>JAMWET010006277.1:230000-237500 GCA_024036415.1 Prochilodus magdalenae
TTAAGAGATAGCAGGGGTCTGGAACACGTATGTCTACGTCTGAATTCCATATGGCACTCTGATTCTGAACGCAGGCTCGCTCGTCACTCCATGCTGCTGACTTGGGATGTATTAGGCCGGTACCCTCGCTCAGCCATGCCGTTTTTAGATGCATGGAATTGAGATGTGCCTCAAACGAGACACTCCGAATTATTAATGAGCCGTGTTAGAGGCTTCATTGCTGCGGTATGGCTGTTAGCGGATCTTCTTTTTATGCACCGCAGGCGGCGCATATCTGCTGCGGCGCTTTGTTTTCAAGCTCATAGCGTATTTGTCATGCGCTGGCAAAATGTGATTATTAGGCTGATCAGGAACTGTGATTACGCCCACGTCTTTTGGAGTTGATCCTTCTCTTCCTTGCGTTGGTGGGAGAGCCAGGAGACAAAATTGAGGGGTTGAGTTGTTTATTTCAAGGCGGTCGTACTTAAGTCTCAGCCCGAGTCTCAGCCCGAGTCACAACTTGAGTCTCAGCTCAAGTGTCAGCTCGAGTCTCAGCCCGAGTCTCAGCCCGAGTCACAGCTCGAGTCACAGCTCGAGTCTCAGCCCGAGTCTCAGCCCTAGTCACAGCTCGAGTCTCAGCCCGAGTCACAGCTTGAGTCTTAGCTCGAGTCTCAGCCCGAGTCTCAGCCCAAGTCACAGCTCTAATCTCAGCTCGAGTCTCAGCCCGAGTCACAGCTCGAGTCTCAGCTCGAGTCACAGCTCGAGTCTCAGCTCGAGTCTCAGACCGAGTCACAGCTCGAGTCTCAGCCCGAGTCTCAGCCCTAGTCACAGCTCGAGTCTCAGCCCGAGTCACAGCTTGAGTCTTAGCTCGAGTCTCAGCCCGAGTCTCAGCCCAAGTCACAGCTCTAATCTCAGCTCGAGTCTCAGCCCGAGTCACAGCTCGAGTCTCAGCCCGAGTCACAGCTCAAGTCTCAACCCGAGTCTTATTGGTGAAGCACAGTATAGTCACCCAGACCGGTATTCTAACCCCAGTCTCCCACATGTAGTTGTGGCTCCCTGGTGGGTAGTGGTGTTATCCAGTGAGCTACACCAACCACCCAAGTGCATTGGCCACTCGTTTGCATTCGCCTACTTACACTGAGTATATTTCTGACCTATACAGTACCAGTCAAAAGGCTGGTTTTTGGCTCTGGTACCGATCTTTTGGACTGGATCAGGACATCCCTAGTATTGTAAAGGTGCAGTGTAAACTGAATCCAGTATGTGACGGCATGTTCAGCTTTCAGAGTGAATGTTCAAAAGCTCCCCACCATTGTTGCAAGACACACTATTAATTATAACATTATTATTATTATTATAATTATAACAATAAGTGCTCTTGTATGCCATCAGAAATTCAGATGCGGTGACTGTAAAGCAGATTGAAGGGCGGCCTCCATTACTGTTATCTATGATCAGCTGATGTGCTTTCATTCATTATTCCTTTAGCCCAAATTGCGGGGTCTTTTTTGTGGTTGTCTGTTTTTTTATTGCTGCCCTACAGCTTGTTATAACCATCACTCGGGCACTTTGACAGCGTGATTGCAAACAAAGAAGCGCTCTGCACAAAAATGATAATAATAACAATAATCCGAGGCTTCGGCACTCTCTGGTGGAATTGTGTGTGAGCAGTCTGGTGTTGGGTCCTGTCAGCTGCTGACGTGCCGCTTTCTTTTCTCCTGCCATCCATTCCCGTCTTTGAAAAAGTCGAGCTCTCAGCTTCTCGATCGCTCCTTCTCCTCTGATTGGTATCGCGCGAAAGTAGTTTTCTTTTGCTCTGAAGAAAAAAAAAACAGAAAGAAAACAAACTGCTCTTTGAAAGAGTGGAGTGTCTCCCACACTGAATCAGTCTGCAGGGATACGACAATCCCATTCCGCTGGTTCGTCCCACTCAGAGGCGCCGTTACTCGCCGGGGCCTGTGCCGCTTTATCCGTGAAGTCGTTCTTTTGTTCCTGGATGGTGTGAATTATTGTTCTGTCACAGTAAATGGGTCGGCTTGGGTTCGGGGAGGCGATGCAGAGATGTCATTTCTGAGTCCACGGGTGCTGTTGTACATGCCTTCTGAGTGGAAAAGCCATGATTCCCGAATAAGAGAACCGTCAGTGCACAATAGCGACCTGCCTGAAGTTCTCCTCACTGCTCAGGGAGAAGCTTTACTGCGTTTCAAGGTTTTGTGTTGGGTTCAGGAACGTGAAATAGATCCGTTTTTAATGATGGAGGGGCTCGCTACTGGGTGCCACTTTGCTCTAGAAGCTCTAGAAGGTGGGGCAGGTGATTGGCCATGGAGGTTTGAGTGGGGCATGTTTGAGTAGCTGGTGTTGTTGTATTATACTACAATAGAGAGGTGTATTTTGTTCTTGTTCCTGGGTTCTAGATGGGTTCTCATCATTCCTTTAGGCCTAAAATGTACAGTACACGGCTACTGGTCCCCATAAAGTCCTATGCTGTGGTCAGGAGAATGATGTTTTGAGAGAGGTTCTCTATTTTCCAGAACTTCTGTGGTACATTCAGTGCTGAGAAGACTTCAAGCAGCTTCTGGAACTGTGAGAACTTTCCAGAACTTTCTAGAACTGTTCAGAACCTGGAAGAATAGCTTAGAACTTTCTAGAACTGTCTGGGACTGTCCAGTAGTGTACATAGCAGCATAAATACAGGTGTGTTCATTTCAGCTAGTTCAGTTGATGTTCTAGCTAAATGAGTGGATAGTGGATGCAGAGCTACAGTCATATAAGTCAGCTCAGATCTGGTTAGGGTTGCCACCTTTCAAAAATGATAATAAAGGATGGGTGGGCGTGGTCATGTGTGAGTGACATGTTCGAAATCTTCTGGAACTGTGAGAACTTTCCAGAACTTTCTAGAACTGTCCAGAACTTGAAAGAATTGCTTATAACTTTCTAGAACTGTCTGGGACTGTCCAGTAGTGTACATAGCAGCATAAATACGGGTGTGTTCATTTCAGCTGGTTCAGTTGATGTTCTAGCTAAATGAGTGGATAGTGGATGCAGAGCTACAGGTAATTTAGAGGGGTATCAAGAGGCTACAGCATCCGGCAGACGCATTCTGCTACATCTGTGGTCAATTTGGCAAGACCAAAAGTGAAAAGTACTCTGTGAAAGCATCTGCTAAGACGTGTGCAAGACCTACAAAGCATTCTTCAACATGCCAGCCAGGGATCAAGACACATTGTGGGCACCTTATTTCACATGTGAGCTCCGCAGGAGAACTCTTGAAGGTCAGGCAGATGATTACTGTTTGCTTAGATGGCAGTTTCATACATAAGCCATTGGAATATGGATGGTAGGGACATATCCCAACCAATGTCTGGACAGGGTGTGGGGCATTTTTGGCTGGCACCTCCCCATGAACTAGTTAGGCATGGTAGCATTTGATTGGCTGAAAGGCAGGGGGCTATGTGAAGGGTTACGTCATGATCAGTATACTGCTGTACTCACTGCCAGACACGGATTAGGTGAGAACTGACGGGTATCTTACAGATGACTTACTTCCTTATAGATGGTGGTGGTGGTTGAATAAGTGGTGTAAGGAGTTGGTTGTTGCAGCCTTACCAAAGGTGCGACCAAACCTACACCATTGGTTAGAAAAGTAAATCCCAGATGTGGTCTCTCTCATTCAACAAGAAATAAAACCAGGTGCATCTTTTATACATACACAGGAAACGCAGTGGCTCACAGAAAACGAGTTCTACTGCGCTTGCGGCAGGTGGAAATGCATTTCTCTGCACAGTTACTATGTAATTAATGTGTAATTACACATTTCCATTTCAGAAATACAACCAAATGAAAGTAATGAGTCTGGGATGGTCATTTGTTGTGTGATACGTCTATGTTTCCACACTGGATTGACTGTATCTGATGTGATTGTAGGGTCTAGCGGAAGGACAGACCGCCCCATGGGAAACAGCCAAGAAAGACGAGAACCGCAACAAGAACCGCTATGGCAACATCATTGCTTGTGAGTACCGAAAAAACGTGGAAAAAACTGAAACTGCACTGCTAAACTAGCACGTATAGCATCCTGTGTACAGGGAGGGGCTTATTACTTAGGCTAATTTATTCTAATCCATATCAGACACAGTCTAATAACACTGGGTCTTGTGAATGATACAGCGTATTAGGTATAAGGCCAAGACTATTCCGAAAACCATCCCCTTTCACCACTGTCTGAAGTCACAGGGGTCATATAAGTCAGCTCAGATCTGGTTAGGGTTGCCACCTTTCAGAAATGATAATAAAGGACGGGTGGGCGTGGTCATATGTGAGTGACGTGTCCGAAATCGCGTCCCTTATTTTAGCCGTTTCTAACGTGGGGGGCAGTGGGGGTCTGTGTTTGGGGGAGAGTGCGATCAATCATATGTGACACACGTGTTTATCGGACATTTACAGTTATATGGAACAGAGTGCGTCCCGTATTTGAGCTGAGTCCGGGGGTTGTTGGGGTGTGGGAGGGTGAAGAGATTGTGATCATTCATGTGTGTGTGACAGATGTGTATATCGGACATTTACGAAAATACGAAACAAATTTACAGACATTTACGGAAATACAGAACAAATTTACAGACATTTACGGAAATACAGAACAAATTTACAGAAATACGGAACAAATTTACAGATATTTATGGAAATATGGAACAAATTTACTGTCATTTATGGAAATACGGAACAAATTTACAGACATTTACAGAAATATGGAACAAATTTACAGACATTTACGGAAATACGGAACAAATTTACAGTCATTTACAGAAATACGGAACAAATTTACAGTCATTTACAGAAACATGGAACAAATTTACAGGCATTTACAGAAATACGGAACAAATTTACAGATATTTATGGAAATACGGAACAAATTTACAGTCATTTACGGAAATACGGAACAAATTTACAGACATTTACAGAAATACGGAATAAATTTACAGACATTTACGGAAATACGGAACAAATTTACAGACATTTACAGAAATACGGAATAAATTTACAGACATTTACAGAAATACGGAACAAATTTACAGACATTTATGGGAATACGCAACAAATTTACAGACATTTACGTAAATATGGAACAAATCGCAAATATGGAATCGTCGTTTATTTGGCAACTAAATGTTGCATCACGTATTGGTTTAATACGGGACGTAACATTTAGTTGCCAAATAAAGCGACGATTCCATATTTTACGGAACAGGTGGCAACCCTAGATCTGGTTATGCATAAAGATACATATCCTACAGAAAGGCTAGTGTTGCTAATGCTGCTGCTAACAATGTTATTGCATAAACCGGCTAAAACTCATCAAACCACATCCATGAGCTTTCCCAAAACATGACTGAGAACAAGGAAGACTATCTTTCAGAGTGAACGTTATAACATTGAGGTCTTCAGAGATTCTGATGTGAATTGATATGACAAATGTCGCTTAGATTTTGCCGTGATTACGAGGTTAAAGTAGAGAATGGTACCGTCACCTTGAGCGTACCTATGCTTTGGGTAATCGTACAGGAATGACATGCGTTTATAGATGTTCCTCCCGTTTCAGACAGGAATAGGGATGGATGATGCATTGGCGTAATATCTCCATTGCTTAAAAACAGGATCGTTATTGGACTGGTGTTTAGATGGTTGATATTTCAAACTGATATGTGATGATGTATTTATCGAGCTCCAGAACAGCAGATTGTAAAGGTGATCCTGGGTTACCACTAAAGGAAGATGAAGCATGGAATATCTTTCCCAGGGTCTAGGAGTGGTAGCAGTGAGGATAGGTCAGTGGGTTTGGGTGAAGAATGACTGATAAATCCTCCCATAACATTACTGCTGGTAAGGGATTTCAGTGCAGCCAGTGGCTCAGTGTTGACTTACTCTAGTCAAAAGGCAACATCATCCGAGACACTGGTAAACACCCTGTTTCCTCCAACAACAACTTCTCCAGCTGGGCAGTTAATACCTGAGGATGTCAGTGATAAAGTTTAATGTTCAGGGAAGGTTCAACTTCTTCAGCACTGGTTACAAGTGTGCTGCTAATGTTATGTTGCAGCTGTTGTGGGTTTTTTTCCTTAGGTTAGATGTTTTTGACCAGGTGTTTCCTCAGGTTAGATGTGTTAGACCAGGTGTTTCCTCAGGTTAGATCTGTATGACCAGGTGTTTCCTCAGGTTAGATGTGTTAGACCAGGTGTTTCCTCAGGTGAGATGTGTTTGACCTGGTGTTTCCTCAGGTTAGATGTGTTAGACCAGGTGTTTCCTCAGGTGAGATGTGTTTGACCTGGTGTTTCCTCAGGTTAGATGTGTTTGACCAGGTGTTTCCTCAGGTGAGATGTGTTTGACCTGGTGTTTCCTCAGGTTAGATGTTTTTGACCAGGTGTTTCTCACGTTACATGTGTATGGCCAGGTGTTTCCTCAGGTTAGATCTGTTTGACCAGGTGTTTCCTCAGGTTAGATGTGTTTGACCAGGTGTTTCCTCAGGTTAGATGTGTTTGACCAGGTGTTTCCTCAGGTGAGATGTGTTTGACCTGGTGTTTCCTCAGGTGAGATGTGTTTGACCAGGTGTGTCCTCAGGTTAGATGTGTTTGACCAGGTGTTTCCTCAGGTTAGATGTGTATGGCCAGGTGTGTCCTCAGGTTAGATGTGTTTGACCAGGTGTTTCCTCAGGTTAGATGTGTATGGCCAGGTGTTTCCTCAGGTTAGATGTGTTTGACCAGGTGTTTCCTCAGGTTAGATCTGTTTGACCAGGTGTTTCCTCAGGTTAGATGTGTATGGCCAGGTGTTTCCTCAGGTTAGATGTGTTTGACCAGGTGTTTCCTCAGGTTAGATCTGTTTGACCAGGTGTTTCCTCAGGTTAGATGTGTTTGACCAGGTGTTTCCTCAGGTTAGATGTGTTTGACCAGGTGTTTCCTCAGGTTAGATGTGTATGGCCAGGTGTTTCCTCAGGTTAGATCTGTTTGACCAGGTGTTTCCTCAGGTTAGATGTGTTTGACCAGGTGTTTCCTCAGGTTAGATGTGTTTGACCAGGTGTTTCCTCAGGTTAGATCTGTTTGACCAGGTGTTTCCTCGGGTTAGATCTGTTTGACCAGGTGTTTCCTCAGGTTAGATGTGTTTGCCCAGGTGTTTCCTCAGGTGAGATGTGTTTGACCAGGTGTTTCCTCAGATGAGATATTTTTTGATCAGGAGTTTCCTAGGGTTAGATTGGTCTTTACTAGATATATTTGATGTATCAGCATCAGCAGGGATAAATATGAAAAAGATCAGATATACCATATTCCCTGGTAAGCCACCAATCGAATGGTTATATACATTAATATTTATTTGGTAATATTACTATTAGAAAATTGCTCCCTGGAATTGTGCATGTGAATAACTATAGCCTCTATCTATATCATATTATATATAGATATAAATACCCTCAAACCAGAGCTGACAGCCTGTACAAGAGTCGGCCACAACCACTGTCTCTGTGCAGTTATGTAT
>JAMWET010006277.1:242500-262500 GCA_024036415.1 Prochilodus magdalenae
CAACTCCACACAGACACAGGAGGAACACCCCAACTCCACACAGACACAGGAGGAACACCCCAACTCCACACAGACACAGGAGGAACACCCCAACTCCACACAGACACAGGAGGAACATCCCAACTCCACACAGACACAGGAGGAACATCCCAACTCCACACAGACACAGGAGGAACACCCCAGCTCCACACAGACACAGGAGGAACACCCCAGCTCCACACAGACACAGGAGGAACACCCCAACTCCACACAGACACAGGAGGAACATCTCAACTCCACACAGACACAGGAGGAACATCCCAACTCCACACAGACACAGGAGGAACACCCCAACTCCACACAGACACAGGAGGAACATCTCAACTCCATACAGACACAGGAGGAGCATCCCAACTCCACACAGACACAGGAGGAACACCCCAACTCCACACAGACACAGGAGGAACATCCCAACTCCACACAGACACAGGAGGAACATCTCAACTCCACACAGACACAGGAGGAACAGGCCAACTCCACACAGACACAGCAGGAGCATCCCAACTCCACACAGACACAGGAGGAGCATCCCAACATCCCAACTCCACACAGACACAGGAGGAGCATCCCAACATCCCAACTCCACACAGACACAGTGTGTGGGACAGTGAAGCAGCTGAGACCAATGCAGGAGCACAGAAACACCAGAGCAGACAGATCATCTCTGTTTCTATCCTGGATTATTGTTCCCCGAGTCGGGCGGTGCTCCAGCTCCAGCATTTCATTTAGATCATATTGATTTCACAGGGCAAAGGCCTTGAATCCAGATGGGGCTGCGCACCGGGCACGCAGCTGTTTGCAAACCTCTCAGTTGAGTAACGCAAGCTTTCACGGCACGCACAAAACCGTAACAGCCTCGCTCGCCTTCACTGACACGGGCAGGTTAGAAACGCATGACGCAATTTCCCTTCAAGTGATACCAACAGCCCTGGAGCGCTGCTCGATCACAGAGGGAAACAGAGCGGATCCCACAGGGAAATCAATACACTCCGCTCCATTCTGCTACCTGCCACTCACTGCGCCACATTAGCATTGTTAGCTCTGTGCACGTGAGGCCGCCGTGTGCAAGCTAAGGCGTTCCGGTCTGGCCCGCTCGCCTTCATTAGGTGGAGTTTAGAGGTGAGCTTTTGAAGTGCGTCTCCTTCTTTCAAGTATGTGCGTGTTTGTACAAGCAGCCTCTCTCTGTAAATTCCTCAAACCCTGACTGACATTAATTCCCTTCACGTAGCATCAGAATCTTCAGAGGTTCCACTGAAGTCCAAAAAAAACAGAAAAGAAAAAGAAACTTCCTCTGATGTATTGACCAAAGCTGGATGATTAGCATTCTGGCTACAGCCTCATACCTGCTGTTTACTTCCTCTGTTATTGGTAGCTTTGTCACAACACTGAAATGAGAATTTGCATTAACACATCTCAGGAAATGTGTAGCTTTATTGCACTTCCTTTTGTCCAGTAGATGAAGGCAACTGGGCATATAGTAAATATACACTCATCATCAAAACAATAGCTGCACCCAAAAGGAGGTGTGGGGTTGCGGTGCTGTTGGGAAGGAAGATAAAGGTGACCAGGATCAATAACTGATGATACATTTAGACTGATATGATCAATATTTATTGAGCTACACATACAGAAGTCTCCATGTTTGCTAACCCAACATGCCAGACGTCTCGGTATGGAGCTGTAGAGGTTCCTAATGGTGTCCTGTGATAATCCATCCCATGCAGCTTGAATATCCTCACACAGTTCCTGCAGATGGTGCGGTAGGGGTGGGGGGCGGAGTGACACCAAGCCTTCTGGACGTGTGACGCGTATTGACAAACCTTCTCGGTGCTGACCACGGTCCCTCCACACACGCATCCGTTGGTCATCTCCACCAAGACAAAAGCGGGTGCAGCTATTTGTGAAGCTATTCTTTTGAAGATGAGTCACGTTGCTTGTTTAAGGTAGTAGTAACCTCAGGCTCCTGCAGATGGCGCTACATGAGGATGATGGAGCTATAAAGCCTTGCAGGGTGTGAGTGACGGGATCCATAGATTGAGAAGAGGTGGTACAGTGCAGGGAATGTCTCGTTCCATGTGTGGAAAATGGCTCCAGAGCAGATGTTAATGATTGGCTAGAAGGAGGGACTGAGCATGTGGGCGTGGCCAAAGACCATAGTGTGAAGGAAGTAGCTGAATCTGCAGGTGTATGGAAGCGTACAGTCATACGGGTCTACCAGCAGTGGCTACAATCCCAGTCTACAGGGAATTCTCCTTCTCTGGACCAACCGTGGAATTCTTTGATGGTAGAGTGTTTGAACACTGACATGGCCTACATCCAGAAACTCGTCCAGTACATGCCAAATCCAGTGGCAGCTGTTGTGGGTGCTGGTGGAGGAATGACACACTGTTAGGTGATCTGACTTTTTGGCCGGTGTGTTTATATATGATTCTTAAATACTTCACTGACCATCAAGTTACATACCTGTTTATGATAGAGCTGCACCGTCCAGTTGAAAGGCCCTCCTAAAGGCTTCTCCTGAATCCCAGCACTATAGCAGGTTCCTCTTACACCACGGAGCAGGTCCTGAGACCTTCAGTCACTTTTTTGACCTTACCGTAAATGAACTCTCGGGGATTAATCCCATTCAGATTAGAGTGACACTCATCCAGACGCGGGCTCCAGCACTTTCAGCCGCTCCCAAGACCCGCTCTGCTCCTCTCAGGTACTCTTTGGGGACAAAATGTCTAATCTCCGAGCGGATGGAACGGGATTAAACCGGATTAACTCCCGGAATGCTTCTCTCTCATGCCGCAAACAGTACGAGGCAGCACTTGGCGAGTCTGACAGCACCTTTTCCCGCCAAGCCGGGATTTAATAAGCTATTTAGGTGTAAAATGCGTGGCGAGTCGCTGACAGTGTGGCGTAACTGTTTATTAGGACAGTAAGAAGGCCATGGGCTTTGGAGCAGTGATTAATAGGCTTGTGCGATAGCGGGAATGCTTCGCTGAGAGAGAGAGAGAGAGAGAGAGAGAGAGGGCCGCTGGCAGAGCTGCGGAACAACGCGTTTGCTTTTCTAAAAGGCTTCATGGCTGAGTGTGTCTTCTTTACCGTGAAGTTAACATTCTATAATAGCCTTATTTTAAGGAATGGGGAATATAACCCTCTACCCACAGCATACCCACCACCCACAGCATACCCCACACCACAACATACCACCCACCCACAGCATACCCCACACCACAGCATACCCCCACCACAGCATACCCCTCCAACCAAGTGTAAAAATATAAAACACATTTATTTAGAATGTATTAATAATGGAAAAATAACAGAGGGAGAGAGAGAGAGAGGGAGAGGGAGGGAGGAATCATCGACGGAGCCGAGAGACCGCCAGAAAGCATAAGACGGTTTCCAGCCGACGTCTCTTGACACCACATTTGCATTCTTGCCGTGATCAAAGCCCACCACCACCCGTATGCGTGGAGCAAGTGTCAGATTTATCCTTTTACCCATCCTCTCATCCTCCTATTCCTTCCCTCTCCTCTCTCTCTGTCTTTCCCTCGCTCCCTCTCTGCCCTCTCCTGAAGCGCTCTGATAATTACCTAGAAAAGACACCACTCCTTTAGGCCTGCGGAGAACTCCAGAGGCTACGTGTTAATGGTTGGCATTCCGAACAAGCATTCCTTAAGAGCAGGCGACTGCAGCCAGAGCAATTCCATCAATTAGCTGCGAGGAGTTCATACCCCTTTTCCATATTTGGTAATAATTGCTGGTGGCAAGGTAGAAGGGGCCGTGTTTCTGGCCTCCTCGTCTCCCGTGCTGGGCTTGGAGGCTCTTCCCAAGCTTCTAACAAAGCTTCTCAGTACGGAAGGTCAGATTTTCTCTTGTCTACACTAAAGCAGCTACAAAAAAGCCCTGCTGGTCCGGGAAGCAGTGTGCAGAGTGTATAGGGATGGCAATATGGCATATGTAGTCATACAAGGTACAACTAGCAGTGACATGCTTTGACAACTGAACACTCACAGGAACAATACACAGTGAGATAATACACTCATCATCAAGTACCAGCTGCATCCAGAAGGAGGTGTGGGAGTGCGGTGCTGTTGGGAAGGAAGATAAAGGTGACCAGGATCAATAACTGATGATACATTTAGACTGATATGATCAATATTTACTGAGCTACACATACAGAAGCATGGCACCAGGCTGCCGAGTTTGCTAACCCAACACGCCAGACGTCTCGGTATGGAGCTGTAGAGGTTCCTAATGGTGTCCTGTGATAATCAATCCCATGCAGCTTGAATATCCTCACACAGTTCCTGCAGATGGTGCGGTAGGGGTGGAGGTAGAGTGACACCAGGCCTTCTGGACGTGTGAAGCATCAACAACAAACCGCTCCTCTTGGTGCTGACCACGATGCCTCCACACACGGATTCGTTGGTCGTCTCCACCAAGACTAAAGCGGGACTCGTCACTGAAGATGACCCGCTGCCATTCTGAGTCACTCCATGACAGTCTGGTACGACACCACTGCAGTCTTTGGTGACGGTGACGTGGTGTTAAGGACAGTCGTGGTAACGGTCTGTGTGCATGTAGTCCTGCATTGTGCGGGCGTCTGGGTGATTCCATCTGAAGCCGGTGGACTCCTTTAGACTATCAGGCAGATGTATGTTTGTCGAAACCTCCAAATCTTCACATTATATATTCCAACAGTGCCACATTAAATTAAGTCGTTGAATATGATTGTAGCTTGATAGTCGATTGTCTTCCTTGTCCTCCGTACTAAATCATTTCACTGCATTAATGTTAAACATCCATATCCACAAATCCAAAATCCAATTAGCCAGAAACTCGTGTGCTGGTTTTACTGACTCCACAGATATAATTTTAATAACTCCATAAATAGGAGCTGATAATCTTCTCAACAAACAGACCCTCCGCATGAGCAGAGCCGTTCGCTTCCGTGGGCTTTATGAGTGCATGTTGTCCTGTAAAGTGTAAGTGTAACTTTAGACTGGCTCTTCTATGAATATTTGACCCCACAGATGATCACACTCGAGTCCGGCTGCAGCTGCTGGAGGGAGACGCCCACTCGGACTATATCAACGCCAACTACATAGATGTAAGTATGGAGGGATTGAATGTTTGACCTTACACACGTTACATAAACTCACCAAACAAAGAATTAGTCACCTGCTAGCGTGTAATACCCCAATGGGCACAATCACTAGGTGTGGTTGGATTTGGCATGGACCGGACAAGGTTCTGGATGTAGCCACATCAGTGTTCAGACACTCTTACATCCAAGAATTGGTCAGTTGGGCCCAATTTGGTGGACATCCTCCCTGGCACAATTCCGAGAAGAATTCCCTGTAGACTGGGATTGTAGCCACTGCTGGTAGACCCGTATGACCGTACGCTTCCATACACCTGCAGATTCAGCTACTTCCTTCACACTATGGTCTTTGGCCACACCCACATGCAGTCACTCCTTTTAGCCAATCGTTAACATCTGCTCTGGAGCGTTTTCCACACATGGAACGAAACATTCCCTGCACTGTAGCCCCTCTTCCCAATCTATGGATCCCGTCACTCACACCCCACAGGTATTTATAGACACATCATTCTCGGGCAGCGCCATCTGCAGGAGTCTGAAGTTACTACCACCTTAAACACCCAAGGTGACTTGTTGTTTGTCTGGTGAGCTTATTGTACTAGTAGCATTTGAGTGATGATATGGTCTGGAGTATGATCCATGGATGACAGGTGATGTGACATGCTGTGAACATTTTTTAAAGTTTATTTATATGCAGCTGAAATGTTGGAGCTATTCTGGGAAGCAGCCAGCATTTGCACACCAATTTTTTATTGGAACCAAGTACCTTCTGTCAGGAACGAAGAACTAGGCGCGACGCCAGCAGAGCTAAAAGACAAGTGAGCTTTATTGTACAAACCAGAGACCTACCACACCAACAGAAACCTGGTCAACAATGCGAAGGGACAATACCTGGTCATGAGTCGAGTAAGACAGGCGAGGGTCGAAATCCAAGAAGGCAGACGAGGAAGCAGTCTGAACCAGAGGAGAAAGCCAAGCGAAGTCAAAAGGACAGAACTAGGGTCGAATACCGGAGAAGCTAACAACAGGCAAACTAATCCAAAGGGAGAAAACGAGAGGAGAGGTCAAAGGGCGAACAAGGTCAAACCCAGAGATCAGAAACCTAGCAGGTAGAACACTCAGAGTTGCAAACAGGTGTTTACATGTGGCTTAAATACAGGAAGTGAGTGACTGCTGACAGCTGTGACTAAAACTCAGGTGACCTAGAGCGTATCTGATTGGATGGTTGAGTGCATTTGGGTATGACATCATCTGGCTGTGTCTGGAGGATCATCAGAGTCAACCTTCAAAGGATAGGTCATCAATGGAGGGCATTGTAGAAGCAAGCACAGATCAGCTACCGTAGATAGGAGAGGTAGAAGAGGTTCCTCAGCAGACTACTGAGTCTCTGAACCCATATATGTCATCACAGTTTATGCTGAAGAACCTGCTATTCTCGGTTCCAGCTGGGAACATCCTTTTTGGGTTCTGAGACCATATATTTTGGGTGGAAATGTGCCGAACAGTTCAAACTTAGGTTTGAGAACTGGAGCAGAACCCGTTCCACATTAGTTTAACAGGGCTCATAGTTTCAGTTTCCCTGGGCCTTTTTAATTACAGAGACGTTGAGATGGGAATTGAGAATTGTCTACTGTTCTCCATGAAGAATCATCTTACCAAAGTAAAAGTCTCCCTGTATCTACAGTTAATATGATGTACTGTGCATGCTGAAGTTCTCCAGAAGATAGGAACTGCTGCACGTTATGTAACCCGTGTTATATTATCTTCATTTGAGAGCAGCTAGAAAATTTGGCCACTGTGCTGCAGCGTTAATAGGACTTTCCTCAGACTATAAAATGGACCACAACTCATACTTTGGCGGAATTCAGATAAACTCTGCAAGAAAGTCTCCATGCACTGTTTAATGAGAGAATCCCACTACTGAACAGGCTCCCATTGCTGACACAGCTCGCGCAGTTTCCCCAGAAAAGCACTGACTAACAGAACGGGTGCTCTGGAGCAGCTGCATACGAGCTTAAGGTCACCATACGCAACGGCTGGCGTTGGCTAGCCCCCCACCCAACATCATACTATGGAGCAGTAGAGTTCCCTGTAGTGATGATGGAGCTCCCTTCTTTAAGGTCCCTTTGGGATTAGCCTGGAGTGATCCAGAACTGATCACTGATGCTCTTGTGAATGCTGAATGCAGTCAGACCCTCACAGCAATGTTCCAACATCTAATGTTAAGCCTTCCCAGGAGAGCCGAGGCTGTTACTGCAGCAAAGGCCCTTTAATAGCCCTCGATTTCAGAAGCAGCGCTGGAGTCCACCATATACTATATACCTACAGTTCACACTTCCTACGATGTGACCTGGCAGAACTACAGAGCAGCTGGCTTTGTGAGGCGATTAGCTAAGAGGCCATCATCAGCATTACACAGTGTAATAGTAATAACACTACAGTTAAAGACCACCAAAGCTGGAGGGCCACAGAGAAAGAAATGCCCAGCGTGTCTGTAATTAGATATAGATTTACATTTCCAGAGGTTTGCAAACACTGCAGCTCCCTAAAGGAGACTGGGTTAGAGCCAGTTAACAGCCTTTTACTCAGACAGGTGGACAAAACAGACGCACGACCGCCATCGCCTCATAGCCCATGCAGTACCGTTCAAAACATCTTTGGCGACGCTGACTTGGTGTTAAGGGCTGTTGTTATAATGGTCTGCGTACATGTAGTCCTGCATTGTGGAGCCGTCTGCCAATGGTGCTGCCACTACCCTTCTGGGTCATGGTGGAGGTGCTGTAGCCAATCCCAGCACTCAATGGGCGGAACCCAGGAAGAACAGGCTGCCAGTCTGTCACAGCACTAATAGCCTAAATAGTTATATTTGAAATATTATCAGATGTTTTATTCAGTACTACATGATAAATAATGTACTTGTTTTCGGTTCTAAGTGTGTTCTCCGAATTCCTTTAGGCCTAAAATGCACAGGACGTGGCTACTGGTCTCTATAAACATAGCTACTGTGGTGCTTTGAGAAGTTCTTTATTCCTCAGAACATCTGTGATACATTCACAGTGCTGAGTAGACTTCAAGTAGCTTCTGGAACTGTGAGGACTCTCCAGAAGTTTCTAGAACTGTCCAGAACTTTGGAGAATGGTTTAGAACTATCTGGAACTGTCCAGTAGTGTACACAGCAGTGTAAATACAGGTGTGTTAAAACAGCCATGTCAGTTGGTGCTCCAGCTGAGTAAGTAGACAGCAGATCCAGAGCTAGAGGCATCAAGAGGCTGCAGCATCCGGCCGACGCATTCTGCTCCATCTGTGGACCAGTCTGTCAGGACCAGAGAGAGAAAGTACTCAGTGAAAGCATCTGCTAAGACGTGTGAGGCCTACAAAGCATACTTCAGCAAGCCTGTCGGGGGTCAAGACAAACCGTGGGAGCCTGATTTCACGGGCGAGCCCTTTAGGAGACCTCTTGAGGGTGGAAGGTGGACGACTATGGCTCACTTAGATGGCAGAGTCACCAAGACAAAAGCAGGACTCGTCACTGAAGATGACCCGCCGCCATTCTCTCACTCCATGGCAGTCTGGCATGACACCATTGCAGTCTTTGGTGATGTTGGCATGGTGTAAGGACAGTCGTTGTAACGGTCTGCAGTCATGGCTGTTGGGTCAGTCAGGTACAGCGATAAGGCCCGTCCGTGTTACTTCACATGCACGGCCGAGAGTTCCATCATTCCGCTGTCTCACAACGTGGAACCTACCCACCAAGCTTCACTGCTGTGGGTTAACTCCTTCTTTGAGTGAATGAGTGTTTATTGTGGGCTTCCGTTCTTTTGAGCAGACTCCCTTTCAGCTTCTGCAGCCCCACGTTACCCATGCCCCACACTTACCATGTACAGTAACAGTGGATTCAGGCCCACATGACTGCTTGTATCTACTACACACTCCATCACTCTGTGTAAAATCCTCCATGGAAAGCCCTATAATGACGCTGTCGATATGATTGTAGCTTACTACACCATGGAGGCAAATGGGCATAAATACATCACAGTCAGTGCAGTACAGAGCCAGGCGCTTGCTTTCTCCAGCGGATCTATAATCATGTCGCCCAGCATCACGGCAGCTAATAAAATGATTACCAGCTCCGTCGTGCAGGGGATTCACTCGAAACATTGACCGAGCTGAGTGACGGTGATGGCTAATATGTTTCCCTCCGGTGCAAGCGCTGGTGAGAGCCACAGCAAGTGGCATTTAGATGTGACTGAGGGAGAAGGATTGTGTAATCCCATAACACCGCAGTGGTTTCAGAGGGTCTAGTGAAAAACTAATTGGCAGCACTTCATTGTACAGTACGGTAAGTACGACTGCTTATTGGGTTAATATGTAGCAGCTACTAGTAGATTATAATTACAAGGGCCTGTTTTAATCTTTGCACGTTTGATATTGAATTAAATTGAAACGTTGTGTAGTGCCTTTCTGTGCTGAGGGCAGCTTTACAATCAGACGCTACACATGGCTACGAAAATACATAATCAGCAATAAATAAAACAGCACACAACACAGTTTCCACACCTCGCAGGGGATTTCCCCCGACCAAGGCATGCTTAGCTAGCCCAGAAAGAGTCCTCAGCCACAGGGGTACATCTCAATCTGCATCACATACGGTCCGTCACATAGACAGCGAGCCTCGAAGGCCAGAAATGTCCCTAGATGTGAAAGGAGTAGCCCTTTCATGGGCGCTAAGCCAGCCTTACCAAAGGGTCTCATTGCATGCAGCTGAACACCACAGGTCCAGGTGTTTCAGGCATCTCCAGAATGCTCATTGGACCCACGCCATGTTACCAGTTCTCTAGGATCCAGTTAGCAGCCTCACAAGCTCAGGTGAAGCACTGTGTCCAGTGTGGTGGTGTTAACAGAGGCACTCTAGTGGGTCTTCTCCTTCCGAATACCATGAATGTTGCAGAACCCTGCACTGACCTGGGGGATATGCATGTGGGGTCTCCTGCAGTGAATGTGCTTTCTATGGCGCATTCCTGCTACCCATGTGACTCTGTGGAACGAGAAATGCCCACACGCCTTCGGAGATGGAATGTCCCATCCAGTTACCCACCTTCATGCTTCAGTCGTTCTCGGAGAATTCACAATTCGCCTTGCCATGAGCTCGCCGGCCAACGTTCAACCTCACTTACAAGATACCACCACACTTATACCACACAACTATTACCGCTGTCCATTGTGGGTGGTAATGCTTCCTATGCCGCACTCCCTGTATACACATGGATCGAGGAACGTTGAAGGCCCAGACAGCTTTGGAAATGTCACCCACTACCATGCCTCATTCAACCTCTGATAAATCATGGTACTTTGTCATGAGGACACTCGCCAGCATTCGGCCTCACTTAGAAGACAACACCTCACAACCAATACAGGTATGGGTGCTCCCAAGCCGTCCCCTGACGTACTGATATCACGAGGTTTGGTATGTCTGTGTAGGACATGCACTGTATGGCCCCAGCAGTGTAAGACATGACATGTTACTTAGTCAGCTGCCTAATACAAACACCAACTCCTCAATAACAGTAAGTGACTAAATATCACACAGTTGAGGGACGCATGGATTTCAATCAATATCAGCAGATTCTGGAGACCAGTGTCCAGGAATCAGTGACAAAGCTGAAGCTGCGCCGGGGCTGGATCTTCCAACAAGACAACGACCCTAAACACTGCTCAAAATCTACTAATGCATTCATGCAGAGGAACAAGTACAACGTTCTGGAATGGCCATCTCAGTCCCCAGACCTGAATATTATTGAAAATCTGTGGTGTCACTTAGAGAGCTGTCCATGCTCGGAAACCATCAAACCTGAATGAACTAGAGATGTTTTGTAAAGAAGAATGGTCTAAAATCCCTTCAGCCACAATCCAGACTCTCATTAGAAGCTATAGGAAGCGTTTAGAGGCTGTTATTTCTGCGAAAGGAGGATCTACTAAAGGTTTTTTTTTGGTGCCCAAATTTATGCACCTGCCTACTTTTGTTTAGACAGTTATTGCACACTTTCTGTAAATCATATAAACTTCATTTCACTTCTCAAATATCACTGTGTTTGTTCCCTATATGATGTATTTAACGGATTTTTTTATCCAAACAATCAATGCTTTATAAAGGTAAATCAGGAAAATTAACAACGCTGCCCAAACTTTCACACCCCACTGTAACTAACACTTTTATTAACCACGGTGCTTTTCTTAAAGCATTCCACTCGTCCTCACCACTTAACGAACTGCAGCACTCGGTCGCATTAAATTTAACATTACAGTCTTGTCCTGCGCAGTGAAAATCTTTTCACAGTGGTATTAATTAGCGCACATAAACAGTACTGGGGAAAAGTTTTAGGCACCTGGGAAAATGATATGGTGGTGGGCAGATATTCGCTCATAGAAAGTATATTAAAACTGTCTTAGAACAAATACGAATCACATTAATACCATAAGTAATGCTGTTTATGTTTGGTAATGTGCTTGTTGAATCCTTTCCAGTTCGCTCCTCGAGGAAGATCAGTATTATTTGTAGTTAGCTTCCAACAGCTTGGCTAATCCATGCTTCATTACAATCAGTCGAGTCCGTTGGGCTGATAGATGGAGGGATCCAGAGGGAAATCTGCTGGAGCCATCCTACTCTTTCATCTAGCTTTAATTCTAATAACATGTACTATATATCGTCACTGTCCAAAGAAAAACAGGTATCTCCAAAATGGCAACTTTACAGGAGGAGCCAAAAACCTTATTTAATTTGAATGGAAGTCAATGGAACCAGACGTCCTTCCAAGTGGTTTTGGGCCATTACATGTTTTTCTTTGGATGAACCATTTATCATCAAAAGAGTACCTGCACCCAGAAGGAGGTGTGGGAGTGCGGTGCTGTTGGGAAGGAAGATAAGGGTGACCAGGATCAATAACTGATGATACATTTAGACTGATATGATCAATATTCATTGAGCTACACATACAGAAGTCTGTCTCTCAGTATGGCGTCTCGGTATGGAGCTGTAGAGGTTCCTAATGGTGTCCTGTGATAATCCATCCCATGCAGCTTGAATATCCTCACACAGTTCCTGCAGATTTTGGCATAGGGGTGGAGTGTTGATAGCGTATCCCATCCATTTCCAATTGGGCATAGGTTTGAAGATGGTGCTGACTACGGTGCCTCCACACAATCCACCAAATCACTCCATGACAGTCTGGCATGACACCATTGCAGTCTTTGGTGACGTTGATGTGGTGTTAAGGACAGTCATCAAAACGGTCCTTGTGCATGTAGTCCTGGGTTGTGCAGCTATCTGCCAATGGTGCTAGCAAAAACACCTCCAGCAGGACCACCCTATACAGTCAGTCAGTCACTGATATGTTGGACAGTGACATCATTTATGAGTTAGTTGTGCAATACCACGATTGCCCTCTACTGTAAAGTACGTAAAGTGCCCCCACTAGTGGTCAGATTTTGACCACGAACTGTTTACCGATCTTCGTTCATAATGCAGAGGGCGCTGCGACTACCCTGACCTCCTTCTTTCCTTCTGCTCCACAGGGTTACCACAGGCCGAGGCATTACATCGCCACACAAGGTAATTAAAGCAGATTAGTCAGAAGAGCCAACCGTCTGAACGCCGTGTTGAGATGAGCTCCCTACAGCCATGAAGAGGCGCTCAGTCTACTGTCTAATTGGTGGTGGGCGTCGTGGGATGGAGATGGTTTGATATGGTGCTAAATACGTCCCTTCTCTATCCTCCCGTAGGACCCATGCAGGAGACGGTGAGAGATTTCTGGCGGATGATTTGGCAGGAGAACTCCGCCAGCATTGTCATGGTAACCAACCTGGTGGAAGTGGGCAGGGTATGTTTTGATGTGTTTATTATGGAATATAAAGTTGTTGTTTTTATTTTTTCGCTTATTCACGGGCAAAGCTCTATTGATAGAACAATGTCACAAATATCAAAGACATCTTCCGAGACCGGAAGCCGGAAGCTCGTGCTCTGCAGAATGCTAACTAACTCAGCCCATTTATTTGATATAGCGTTGACTGGGATCGGCTTACAAAGCCTGGTGCAAAGCTTGGGACAAATTCCCTGGAGGAATTCCATGCATTTGTTGGTTCTCTAAGTGTGAAGAAGTGTACACGTCCTCTATAGAAGGCACGGTTAATGCACAGTTTATATGCTGAACTTAAAACATTGCTAAGCATCCACTGCATTAATAAATGCAAACAGAATTTCGCAAAAGTCATGGCACATTTTATTTTATCGCTGTCCAAAGAAAAACAAGTGTCACCGAAATGCCAACTTTACAGGAGAGGCCAAAAACCTACATGTACATGTCAGAAACGAAGAACTAGGACCGACATGCGCCGAGCTAAAAGTCAGATGGGCTTCATTAAACAATCGGTAAATTGAACACAGCAACAGAACACGAACAGACATGGAGGGAGAAGGCAAGATCGGGGTCAGGCAGAGCTCAGAACCAAGGTAGCCAGGCAGCGAGGACACCAGAGTAGAAGGAATAGGTTAGAGATTGGTCAGAGAAACGAAAAGGAGGTGGCTAAACGAGAAGGTCGACAGGGATACAGCAGAAAGCGCTAGTCAAAAACAAACGGAGTCCAAAGCCAGAGTCAGGATCAGGATACACAGAGAAGGAACGCTAGGCAAACTAGGTTTGGCAAAACTTCGGAAGTGTGGGGTTTAAATGCAGACCGGTGACTGATGACAGCTGTGCTAGTACTCAGGAGACCTAGAGCAGGAGTGATTGGGAAACTGGGTGTGAAGTCATCGGATGATGCCCTCTGGGAAGTGGAGTCCGGAGGAGCGGCAGAGCCGGGGAAACCCCTAAGTGTGACGATATGAACCAATGGAACCAGACGTTTCTCCAAGCAGTTTGAGGCCGTTTCTCTCTGTCCATTGATCAGGAAACATTCTCACAGTGAGAACAGCAGCTCCTGTGTTTAGATGATGCAAGTCGAAATCCCCAAAAGTGTGTTTTCATTGGATAGTGATGATGTTGTGTCCAATATGTTACACTTATTAGTTAAATAAAGAGAAATTTGTCCACTAAAAGATTTCATATTTCATATACACACACGGTGGAAGGTATTACTGTAGGCTGCCCTCTACAGGCCATCTATTGAATAGAGCGTTCAGCACTGTACAGCGGAACCTCCAACTCTTCTCCCTGTAGCCACAACTTCAATGTAACCACAGTGTAGCTCACAGCAGACCATCTTACTGGTCTTATTATCATAAGACCTTTATTGTTTATGTAATGAAGAGCACTTGGAACAGTTTACCTTACCATATCTATACTGAGCGAGTGGTTTCCCATGCCAGGCGTTTGATGGTTAAAACAGAGACGTGATAAAGAACACCTCTGTAGTAGCACCTAAGGGCGAGTGTGGTGATGTCCATGCTGCAGTAGAGCTAGAAGAGACTGTGGAAGGTCATGAGTTTCTGAATTATGATCAGGCGGGCATATTTTTTGTGCAGTTTGTTCACAAACCTAATTAACTTCCATTAAGTGAGGATCCATTAATTGTCTGTTTCGGTGGCGGACTCTATTTGGCGTGTAAGCGCGACGCAGTATTCATAACTTGAGCTATCTGCTGTGACAGCGTGCATAATTGACCGCTGTTTCGCGTTCCGCTCCGGTGGACCTTGCCCACTCTGGGTGTTAATTCAGAGATAACACTGTTTCTGACAGGTGGCCGATTCACTCATCAGAGCGCTTTGTGTTTCCAAATGTCATCAGCGTTGCCTTTTTTGATAAGGCGGCTCAGAAAATGGCTTTTTTTCTGAGTGACGGTAGTCAGGGGCGGGGAATTGGGATGCAGACTGAACTGCTTATGGTCTGCTTGTGTGTGCGTGTGTTGTTTAACTCGTATTGCTATACAAGTAAGGTTAATACATTCTCACAGGCCAGGACTTAACCTATGACTAGAATTTATACTCAGTGGTTGAGTGGTATGGAGCCATTCATAAGTAGCTACCTATGATTTTAGCTATGCTAGTAGGTAACCGTGTGTCCCGCTGGCATCCTGCCGCACAGTTGCCCACAGATGTTGCAGCTGGGCCTGTAGATCCTGCAAGTTGGAGACCCAGCTGGTCCAATAAATGCTGGATTGGAGATAAATCTGGTGACTGGACATGTACACCAACACGCTACTTACAGTACACTAACGCATTACACTTACTGAGTTATTGTACACCAACACACTACTTACAGCACACTAACACATTACACTTACGACACACTACTTACAGTACACTAACGCATTACACTTACTGAGTTACTGTACACCAACACGCTACTTACAGCACACTAACGCATTACACTTACTGAGTTACTGTACACCAACACACTACTTACAGCACACTAACGCATTACACTTACTGAGTTACTGTACACCAACACACTACTTACAGCACACTAACGCATTACACTTACTGAGTTACTGTACACCGACACGCTACTTACAGCACACTAACGCATTACACTTACTGAGGTACTGTACACCAACACACTACTTACAGCACACTAACACATTACACTTACTGAGGTACTGTACACCAACACACTACTTACAGCACACTAACGCATTACACTTACTGAGCTACTGTACAACGACACGCTACTTACAGCACACTAACGCATTACACTTACTGAGGTACTGTACACCGACACACTACTTACAGCACACTAACACATTACACTTACTGAGTTACTGCACACCGACACGCTACTTACAGTACACTAACACATTACACTTACTGAGTTACTGTACACCAACACGCTACTTACAGCACACTAACGCATTACACTTACTGAGTTACTGTACACCAACACACTACTTACAGCACACTAACACATTACACTTACTGAGGTACTGTACACCAACACGCTACTTACAGCACACTAACGCATTACACTTACTGAGTTACTGTACACCAACACGCTACTTACAGCACACTAACGCATTACACTTACTGAGTTACTGTACACCAACACACTACTTACAGCACACTAACACATTACACTTACTGAGTTACTGTACACCAACACACTACTTACAGTACACTAACACATTACACTTACTGAGTTACCATACACCAACACACTACTTACAGCACACTAACGCATTACACTTACTGAGGTACTGTACACCAACACGCTACTTACAGCACACTAACACATTACACTTACTGAGTTACTGTACACCAACACGCTACTTACAGCACACTAACGCATTACACTTACTGAGTTACCGTACACCAACACGCTACTTACAGCACAGTAACACATTACACTTACTGGGTTACTGTACACCAACACGCTACTTACAGCACACTAACACACTACACTTACTGAGTTACTGTACACCAACACGCTACTTACAGCACACTAACACATTACACTTACTGAGTTACTGTACACCAACACACTACTTACAGCACACTAACACATTACACTTACTGAGTTACTGTACACCAACACACTACTTACAGCACACTAACACATTACACTTACTGAGTTACTGTACACCAACACCCTACTTACAGTACACTAACACATTACACTTACTGAGTTACTGTACACCAACACACTACTTACAGCACACTAACACATTACACTTGCTGAATTACTGCACACCACTGTATAAAATAACACTTAAGGAATTATACAGTCCACCATAAAAACCTCCATCACCAACAACATCCGTTTAGACGGGTGTCTCCAAACTTTTGACTGGTACTGTAGATACCAGCCCTGATATCTATATGTTCTTCTCCCTGCAGGTGAAATGTGTGCGCTACTGGCCCGACGAGACCGAGGTTTACGGCGACATCAAAGTGACCCTGATCGAGACGGAACCTCTGGCCGAATACGTCATCCGCACCTTCACCGTCCAAAAGGTAGTGCGCTCATTTGCCCTCTTCACCTCCGTCCATCCCTCTCCCCTTTTGCCTCCTAATGAGTCTGTTTTAGCCTCAGTGTCGTTCACCAGCAGCATGGCGTGAGCTCCGTCGGCTGTGCCATGAAAACCACGATCAGCTTCCTTACAGTAGCATTTTATAGTGTGAGCTTAACGTAAGCTGTCTCTTTCTGCTGCGGAGGCAAAACAGAAGCGGCGGGCCGCGGGTGACGGCGGGTGGCGCTTCATTGTAAAACGTTGTAATCTAAGTGGAACAGATGTAGAAGGCGAGGGAAGCTTTGATAGATGGAGAAATTAGGCTTCGGGAAGCTTTTAGAAGCGCTAAGCCTTGAGTGGGGAACAGCGTGCCGTCAGCAAAGTTGCACAAAAGCGCTGGATCCATCTGTCCCGTGAGGTGGCTGTCTTTTTAAACAGCTCTTTTCGGCGCGTGTGAAGGGGAAAGCGGAGTGAAGCGCGCTCCCGTTCTCCTCTCCTCTTTTTGTTTCATGGCCGTCAAAGACAAAAGCTGCAGGTGTCGCACTGACTTTAATAGTAAGTCGTCAAGATGCTCATCCCCCCTCACCGTTTATCTTTTCGTCATCTCCATCTTTTCTCTTCCAGAGTAGCTGTGCCCTGAGGGTGGATTATTGAAGCCCCAGCAATAGTAGAAGCCTAATATTGGTTTTTAAACCTAGTCTAATAATCTAATCCAGGCCTATTGTTTTTTTCTGAGCCAGATTATCTGCAGACTGTCTAAGTTCACTTGAATGGCACTATTTAACAAGCTAAATCACTTCACTTGCTGACCACTGGCTGCCCTGAGGGTGGATTAGTAAAGCCCCAGCAATAGTAGTAGCCTAATATTGGTTTTTAAACCTAGTCTAATAATCTAATCCAGGCCTATTGGTTTTTTTCTGAGCCAGATTATCTGCAGACTGTTTAAGTTCACTTGAATGGCACTATTTAACAAGATGAGTCACTTCACTTGCTGCCCACTGGCTGCCCTGAGGGTAGATTATTAAAGCCCCAGCAATAGTAGTAGCCTAATATTGGTTTTTAAACCTAGTCTAATAATCTAATCCAGGCCTATTGGTTTTTTTCTGAGCCAGATTATCTGCAGACTGTTTAAATTTACTTGAATGGCACTATTTAACAAGATGAGTCACCTCACTTGCTGACCACTGGCTGCCCTGAGGGTGGATTAGTAAAGCCCCAGCAATAGTAGTAGCCTAATATTGGTTTTTAAACCTAGTCTAATAATCTAATCCAGGCCTATTGTTAACTGTTTTTGTTCTGAGCCAGATTATCTGCAGACTGTTTAAATTCACTTGAATGGCACTATTTAACAAGATGAGTCACTTCACTTGCTGACCACTGGCTGCCCTGAGGGTAGATTATTAAAGCCCCAGCAATAGTAGTAGCCTAATGTTGGTTTTTAAACCTAGTCTAATAATCTAATCCAGGCCTATTGGTTTTTTCTGAGCCAGATTATCTGCAGACTGTTTAGGTTCACTTGAATGGCACTATTTAACAAGATGAGTCACTTCACTTGCTGCCCACTGGCTGCCCTGAGGGTGGATTAGTAAAGCCCCAGCAATAGTAGTAGCCTAATACTGGCTTTTAAACCTAGTCTAATAATCTAATCCAGGCCTATTGTTTTTTTCTGAGCCAGATTATTTGCAGACTGTTTAAGTTCACTTGAATGGCACTATTTAACAAGCTGAATCACTTCACTTGCTGGCCACTGGCTGCCCTGAGGGTAGATTATTAAAGCCCCAGCAATAGTAGTAGCCTAATATTGGTTTTTAAACCTAGTCTAATAATCTAATCCAGGCCTATTGTTTTTTTTCTGAGCCAGATTATCTGCAGACTGTTTAAGTTCACTTGAATGGCACTATTTAACAAGCTGAATCACTTCACTTGCTGGCCACCTGCTGCCCTGAAGGTGGATAAGTAAAGCACAACAATATTAGTAGCCTAATATTGTTTTTTTTATCTAGCCTATTAGTCTAGTCCAGGCCTATTTCTACCATGTTAAAATATTTTTTTTCTGAGCCAGAGTAGTCGTGCACTGTTCAGGTTTACATGAATATAACTTAAATTCAATACTTCACTTGCTGGCCACTGGTTGCCCTGGGTGGGGCAGCATTAAAACACATGCAATTGTTTTTTTAAACCTAGTCTAATAATCTAATCCAGGCCTATTTTTCAAGCCGGAGTAGCCGTACACTGTTCAGGTTTACTTGAATGGCACTAATTAACAGGCTGTATCACTTCCCTTGCTGGCCATTGGCTGCCCTGAGGGTGCATCATTAAAGCACAAGGAAAATTAGTAGCCTAATATTGTTTTTTTTAAACCTAGTCTAATAATCTAATCCAGGCCTATTTCTGCCATGTTATTTTTTTTCTGAGACAGAGTAGCCGTACACTCTTTAAGTGTACCTGAATGACACTATTTAACAAGCTGAATCACCTCCCTTGCTGGTCCCTGGCTGCCCTGGGGGTGCGGCATTAAAACACACACGCATGCACGCGCACACACACACACACACACGCACACATATTTGTGTATATGTATGTATATATATATATATATATATATATATATATATATATATATATATATATATATATACATATATATATATACATACCTATGCAATTATGTAACATGCCCTGTGATGTAATGCAAAGTTATGCCTTTGAAGATCATTTACACTGCAGAGAATGTGTCATAACTTGCTTTAATGTTCTGCGAGAATACACAAATACACAAATATTATTCTGACATATCTTAAAAAAAGCTAGGTCTTTCATTATGCCTCATTCAAAAGCTCTGGCAGGATCCCGATTAGTGCAGAGGTATTTGGCTTTTGTGACATCACAGAAACAACAAATTCAAACCGAACGCATTAAGCAAACAAAT
>JAMWET010006277.1:267500-445000 GCA_024036415.1 Prochilodus magdalenae
CAGCAGTCATGTCATTAATCACCTGGACTGACAGGCAATCTGTGGAGCAGTAGAGTTGTATGTGTGTCTGTGTGTGTGAATGATGGCACGCTGGCCACACACAGATATACACACACCAGGCAGCTGGGTCGCATGTGTTTCCTTAACATCTAACATCGGGGTCAGGGCGGATAACTGCCCCCTCGATGTGGTCAATGCGGGGCAGTGTGTGTGTGTCAGGGTGAAGGAGAGTTAGAGCGCAGTGTGCGGAGGAGCTGTTGAGTAACAGGAGTTTAGCTTGTACTCCATTATACTTGGTACACGACACGTATCACAATGTTTTGACACACAGACACGACGCACGAGTGGGGCCGCACTCAAACCAGCCTTAAATAACCTGAGGATTTTCACACGCTCCACACGCCGCGCTCCTGTCTGCCCACATTACCCTGCGTTCACGCTAGCAGGTGACACAGCCACAAGCCACCAGCCTTTTTCCGTAGGTGTACACGATCTGTAGCTGGGGTTTGACAACAAGCAGCTAGTGGCCAGTCAGTTCATATAGGAGCACATGATATGTAGCCGGGATTTAACGACAAGCGTCACATGACGTCACATGAGCGTCTCATTTCCAATGGGAGTAGACTATATGTACCCGGGGTTTAACAACAAGCGGCAAGCAGCTAATCATTTCCTACAGGATTTGGATTTGGGTACAGGATTTGTAGCCGCAGTGTAACGGCAAGTGGGAGGTATTTCCTATAGGAATATAATAAATTATAAATATAATAACAATAATAATTATACAATATAATAACAATATAATCATATAATCATACCCAGCATGCTAACCGGCCAATAAAGCAAGCCCTGAATGCATCGGTTTCCATGCAAATATAATCACCAATAATAATGTGTTTTCAAAACTAACACAGCCACAGGCGACAATGGGAGCAGCCTCGAACGCACCCACAGGAGACAAACTTGGGGTGACATTAGAGAGTCTTATGGTATGCCTTGGAAAGTTTTTCTAGGTGTTTGCTATGGTTTCCCTTTAGCTACTGTGTACTGACTGTGTATCTATCGAATAGTGGTTGTGCACTGTTTAATGACTGTACTGAGTAGTGACAGTGAGTTTTGTGACTGTAGTAACAATGAAGTGACTGTATAGTAGTGACTGTGTAATGATGGTGTAGTGACTGTGTAGTACATGTGTAGTTTGTGCATACTGACTGTGTAGTGACAGTGTAATGACTGTATAATGAGCGTGTAGTGACTGTGAAGTGACTGAGTACTGTCTGTGTAGTAACTGTGTACTGAGTAGAGGCTGTGTACTGATAAGAGTAGAGAGTAGGTACTGACTGGTGACTGTGTACTGGCTGAGTAATGACTGAGTACTGGCTGAGTACTGGCTGAATAATGACTGAGTACTGGCTGAGTAATGACTGAGTACTGTCTGAATAATGACTGAGTACTGGCTGAGTAATTGCTGAGTAATGACTGTGTACTGACAGAGTACTGGCTGAGTACTGGCTGAGTAATGACTGTGTACTGACTGAGTACTGACGGAGTACTGTCTGAGTAATGACTGTGTACTGACTGAGTACTGACGGAGTACTGTCTGAGTAATGACTGTGTACTGACTGAGTACTGGCTGAGTAATGACTGTGTACTGTCTGAATAATGACTGTGTACTGACTGAGTACTGGCTGAGTAATGACTGTGTACTGTCTGAATAATGACTGTGTACTGACTGAGTACTGGCTGAGTAATGACTGAGTACTGTCTGAGTGATAACTGAGCACTGTCTGAATAATGACTGTGTACTGACTGAGTACTGGCTGAGTAATGACTGTGTACTGACTGTGTACTGACTGAGTACTGGCTGAGTAATGACTGTGTACTGTCTGAATAATGACTGTGTACTGACTGAGTAATGACTGTGTACTGTCTGAATAATGACTGTGTACTGACTGAGTAATGACTGTGTACTGTCTGAATAATGACTGTGTACTGACTGAGTACTGGCTGAGTAATGACTGAGTACTGACTGAGTAATGACTGAGCACTGTCTGAATAATGACTGTGTACTGACTGAGTACTGTCTGAGTAATGACTGTGTACTGACTGAGTACTGTCTGAGTAATGACTGTGTACTGTCTGAATAATGACTGTGTACTGACTGTGTACTGGCTGAGTAATGACTCTGTACTGTCTGAATAATGACTGTGTACTGACTGTGTACTGGCTGAGTAGTGACTGAGTGCTGGCTGAGTAATGACTGAGTGCTGGCTGAGTACTGACTGAGTACTGACTAAGCAATGACTGTGAAGTGACTGTTTAGTCAAGACACTGCATGATAAAATGGTTCCTCAGTTGAAGGGAGAATGTGGTGTAGATGGTATAGCCAATAAAAGGGTTGCTATGGTATCCCGAAAGGATTCCTCTGTAGTTACTATGTAAAACATGATAGAAGAACCGGTTCTGGTGCTATTTAGAACCGTTGCAAATGGCATAAGAACCTCTCTTTCTCTCTGACAGTGCTGGAGCTGGAAGAACAGGCTGCTTCATCGCCGTGGATATCATGCTGGACATGGCGGAGAACGAAGGCGTGGTGGACATTTTCAACTGCATCAGAGAGCTGCGCTCGCAGAGAGTCAACATGGTGCAGACCGAGGTGAGGAAAAAGCCTTTCGGACTATTTAGCCCTCTCCATATTCCCTTTCTTCCCCCATAACTTTCCCTCCTGCGTAGCCATCTGTTCATTAATGTCACTCGCCCACTCACTCACACAAACGTATTCTTGACTTTGTGGCATCATTCCAGTACACGATTTCCTCCCTAGGTGTCATTTCTGCACGTAATGGGCGTTTTTATTCCCAGAGTGGCCTCAGATCAGTGATACGATATGCATTCTTTCCTCTCCCGCCCTCTTCCTTTCCTCTCTTTCGAGTATTCTCTCTCTCTTTGTCACGCTCCTTCTTTCTCTCAATGGAGTCACGCCTACTCTAAGTGCTTCAGCCTGTGAAGATGACATTAGAGCAAGCCTTATATAAATTAAATTGAATTGCAGAAATTGAATTGCATGGCCATTATCAGGCAGCCTGCAGGTTCTAGCTCACCTCGCTTCCTCGCACACCACGCCTGGCCCGGAATACGAAGCACGGGAGAGCTGCAGCATGTGGGCTCTTTCTGGACTGTGGAATTACAGAGTTTTGGCACAGTGCGGATCTGGACTGGCATTCTTAGACAGGCCGCTTGTAGAAGCAGCTTTCAAAAGATCGCCCTCTAGTGGAGAAATGAGACGGCACTGGTGTCACACAGTGGTTATCTAAAATATCGAAAATGTGAAAACCATAACTCATAATGAACTCTGGAGGACTGAGTTTCGTCAGCTCGTGCATGTCACCATGTACAAATAATGTAGGCCAAAGGTCTGCTGACTTAAGGGGGCCTTTGCTGCAGGAACAGCCATTTTTATTCCTCCTTAGGTTGGAACATTGCTGTGAGCATTTGATTGCAGCCACACGAGCATAAATTTGGTCATCCACTGATGTTGGATGATCAGTTCTGGATCACAAACATCACTCCCACATGTCCCATAGTCATAATAAATATGTACAGTCAGTCAGACAGTTTCACTATGTAAAAATATGTAAATGAGCTCTGTTCTGATTGGCTGCTCTGTATAGTCCATTTAAAAAGCAGTGCAGGCTAAAACACACATCAGTGTGAGTGGGTGTGGCTAAACTGCTGTAGGCTGAGTAGGCAGGTATGCATGTAAATGAACCTGGAATTCAAAATAGGTGTGTATTGCAGTGTTGTGTGGACTGGGAAGCGAATGGGATGTTTTGAAAGTTTAACCATATATGGCAACATATCAAAGATTTTGTTATAGATATCAAGATTTTTTATATTTACAACACATATTAGGTTTTTTTTTTAATATGGGACATTTTGGTAAAATATAAACAAATTAAAAAATGCTTAAATGTATATGCATAACTCATACATTTAAAAATATATGATGGAAAGCATTAATTACATATGAATGGAGTATATTACTTTGCACTCACCATAGTCCACCATAAAACCCTCCAGAGTGGACCTTTACAGGAGGATGAACCAGCTTTCTTAACCTGCAGTGGAGCTGATAGAACAAGGTTGATGTCTAAGCAGGTTTGGAGCGATTCTATTGGTCGGTCCATCATGAATATTCACTAACCTGAAAGGAGAGCTAGAGCTTTTACACTGTGCACAAAAAGATCAAAGTTTCTACACCACTAAATATATATTAGAGGTGGAGATATGGAGGAGTATCATACTGTGTACATCAGGAGTAGATGTGGTGTATCAGGATATGGACTGGTTCAGACTCTCATCAGGTGGAGCTGTTCAGTGTGAGACTGTAGAGGCTTTAAGATCACCAACACCATCAATTTAAATGGGGGTGCCTAAACTTTGGTATGTATGTATCGTCGCTGTCCAATGAAAAACATGAATCTCCACTTTTGTCCTTTTTTACTTTTATGCATCATTTGAACACACCAGCTGCTGTTTACCCTGAGTGAGAATCTCATGATGAACGGACCAACAGAAATGGTCCTTAACTGTCTGGAAAGATGTGTGGTTCCATTGACTTACATTAAAGTTAAGTGAGGTTTTGGGCTTCTCCTGTAAAGCTGCCATTTCGGAGATGCTTGTTTTATTTGGACAGCGACGATATGCATATACATGTGCATTAATAGTCATATACAGGGGTTGGACAATGAAACTGAAACACCTGTCATTTTAGTGTGGGAGGTCTCATGGCTAAATTGGACCAGCCTGGTGGCCAATCTTCATTAATTGCACATTGCACCAGTAAGAGCAGAGTGTGAAGGTTCAGTTAGCAGGTAAGAGCACAGTTCTGCTCAACATACTGCAATGCACACAACATTATGGGTGACATACCAGAGTTCAAAAGAGGACAGATTGTTGGTGCACGTCTTGCTGGCGCATCTGTGACCAAGACAGCAAGTCTTTGTGATGTATCAAGAGCCACGGTATCCAGGGTAATGTCAGCATACCACCAAGAAGGACGAACCTCCACCAGCATCACGTAGTGACCTGGCCACTATCCTGCAAGAGGAATGGCTTAAACTCCCTCTGACCACTGTGCAGGACGCAGTATATGTCATTCCCAAGACCAACTGACGCTGTATTGGCCGCAAAAGGAGGCCCTACACCATACTAATAAATGATTGTGGTCTAAAACCAGGTGTTTCAGTTTCATTGTCCAACCCCTGTATATGTCAGGTTTCCATATGGAATGCTAAATTCCTTTATTTAGAAAGACAAGGAAAACCAGGTTCTGCTATACGGACCCCTGGAAGTTCACCAGTTCAAGGGGCCGTTGGGATGCTTTTGGCTGCATGATGAACGTCTGAATGACAGTAAAGACGTGTTTATTGAATAACACTAGCACCATCCTTTCCCTTCATCTAACCCGACGTCTTATACATCCCGCACATCTAGGACAGCCACGAACGGAACTCTGTAATAGGCTTCCGAAGGCAACCCGTGTCCGCTCATAGCCCTGGATTCCATGATAATCCGCAGGACAAAACAACACAGAGCAATTAATCTTTTAAAAGGTTTCCCTTTTCTCCAGCCCGCTGTCTCTGAGTGCTCACCGCAGGTAATGGAGTAATGGGTAAAGGAGGTCAGCTCTGCGCGGCTCCGGTTAGGGCACGATCAAAGGCCCACAATTAACATTCAGACCCGTAAGCCGCGAGCATTGTTGAGTTGAAACGTGGATAATTCCTGCTCTTACTCAACGTTCTGATTTTTGGAGTGGACCCTTGATCTCGGTTTTAGGGCCACTGCTGCCCACTGCCTCTGCCCTGGGGATACTGCCTGGGGAGCATAAACAGAAGGTCTTTAACAGGAGCAGGAATTATGGCTTCGGCTAGTATAAGTCGCAGATTGAACTGCCGGCTTAATGTGGTGTATTTAACGCGCACGTTTACCCAACGCATTGTCATATTTCATTTACGACCATCCATAACTTTTTACCGGGGCCGATCCCAGCCCGAGGAAGTGTCCGCGAAGACGTTTATGAATTATGCATGCCGTCTGGTCTGAGGATTGTAATGAGCTAACCTTTTAAAGGAAGGAGGTATCGTGTTAGCAGCCTTAGCTCAACCAGATTTAACCATGAAATAAATTCACAGCCAGTGAAATGACGCTGAAGGCACAGTATGAATTTTGATGCTCTGCGATTCAGTGTTGTTCTAGCACGGGCCATAAAAAAGCCTATTAAGCTTTAAGAAAAAAATCTTAACCCTTTAAATTAGGCTACAAAAGGTGGCATGATTAAAAGAGCATGCAACAATGGAACTGCAAGTGGTAATACATAGCACAGTTGAATGCTGTTGCATCATGGCAGCAGTTTCACTCCATGGCCAAAAGTATGTGGACAACCTTTCTGGTTTTTAATTTAGGTTGAGGGTGAGTCAGGCCTTCTCTTCCAACATCACAAATGCCGTTTTGACTGGATAGGCACACATTCCCACAGACACTCTTCCTGGAAGACTGGAGGCTGTTCTGGCAACAGTAGTTTGGACATCTCCATATTACTTGCTTTGGAATGGGATGACCAACAAGCTTATATACTAATGATGATCGGGTGTCCACATATTTTTGGCCATGTAGCTAATATACTAGGGACATAGAGAATCCGGGATTGGCCGAAAGTAGGGACTGCATTTGGGTTTTTTAATTATGGCGCGCCAAAAGCCTTAGTGTGAAGGAAGTAGCTGAAGCTGCAGGTGTGGAGAAGCGTACGGTCATACGGGTCTACCAGCAGTGGCTAAAATCCCAGTCTACAGGGAATTCTCCTCGGAACTGTGGCAGGGAAGGCCTCCACCACATCTGGACCCAACTGCACAATGATTTGATGCAAGAGTGTCTGAACATTGATGTGACGGATCAAGGTGCTTTTATTGAACACTGTGTCTACTCACTGTCCACTCTATTAGACACTCCTACCTTGCTGGTCCACCTTGTAGATGGACAGTCAGAGACGATAGCTCATCTGCTGCTGCACAGTGCAGTGTTGGCCATCCTCTAGTCCTTCATCAGTGGATACAGGATGCTGGACTGGCTGGACAGATTTGGTTGATGTACACAGTCCAGCAGTGACACTGAGATTCACACCACCACAACCACACCGGTGCCACTGCAGTGCTAAGAATGATCCTGCTCTGTGGTGGTCCTGTGGGGGTCCTGACCATTGAAGAACAGGGTAATACAGTATACAGGGAAACAAATGGACTACAGTCTGGACCTGTAGAGCTGCAGAGTGCTCCTGTATGGTCAGTGGAGTTGATGCAGTGGACACTGAGTGTGGACACAAGGAGGTGGACTTAATGTGAAGGCGGATTGGTATATATATTCATAATCTCAGTATTTAGGGATATAAGTATCATCTGATGTGTGCAGTCCTGTGCTCTGTCTCTTCCAGGAGCAGTACGTGTTTGTGCATGATGCCATCCTGGAGGCATGTTTATGCGGCAACACAGCCATCCCTGTGTGTGAGTTCAGGGCCATCTACTACAACATCAGCAGACTGGACCCTCAGACCAACTCCAGCCAGATCAAAGACGAGTTTCAGGTAAAAGCCTTTTCCAAATTAATGTGTGAGTGACGGGATCCATAGATTGGGAGGAGGTGCTACAGTGCAGGGAATGTCTCGTTCCATGTGTGGAAAATGGCTCCAGAGCAGATGTTGATGATTGGCTAAAAGGAGCGACTGAGCATTTGGGCGTGGCCAAAGACCATAGTGTGAAGGAAGTAGCTGAATCTGCAGGTGCATGGAAGCGTACGGTCATACAGGTCTACCAGCAGTGGCTACAATCCCAGTCTACAGGAAACTTGTAACTGTGCCAAGGAAGGCATCCACCAAATCTGGCTCAACTGACCGATACTTTGATGTAAGAGTGATTGATGTTGTCTACATCCAGAAACTTGACCAGTCCATGGCAAATCCATGGCCACGCATATGGCGTGAGCGAAGGCGAGCCTTATCGCTGTACCTGACTGATCCAACAGCCACGACATTCAGCAAGCAGTGATGCCTCCATGAGTCATTACACTGACTTAACACCACAGCAATGGCGGCAAGCACTGCAATGCCAATGGTGTCATGTCAGGTGAGTTAGAATGGCAGCGGGTCATCTTCAGTGACGAGTCTCGCTTTGTCTTGGTGGAGACACCCAACGAATCTGTGTGCGGAGGCACCGTGGTCAGCACCAAGATGAGCGGTTTGTTGTCACACGTCCAGAAGACCTGGTGTCCCTCCACCTCCACCCCTACCGCACCATCTGCAGGAACTGTGTGAGGATGTTCAAGCTGCATGTGATGGATTATCACAGGACTCCATTAGGAACCTCTACAGCTCCATACCGAGACGTCTGGCGTGTTGGGTTAGCGAACATGGCGGCCCGACGCCATACTGAGACAGACTTCTGTATGTGTAGCTCAATAAATATTGATCATATCAGTCTAAACTTATCATCAGTTATTGATCCTGGTCACCTTTATCTTCCCAACAGCACCACAACCCCACACCTCCTTCTGGGTGCAGCTGTTAGTTTGATGATGAGTGTATTTAACCTCCTCTGAGGCGCTATGGAGAGCAGACACAAAACAGAGCGCTCCGTAAATCCCGTTCCATATTTCATGGAGAGTTGGAAGTGCAGTTACCGAACTGCTGGGGATTCTCCATGTGTTGAGGAGGTCTGGCTTGGTCAGTGGTGCACGATGAAGGCTCTGGGCAGATTGAGATGAAGTGGGTGTCTACCAGCGTCATGAGTGAGATATCAGTCAGAAGGGCTTTTTAACGAGCCATTGGCAAGCTGCTAGGACCCCATAAAACCCCCTCAGCAGGGCTGTTTCTCCTCACGCCACCTTTTACGCTTTGTGTTCTCTGGGAGACGAGCGCTCAGATCTGTCAGGTGTCTTGTATAAAATGATGGATAACTGCTTGTCCTTGTTCACCCCAAGCTGCCTCGCTCCTTCTCTTGTCTTCCCTTCCCGCTCGCTCTGCCGTGTTCTGCTGCTCTCTCTCCCTCTGTCTGCCTCATACATAAGTAATAGGCAACCTTCAGTTTGATAAAACATCTGTGGCGGCTCAGGTTTTGGGCTGTAGAGCAACAGAATGGATGGAGTTTCATACGTGCCTCCAAATAAACGAGTCTGGAATGTTTGGAGGTTTTTATTTTCTCCCCTGTTGTGAGCGCCGTGCCACTTATAAACAAGTCTGTCTAGCGGCGGAAGGTGCTTTTGTGATTCGTCATTCACACACACGTTTATCGCTCTCTCTCTCTCTCTCTCTCTCTCTCTCTCTCTCTCTCTCTTTCTCAGACGCTGAATATCGTGACTCCGCGCGTTCGGCCGGAAGACTGCAGCGTGGGCCTCCTCCCCCGTAACCATGATAAAAACCGGAGCATGGACGTCCTGGCGGTTGACCGCTGCCTGCCTTTCCTCATCTCTGTGGACGGCGAGTCCAGCAATTACATCAACGCTGCTCTGATGGATGTGAGTTCAGGACCCTTTTCAGTTCTCCTGCCAGGTTGAGTGGAAACTGAGCAGTTGCAAATGCTCTTCATGGGAAAAGTGAAGGCTGGAGCGGTTCCAGCAATCTTGGAATGACGTCGCCTTGACCTGGTCACCGCCCAATTTATTTACATCCCAGCCACTTTCCTTATTGTATTGCATGGTGGGTGGGACCAGGATAATGAGCCCACCGGTCACATTTTACATTCCTTAGTCTTACTGTTCCTGCAGTTTTACGTATCTGTCTGTCTGTCTGTCTGTCTGTCTGTCTGTCTGTCTGTCCGTCCGTCCGTCCGTCCGTCCGTCCGTCCATCCATCCATCCATCCATCCATATGTCTGTCTAGCTATCTCTGTCTGTCTGTCTGTCTATCTATCCATCCATCCATCCTTCCATCCGTCCATCCATCCATCTGTCTGTCTAGCTATCTCTGTCTGTCTGTCTGTCTGCCTGTCTATCCATCCATCCATCCATCTATCCGGGTGCCTAGCTATCTGTCTTTGTCTGTCTGTCTGTCGGTCTGTCTGTCCATCCATCCATCCATCCATCCATCCATCCATGCATCCATCCATCTGTCTGTCTAGCTATCTCTGTCTGTCTGTCTGTCTGCCTGTCTATCCATCAATCCTTCCATCCTTCCATCCATCCATCCATCTGGCTGCCTAGCTATCTGTCTTTGTTTGTCTGTGTGTCTGTCTGTCTGTGTGTCTGTCTGTCTGTCTATCCATCCATCCATCCATCCATCCATCCATCTGGCTGCCTAGTTATCTGTCTTTGTCTGTCTGTCTGTCTGTCTGTCTGTCTGTCTGTCCGTCCGTCCGTCCATCCATCCATCCATCCTTCCATCAATCCATCCATCCATCCATCTGTCTGTCTAGCTATCTCTGTCTGTCTGTCTGTCAGTCTGTCTGCCTGTCTATCCATCCATCCATCCATCCATCCATCCATCTGGCTGCCTAGTTTTCTGTCTTTGTCTGTCTGTCTGTCTGTCTGTCTCTCTGTCTGTCTGTCTGTCCATCCATCCATCCATCCATCCATCCATCCATCCATCCATCCATCCATCCATCCATCCATCCTTCCATCCATCCTTCCATCAATCCATCCATCCATCCGTCTGTCTAGCTATCTCTGTCTGTCAGTCTGTCTGCCTGTCTATCCATCCTTCCATCCATCCATCTGGCTGCCTAGCTGTCTGTCTGTCTGTCTCTCTGTCTATCTATCTATCTATCTATCTATCTATCTATCTATCTATCTATCTATCTATCTATCTATCTATCTATCTATCTATCTATCCATTCATCTAGCAAGACTAAATACATACAATACACAAACAGTCTTAGAGAGTTTGTTCTACCAAACTGGTTCTACATCAGTCACTGTAGACTTTAGACTAGTCCTCTGTAGCTTTAAGTGACCCTATGCTTCAATTATCATCATTTCATTAGAACTAATGATGGAACATTCTATGGTATCACCCAAATTTTGTTCCGGTTGTAAGGAGATATTATTATAGTATTATCTCAGCATTAGTAATATCTAGAACCTAATCACTCAACTTTTTTAAAACCACGTTATCCTGGGGGTTATCCTGGGGGTTATCCTGGGGGTTATCATGGGGGTGCTGGAGCCTATCCCAGTGCTCACTGGGCAGAGGGCAGTAAACACCCTGCTGGTTCTGGGGTTTTTAGCTCTTTCCCCCTTCAGCTACCGAAGCCTGGCTCTACATCATCTTCAGTAACTACTCGGGGGCGTTAGGGATCGGTCTGAGTGGGCAGACTTTCCTAGGAAAACTCATTCATCCAAAACTCACCACTTTCTCTCACCCGGTATTATAAAATCCAGGGTGTCATACGGGAAGTGTGCGAGACTGCACTTATTCTGTATATATCATAACCCCCTCCCGGGAACTACTTTAGACCTCCATCCCTCCACTGGGGTGTCCTGATCTGTATGTCAGTCCCCTGTCTGTTTGTTCTGTCTGCCTGTTCCTCTGTCTGTCTGTCTTGTTGAGTCTGGACTGTAGACTGATTACACAGCAGTGCGGTCGTAAAGGCGCGCCCGTCTAGCTCCATCGTGATGCTGTGAGAAGATGAGATAACATCTCAACATTCTCCACACGCTGATTACAGCCCTACCGATGATTTAGAGATAAGATAAATGGCCGCTGGTAAGAGACGATGTGTAGATGTCTCAGCCAGCACACAAACAAGTTAGAAGACAGGTGAAGGGCAAGACAGAATAAAATAAAAACCAAACCCGGTAAAGTTTCATATGTCTGTGTCACACGCCTGTCTGTCTGTCTGTCTGTCTGTCTCTCTGTCTGTCTGTCTGTCTGTCTGTCTATCTGTCTGTCTGTCTGCCTCTCTCTCTGTCTGTCTGTCTGCCTGTCTTTTTATCTATCTGTCTGTCTGTCTGTCTGTCTCTCTGTCTTTCTGTCTGTCTGTCTGTCTGTCTGTCTGTCTGTCTGTCTGTCTGTCTCTCTATGTGTCTGTCTGTCTGTCTCTCTGTGTGTCTGTCTGTCTGTCTCTCTGTGTGTCTGTCTGTTGTATACTAAGTTTACTAAGTTTCTGTGTGGGAAGCAGGCCAGAGTTGGTATTATTTATTTATTTATTTATTAATTGATTGATTGATTTAAATCTTTCAGAGTCATAAACAGCCAGCAGCCTTCATTGTGACGCAGCACCCGCTGCCCAACACGGTAGCTGACTTCTGGAGGCTCGTGTTCGACTACAACTGCTCCTCCATCGTGATGCTAAATGAAATGGACGCTGCCCAGGTGCGTGTGACCTTTGACCTTTGACCCTGTATCTCTGTTTCATTACTCTGCGGGCGTCAGGATGGATTGCTCACTCATCGTTATCATTCCTGCCGTCGATGAACTTACTCATTAACCGAGCTTTGGCACGTGTAGCGTATACCGTCTCATCGTTCAGCACGAGTTTAATTCGGACTGATGCGAGCGATGAGATACGACCCCGCTGATGAAAGAGGAGCCAAATTCCAAAGTAGATGCATGAGTCCTACTGACGTACATGAGCCGAGGACTAAATTACCGATGCTAGTGAGTCCGCCTGGCCGAAACTGCCCTCCAGTTCAGCATATGAGTCTCCATCAATACTGAATTGCATTAGCAGCAGCTGATTGAAGTGAGTCTGCTCTGAATGCGCTGAGCTTCCCCGGAGCTCCGAGTGGGTTTCTCAGGGTACAACTTTTCACCAGTACAGTCCGTTATTCACTTTTAGCTCGTGACCTTTGGTTGGTTGTTATTTATTTGTTTGTTTATTTGTTTATTTATTTTTATTATTCACCTCTGAACCAGCCTGGCCTTCCTTAGATCATTCCAGCTAGCTGTATGTGGCGTGAGTCTGCTTCCCAAGACTCTTGATGTCTTTCATAATTGATGGGTTTCGTGACTTCTTACTGACTGAAGAAAGAAGGTTCCTCTGATGTGTTTTCCCTGTGGTACCCTGTATAACCTGCCGTGCGGCCTGAGCAAGATGGAGGCTTGATTTCGCTGGAGGTACGGACTCGGAAAGCGCTATCGAGAAGCGTCTTGCATTCAGAAAGCGGTGGCAAAGGAGGTGAAACGACAAAAAGGAAAAGAACCTTCCTGCTTTAGATGTCAGGGAGTGCCGTCAACGCTGTGCTGAACTACAGGCCGCATTGCCTAACAGATACTTCCTGCTCTGTCCTGAACGAACCCGGAATAAATTAACCAACAGGAACGGAACTTGGTGGGTAGGTTTGGCAGCCACGATTGTGGACATCCAGCGAGCAGGCATCCCTCCATGAGTCATTCTGTTAGTGCAGAACCATTGGCAGACGGCTGCACCACTCAGGACTACATGCACGACTGTCCTTAACACCACGTCACCGTCACCAAAGACTGCAGTGGTGTCGTACCAGACTGTCATGGAGTGACTCAGAATGGCAGCGGGTCATCTTCAGTGACGAGTCCCGCTTTAGTCTTGGTGGAGACGCCCAACGAATCCGTGTGTGGAGGCACCGTGGTCAGCACCAAGATGAACGGTCTGTCGTCACACGTCCAGAAGGCCTGGTGTCCCTCCACCTCCACCCCTACCGCACCATCTGCAGGGACTGTGTGAGGGTATTTAAGCTGCATGGGATGGATTATCACAGGACACCATTAGGAACCTCTACAGCTCCATACCGAGACGTCTGGCACGTTGGGTTAGCCCAACACCATACAGAATTTATCATCATCAAATTTATCACCAGTTATTGTTCCTGGTAACCTTTATCCTCTTCCCCATAGTACTGGAATCCCATATTTAGTTCTGGGTGCAACTGTTCTTTAGATGAGGAGTGTATGTAACAATACAAACAGTTTCCAGCACCTTATTTGTTGCTGAGTATAAATAGAAACTGTAAATAAATAAAAATCTTAATAATAAAAAATGTATTAAATTTTGCATTAGGTAAATACAGTATCACCAAGTGCCATGTGTGTAATATACCTAATATACATCTTCCTTTTTCTCTGTGTAGCTCTGCATGCAGTACTGGCCAGAGAAGAGCTCCTGCTGCTACGGCCCGATCCAAGTGGAATTCATCTCGGCGGACATCGATGAGGACATCATCAATCGGATCTTCAGAATCTGCAACATGGCACGGGTAGGGTGCTTAGGACATGGTGGATGATCTTGAGAGCAAAGTGGTCTGATGAAACTTGATCTGGCCACCAAAGCGGCAGCTCGTCCATTGATTGGCTGTGTCTGATGTCCTGCAGTCACTTGATCCTCCAGCGATTCACAGCAAGGTGCCTGTAAATGGCTGATTGAGCTAAGCACCCTCTCAGGAATAACATTAGCTTAGAACATGTACCAGTGGGGATCCTTGTCTGGTCATCTCTCTCTCTCTCTCTCTCTCTTTCTCTCTCTCTCTCTCTCTCTCTCTCTCTCTCTCTCTCTCTCTCTCTGTCTTTCTCGCTCTCTCTTTCACGCTCTCTCTCTCACGCTCTCTTGCTCTCTTTCTCGCGCTCTCTCTCTCTCTCTCCCCCTTTCTCTCTCTTTCTGTCTTTCTCGCTCTCTGTCTCTCGCACTCTCTCTCGCTCTCTCTCTCTCTCGCTCTCTCTTTCTCGCTCTTTCTCTCGCTCTCTCACTCTCTCTCGCTCTCTCTCTCGCTCTCTCTCTCTTTCTCTCTCTCTCTCTCTCTCTTGCTCTCTCTCTCTTACTCGCGCTCTCTCTCTCTCTCTCTTGCTCTCTCTCTCTTTCTCGCCCTCTCTCTCTCTCTCTCCCTTTAAGCACTTTCTTGTCCTTGGGTTTGTGTGTGTGCAAGACATACACCACCAGTCAAAAGTTCAGACACACCCGTCTAAACGGATGTAGTTGGTGATCTTAAAGACTCTACAGAGTCACTTTTGGACGTTCTAGATTTGTAAGCAAAAAGAACTCAGAAGTGGCAACTTTACATGAGAAGGTGAAAACCTAATTGAATATAAATGGAAGTCAATACAACCAGACGTCTTACCAGGCAACTTTGGGCCATTTCTGTTGGTCCATTCATCCAAAATGGAGATACATGTTTTTCATTGGACAGCAATGATATGCTATTACAAGCTTCAGATATTACATAGGGGATGTCTTTTACAAGATTGGGAACTTTGTGTTACATATACAATAGTCGAAAATGTCCATGTGAATTTGCATTAGCTAAATGCTAACATTTGACTGAAATGCCATAGGGGTGCTAGCAGAACACAGCTATTGTCATAGGGGGGTATATACACTCCTACTCAAAATCTTAAGACCAGTAAAAAAATCGCAAGAACTTGCACTTTGCACAGTTGGATCTTAAGAAGGTTCTAAGTAGAGCTTCACAATGCTAAAAGAAGAAATAGGAGCAAGAGACAAAAGATTTTGAGCAGCCAATTTATTAAAAACCATGAGTTAACTGAAATAGGCTGTTCATCAGCTCAAACGTTTAAAACCACGGCCTTTAAAAGCCAAAATCTGCGCAAATGTGGATCCAATTCATTTTCTTTTCATACTGGGAAGACTTCCTAATGGCGAAAGCAAAAAAGCTCACTGACTTTGTGATAAGATTGTTGAGCTGCATAAGCAAGGCCTCTCACAACGTGCCATCGCTGCTGAGGTTGGATGCAGTAAGACAGTCGTTTTTAAAAATCTATTTCAGTAAAATTGTTATTTTTAATAAATTGGCTGCTCTTTTTTTTTTCTGACCACACTTATTAATAGCTAGGCAGTTCCTGGCTCTCACAGTTCCCCACTGCTATATGCCCAAGACTCAAGTGGAAAATTGAATAAAGCTAAGTCATATAATGACCAATTTAGTAAAAATAATAATAATAATAATAATAGAGTACAAATCAAAGATTGGGTCAAACTGACTCTAAACAGACACTAAACTCACATCAGATAAGACCATGGTCCTCAACCAACTCCGTTCCTCGGTCACCTGAATACATCTCACACATCTCTGAGCTTGATTAGCTTTGTCATATACATACTCGCAAACGCAGACATCATATAACTAGTGTTGGGTTTATGCGCCTCACATCCACCACAGCCGATGTAAGTGGTGGACGGGATGTGCTTAGGCAGATCTGTGTTTACCTAACGTTTCTCCATGCGGGTTAGCTTAGTGCTACATTAGCTGCTGTTAGCATTTATTACTGAGACTTCATATGATTCAGCAGCTAAACAGTGCTGGAAAGAGTCATCCCTCCTTCCTCCCTCTCTTTCTCCTCTCCTCCTTAACTGCTGGTGACAGACGAGATTTAGCAGCTAGCTAATCAGCGGGGGCGCGCCGGCGTGGCGTGAAAACGCACACCAGCGTCACAAATTTGCCATGAAATGGCTCCATCAGAACTGAGCAGCGGGTAATTCGGCCTGCGCTCAGGCACAGCCAACATCTCTGTTTGGGTTGCGCCGCGAAAACAACAACGTCTCGGCACAGGAAGTCAGTTCGGATGTGTACCATACCGTTTGCCATATTAAGCACTTGGAAGTGGAAGTGAAGTGTGTGTGTGTGAGATAAGTATCAGTACCTGTCTTGTATGTAACTAGTGGGTGGATTTTTGAGGAACATTGAGGAAGGTCACTATCTAATGTAAGATGCACTTGATTGCTTTCTACAGGGCTCCTCCAACAAAATGGAAGTTGACTCTGTTGTATAATCAGATAAAAAAGTCAAATTCAAAAGTTAAAGTCACAACTAACGTCGCTTCAGAGCAGCTTCACAGAAAAGCAGTTTATATAAAGGAAAAGAAAAACGCAGAGTCCATGTACAGATGTAGGAAAGGGAATCCGGGTCCAAGCCCCGCATGAGCAAACAAGAGGCAACAGTGGCTAGGAAGAACTCCCTTAGAGTAAGGATCCTGGAGAGGAACCAGGCTTGAGGAGGGGACCCATCCTCCTCAGGTGGATCCCGGGTGAGGAGAGACAGAATTAAGAGGAGAAGGAGCTTAGAACATCATTAGACAAAGTCTGATGAATCCAGGAGGTGGTCACTGCAAAGGTAGAGCCGACCCATAGGTTCTCTGTTTAACTGAGAGACAGAGTTCATGATCAGAACCAGAAGCTGGCAGCTCTGTTGCAGTCATTGTAGTTGCTGTAGTCATGTCGGGTGATGAACTGGAGAGACCAGGGCAGAAGACCCATGGTGGAGATGATGCTCTGGTGGCTCTAGCAGCTCTGGGAGCTCCCTTGTGATCACTAAGGGGAAATTCTAAAATCTAATTTAAACTGAAGTATTATTCGTTACATTTTATTTAAACATTGTAATTTAATGATGGAATTTAATTCAAATTTGTGGTTGAATACGGTTGACATGAGTTTTTACTTCTTTGAGGAATGACACTGCATTTCTACTTTAGTATATTAGTAAGTAAACTTTTAAAAAGTAGACTTTCTTAGTCGTTATCATTTAGGTCAGAGCTCTCTTTGCAAACTCTTTTGAAACCTGTTCTTTGGACATCAAAAAAGAATCTGTGTATTCCAGACCCTCTTATTCAGAAGGTCCATCTCTAGCTCCACCCAAAAAATCTAGTCATCAGCAATATTTCTGCTAATACTGATAAGAACGGAGGCCATCAGTATCACTGTCAATATATCGAAAAGGATAAACCATCAATATATCAGCAGAGCTCTGCTCTACACGACTTTGATGTGTTCTATGTGTATCTATGTGCTTTTCTATTTGTGTAGTTGTGTAGTTGTGATGCTGAAGGTAGTCATATGAAGACCCAGAGGATGGTGATGGTGAAGATAATGACTGGGCTAAAACTTTTTTTTCCTATCTCCCTCTCCAATTAGCCACAGGATGGCTACCGGCTGGTCCAGCACTTCCAGTTCCTCGGCTGGCCGGCGTACAGAGACACCCCGCTGTCCAAGCGCTCCATTCTGCAGCTGGTCAGACGGCTGGCCAAGTGGCAGGAGCAGTATGATGGAGGAGATGGACGCACTGTGGTCCACTGCCTGTGAGTAAAGACCCCGCTTAGCAAAACATATGCAGACTGAGGGGCCAAATGTCTAATCACTGGATATTGTATCATCCCTGTAGGACCAAATCCCTCAATGTAGCTTATACTGCGTAAACAGAAACTTAACAGGAGATAGGAGAAGGATTCTTAAGCTAAGTATGTGTCAGCTAATTAGATTATGTCCACTTTGAACTATTTATATTGGTCCAGTTAGCAGCACTAGAACCTACAGTGCAGTGCAAAAGTTCTAGATTCATCATTAGAAGGAGATTGGATATAAGGAGACCCATTTGTATAAAGAAGGAGAAAGTCAAGGGACCATATGTGAAACAAGCAGGAGTTTCCAAAACTGTTCGGAAGTTCAGAATACGATTGAAAGTTACAGAGAAGATGGGATTCCTAATAACCACCTGGAAGACCCTGTCAGATAAACAGCACTCAAGGCGTTCGTCTTTTAGAGGGAGGAGAACTTCAAGCTCCACTCCTGCTTCAGATCTCAGAACATCCACAGGTGTTTGTGTCCACACTTCTCCCACTCTGAGAAGACACCTTAACACTAAGGAGGTCTGAAAGGAGGTGTGGCTGTTCAAGAAGCTCCTCACTGAGAAAAGGAGACTGACATATTCAACAAAGAAGCTGCTGGTGGGCTTAGAACATCGTACTGACCACCCCGGAGTCCAGAACTCAACACCACTGATTTTGTTGTGTGGTGAGATGAAACAGGAAATGCTAAACCAGCTTCTAAGACTGAACTTTGGAGGCGTGTCTCTTTGAATAACTCTTTGAAGTGGTTCTCCTGAACTGAGCAGAAGCCGTAATGACTGTAATGAGTGGACATCCTCGTTGCAGTTCTGTGCAGATTCCCGTATATGCTGACACTTGACTTGTTTGGCTGGTCCCTGACTTTTGCACCATAGCCTAAGCTAACCTCCAATAGCAGCTAGACAAAAGGCCTCTCCCCTTCCCACCTTCCTCATGCCTTCCTGCTCTTTCTCATTGTCCTTTTGTCGGTTTTGTTCTCTCCCTCCATTTCCTACTTCTTCTCTGTTTCGTTTCCTGAACCGCACAAAAAAACCCAACACTGCCGAAAACAAACGAAGCTGAAAATTAGCGAGTCTTGTTGGGAGAATCCGTGGCTGGTTTGTGCAGAACTGCTTTGGCGGTTAACACGCTGTTGATTAGCCCGCCCCATGCCTTGCTCTTTTATTTCCCTCCAAAACACAAAAACAACCGTGTTTGTAGCGGCTCACTGATGCCAGTCCAATCAGACTTGCATTGATTTCCGGCAGGTCCTGTGGGGTGTTTTTGAGAAACTGGTCAGGCGGGGAATTCGTTATTGCGGTTTGTGTGGCACAAACACAAAGCAAGGCCACTATATATGCACCCGATAGATTAGATTTGGTTAGGAGAACAGCATTTTCACTATTGACCCTTATTACTAGTGTAGTGGCACGTACACACCATGTAGGTTCATCTGTGCAGCCTTACAAACGCTGGTTAAGGACATTTCCTTCATGCTCCGAATACAGCCTCAGTTGTTTGGGGCATGGATTCCAGAAGAAGCTAAAATGATTTTCATTCACATCCTGGTTCTTGTTGACGTGATTGCATCGTGCAATTCTAGCAGGTTTTTCAAAAGAACCTGGAAATCAGTCGTTCTACCACAACTCAAAGATCTTCGATTAGATTCAAATCTGGTAACTGGGAAACCACTGGGAAACATTGAGTTGGTAGCCATGTTCATTGGGAACGAATTTTGCTTTGTGACATCATCATGCTGGAAGTAGCCATGAGAAGTTGGTCAGCAGATGCACTGTGGCCTTCAAACGCTGACTGATTGCTATCAATGGCCAAAAGATCAAAAGGTGTACAGAAAAAAACATGCCCCAGACCATTACACCACCTCCACCAGCCTGGACTGCTGAGATAAGGCAGATTGGGTCCATGGATTTGTGCTGTTGGTGCCAAATTCTGACCTTACCATCTGTGTGCCTCGAGAGAAACTGAGATTTCCTGGACTGGCAATGTTTTTTTGGTCTTCAGATGGCCAAAGCTGGTGTTTGGTCTGGAGTCTGTGCCCCCCGTAGGTCTAGCTGTTTGTTATTGTCTACTAGAAATGGAACCCAAAGTGGTCTTCTGCTTTTGTAGCCCATCCACCTCAAGGTTGGATGGATTCTGAGATGCGTTCTTGCTCAGCACAATAGTACAGCGAGAACAGTGAGGTTATCTGAATCCCCTCCTGTAGGTCACCTCCTGTAGCCCTAACTTTCTGTTCTTGGCTTCTTCTGCTGTTGTAGCCCATCCATCTCAAGGCTGAATTCATCCTGAGATGTGTTACTGCTAAACACCATAGTACAGAGTGGGTATCTGAACTATCTTGCAGCTCAAACCAGCCTAACCACTCTCCACTAGGTTCAGATTCCCAAAAGTTTGTTCCCAGCTAGAACCTACGAATAGCTTTAACCATGCCAGGGCAGCAACAGCGACACCCAGTGGTCTGCTGAAGAACCTCTTCTACATCTTATCTCCAGTAGTTGATCCGTGCTTGCTTTCTGGATAAAAACAAACATCTGGAATAACAGCACAAACACCCCCAGGTAATCTACACGCGCCGCCATATTGTTACTATTGATTACTACCGCTGTGCAGCGCCCCCTAGAGGACGTATCCTTTGACGTTCCTTGGTTTCAGTATAAACTGGTGCAAATGCAGGCTAGCACCAAGTTTCTAAGAAGCTCGAATGGAATCAGTTCAAGAACCAGGGTTCTATATTGGTCGAAAAGGCCTACCAGAGATCCTAACATCCATTCGGTTTTCTTGAAGGTGCCAGGAACCAAAGCCTGGCAAACACACAAATACGACCCAGGGAGAATCAATCTGTTAACATCTCCATTATTCTCCCAGCACTTCTATAATACATAACAACTCAAAAATGCAATTCTCCTGAATTATAACGGGTACCGGGTTCCATTCTCCGGTGCTTCCCCGTAATCTGTTCACCCTATTTCATTATTATCACTGCCAGTAGAGCTGTGTTCACACCATTAGTGTGAATGTGTGCTGTAGACAAGTGAGAAATTATTGAGCAAAGCTGCGCTGAGCAAAGGAGAAATGATTACCACCGCAAGGTTGGCTATTACACCTCAAGCTGTGCTTTCGATACAATACATTCCCCTACATATTATGCAGCTGACAGGTCTAATGTTTTGTCCGATATCGCCGGGAGAGGACCGGCCTGTGGTCGGATTCGCCTCACTGGTCAAAGCCTTTCTTCCCTGCCATGTTTTATTTAGCAGATGCCCCACTCTGCTTTGAATCCGCTAGTTGGGGAAATTGTTAGAGGGTGCTCTCTGCGGTAACGAGAATGACCGGAATGCTAAAGCGCCGCATAGTACGGATATCCGGGTGCTTACACGGATTAGGAGAATCAGCTGCAGAGTTGATGGGCAGGCTGGTCATTAAGGTGTAAGACTAATGGTAAGGTCTTTCTTGTTCTCCCACCACTCCACCACCCCTCCCTCCATCCTTCTTCCCTAATAAACTTTAGCCAGAGGCAAACATCGCCATCAAAGCCAACATGGAAATAGATGTGCTGTGCGAGTCTTTATTCAGGGAAGTGAAACACGCTCCCCGGCCGGAGACCGAGAGTGTTCAGCGTGCTCTATGAGTCATGTGACTCCCGGAAACCCACGTGTAGGCCTGCTGACCCTGTGGAGGAGTGTGGTTTTTCTCTTCTAACGCGTCTCTGACATCTCTCTCTCCACTCTGAAGGACTGGCGGAGGGCGTAGCGGGACGTTCTGTGCCATCTGTAGCATCTGTGAGATGATTCAACAGCAGAACATTGTTGACGTGTTCCATACAGTGAAGACGCTCCGAAACAACAAGGCCAACATGGTCGAGACGATGGTGAGTGATGTGAAAACGCAGGGAACTTCACAGATTAAAACGTCTGTTGGAATTTACCGGCTGGGGCGCACACAGCGATGCCAAGCGGTTTGGTGTGAAATGGTAGGCTGTACAGGCTGTGGTGGAGGGCAGCAGGGGTCACCATGTCTACAACACCAATATGGCCGTTTGGTTGAGTATCAGAACCACCAGTGAAGCCACGTGTTTATTTAGGATTACAAAATAATGATAAATCTGAAAATAAGTTTTCACATCTGGTTCCATTCACCACCACTGTGAGCAGTTCTGCCTGCATTTTGTTGCCATAAAAAAAAAAAAAGAACGTATCTGCACTGTAAAAACAATTACTGTGAAATCACTGTATGCAGTCACGGTGAGTCCTGCGATGTAGCTGCATCCTGCTGTATATTTACAGTAGCCCTATGTTCTTACTGTGATTTGCCAGCATCCTGTGTGGAGGATTATTAGTGTCTGTGTTAAAAATAGCAATGCAAAAACAAGGGAAAAGCCGGACTAAAAAATAACCTAAGAACCACCCGGAACACACAGCAGAGAACAGAACAACAAACTGACATAGAGTCCTGGGGATGAATACACTAAACTGGAAGCTACAGACACAGCAACCAGTAAACAATCAAAAACAAGGAACAGGACAAACACGAGGGGGATGGGAAACAAGCTAGAGGTACCCGAGCACTATATAAATATATACAGTATATATATATATATATACATTATATATATATATATATATATATATATATATATATATATATATATATATTCAACAACAAACACCATTTCTATACTATATATAACAACAAACACTGCATTATGCACATATATATTTCTAAGATCCTGTCATACAGTGCAACAATTGCATATATATATATATATATAGATAGATAATTTAAATATATGTACATATATATATATATATATATATATATATATATATATTTATCAAAATCAATATTTTCATAGATGCTTTTGTTTTGTTTTAACATTAGTTTATCCTTATTTAAATTATATATATTTATTATATATATAATTTAAATATCTATAGCTATCTATATAAATATAGATAGCTAGATAGATAGATATATAATTTAAATATATATATAAAATCTAATTTAAATAAGGATAAACTAATGTTAAAACAAAACAAAAGCATCTATGAAAACATTGATTTCCAGTATATTGCACCGTATATGCATGTGCTTGAATGTCTCAGGTAAGTATTTTTAATTTGAAATACATATTTAACAGAAATTCAAATATACTTATATTTTGCACAGGACCAGACATCCACACCAAAATTCTGGCGACGTCATTAAATAATATTATAGTTTTTAAATAACCTTTAATCATTTAAATACATATACATACATACATCTTTTTAACTCCCAGGTGCTGACATATCCCATAATGATATGTGTGAGGGGGCCGGGGTGCAGCTCAACATCAACCTCCCAGCAATTTGCTAAGCTATGACAAGAGATATCTGAATCTCCTGTGAGAGACCGGTCAATGATTGTGAATTGTCCTGCCATGCTTTTCTGACTCTTGGGCTAAAGAGCTGTTCATACACCTACATCACTCTGGATTTGGCTGCGTTAGTTATTATTCAGAAAAGAATACTGACAGGGCCATGGTTCACATTGATCACCACTATTGATCTACACACTGGAGAGCGACATGTTTACAATAACATTCAGTATACCATACGCATTCTTATTTAAGTTATATGTTCACTTCTTGATTTTCTATGGCACCTGGATTCCTGGCCGGATGAAACGATGAGTTAAATAATACGAGGTGTTCTGCAGGAGTTCTGTGTCATTTCGAGCCATTCGTGCACAATGCGCCGGCTCCTCGAGCATCCTCAGCATGGCTGTAGGGAATAAGAGCCGCTTTTCAGCTCCTGAAGAAGCTGGGCTCCAGAAAAAGGAGATAATTAGTCCTTTCTCCTCCTCGCCCCGGAGACTCGCAGCTGCGCTTCACATCATAGCTCCTGCCTCTCCAGTTCAGAGGAAAGCAACTTGGGTCTAATAGCTGGCCATTGCAGGTGCAATTAGACATCTGTCCTTGCACCTTTCTATAGTGGTAGCACTCAAACCATTAAGCTCCATTTCCCACAAAACGCCGTGAAACAGCTGTGCGCCGGGAACAAGTGAAAAGTTAAAGGCAAGAACAGAACTCTGGGGTCTGGCATGAAGACCCCGACTGAACTGTCCAGTCCTTTCTTACACGGGAATCTGAGTTGTGCTTCTAAGCTTCTAATTTTTCACTAAATGAGAATATGAATAAGCTTCAAACTCGTAGTTCATTGAAGTAAGTGGGGAAAGGATGGAGACAGACAGATAGACCGATACTTTATTGATCCCGAGGGAAATTTAGCAGCCAGGTTCTACAGTACAGCACAGATAAACAAAACAAAGAGGGCTGTACAGAATAAAGCTACATAGGTAGGTACCGGCTCAGCAAAAATGATTAACTGTTACACTATAAATAGTCCAGTACACTATAGAGAATTATATCTCTCTTATTATAATGAGGGAAGAATTAAGATAAGATAATCCTTTATTGATCCCACAGTGGGGAAATTTGCAATGTTACAGCAGCACAGAGGAAAGAACAGAAGTGTCAGGAAACATACAAATAATATTTAATAATATCTATATACACAAAGTACAGAAAAATATGGTAACTGGTGGTCCCAAATTTAATCGCCATGTTACACACGCCCATAGGTAAAAGAACAAAGAAACGACACCAGTAGTGATGAATAAACGAGTGAACTGTAACGCTGAATGAAGTTACTCCATGATGCAAATGTCGCAAACAAGCTGCTTAATGTCCATCAGTACGCGCATTTTGCGAAAGTCGTTAAATGCGATAGTTTTGACTAAGTAAAGTCAGGAATTGTCTAAAAGTATGATCCGTGTGACTGTACCGCCAAAGAAGGCTGGGACAAAATAGCCTCTGAAACACTCCATCGGTGGGTGTCCTGGTGCTGAAACGTCTTTTCAGTGTTGTGAGAAGAAACAAGAACATTACAAAGTACCAAATGCTTCACCGTCCCAACTTTGGTGGAAAGTGTTGCAGGCCTGAAATGTAGACATGCATGTAGTTCATATTAACAAATGAAATAACACTGACCAGACCAAACATTGGCTATCTTCGGTTCATTACGGACGCTGAGAAGTGCAAAACAAATTCATTTCTGAAGACAAAATTGCAAAAATCAAAACAGATTTACAACCAAACAAAAAATGACATTAAAAAAACCAAAAACAAATTTTTACAAGACATGAAACACTTTTACCAGTACCAAAACACTTACAAACCCCGAATTCTGATGGAAAGGGCGGGTCCCTTATCAATCAAACTGTTTGCAGTGGTAGAGTGGGTGGAGTTTGGGATGGTCACGATGCTAAAGCATGTTTTATCTATTTTGTGGTACGTGTTTCAGCCAGCTGGCACACTTTTGTATTTCCTGTGGACGGTCTTTAGAGGTATTAAAGAGCAGACAGAAGAAAGAGACGAACAGACGTCTCAACCCCCTGTACAAAAGTGGACTGTTTTGAAAAGCTCTCAGCCATTTTAAGATAGCTAGCTGGTTCTCCGCTATAGCTAGCGTTAGCGCCCACTTACCTTCCTTAACATTTCCAACTCTGAGGCAACAAGGACTTCCTGTGTATTAGACCCGCCCTTTCCGTCAGAATTCTGAGTTTGTAAAAGTGTTTTACTCTTGTTAATCAGTTTTTGCCGTTGTAGTTGTGTTTTCCTGAATGTCTTTTTTTTTTGTTTGTAAATTTTAAGTTTTTATTTTTGTAAATGTTACTTTGATTGGCACTTCTCATCCACCATAGTTTATACTGTCTGCAATGATGTCCAAATCAAAGCAAAGGATATTGTAGAGATTAACAACCTGAACTTGACGTGCACTGAGCTAAAAGCTAAGCTGGGTTTGTTGTACAGCTTGGCGGTGAAGCTCAACAGCAGGATCGGGGCAAACGTAACAGAAGGGCAAAGACGAAATCAGGAAAACAGGCCAAAACCAAACAATCAATCCAGCACCAACCAGTAGCCAACACCAACAGGGGAAAACCAGAGAGCAAACCAGATAACAAAACAGAGTCGGGAACCAGAACAACAAACAGGATACACAACAGAGTGGGAATGCTAAAGGGGTATACGAGCAGACAGGCTGATTACACTCAGGTGTGTTTGGTTAGAACTCAGGGATGATGACCGGGAAAACGGGATGTGATTGGAAGATGGTGGACATGTTATGGTGACTCCTTTGGGTGGTGGAGTTTGGGAGATGGGAAGTGGGAGGAGAGCCCGGAAGTGTGACGGACAGAATCATTTGCATTCTCCACACTGAGCCAGCTTTTTCTGATATGGGGGTGTACATATGGCTTTTTATAATAACTGGATGTTATTATAATGTATATGAGAAATAAGACTTCCCGCAGCTGAGCTGTAGGAGCTCCTAGGAACAATACATTTACATTTACGGCATTTATCTGACGCTCTTATCCAGAGCGACTTACAAGGTTAATCACATTACAGGCCAGTGTAGTGTTAGGAGTCTTGCCCAAGGACTCTTATTGGTGTAGCTCAGCATAGTCACCCAGACCGGGATTCAAACCCCAGTCTCCCATGTGTGGTGGTGGCTACTTGGCAGGTAGTGGTGTTATCCACTGAGCTACACCAACCACAATAACGGCCTTCAAAGTGTGCTCCTATGTTTCTTTGCAGCATGTTGGATTCACAATCTCATGTGCTTCACAAGTCTGAATGGATCTTTCTGTATTTGTGTTCAGGAGCAGTACAAGTTCTGCTACGAGGTAGCTCTGGAGAGCCTCAGCTCCTTCTGAGTGTTGGGGGTGGAAGAGGCCTAAAGGTGAAGAAGAGGAAGGGAAGAGAGGAAGAGCAGCCGTCTCTTCTTCATCCGTACGCCACATTTCAGACTCCTCTGCGTGCCTCCCTTTCTCCAGTTTACGGGCACAGGAGGCGGAAGGATTGCGGCCTCGTTGGGGTTTTGTGTAAAGTATTGTATATGAAGTTATGAACGAAAAAAAAAACAAAAAACAACAAAACATACAAAAACAAAAACGACCTCTATCGGCCATTTCTTTCCGTTTATTTTTTTGTCAATGTCCAGCATCGAAGCCTGAATCCTGGACCGTGAAGTGATCTTGTACAGTTCTTTTCCTATTTCGATATATGCCTTGAATGTTATCCCGTCAATGTAGAGGAACAAACAAAAAAAAAAAAAAAACGAGAAGAAAACGGTGAAAAAAGGAGAAATCTTTCTATATGCCAGCTGAGGAGAACCAAACTGACTTTTCCTGAGCTTATGTACAGCTTCTGAAGAAAGGCGAGCCAGTGCTTAATGAGTCTGAAACGAAGCTTGATATTTTTGTTATCCTGATGGTTTCCGTGGTTCCCGTCTCTTTTGTGCATCCTCACGCTGTCTGCTTTGTCCTGGATGCAAAGAGTCTGCAGACGTGGCAGGTTTTCAGCCGAACTCTTTGTGGAAGGTCGGACCTCTCTCGACGATTGTTTTATAGCTGGAGTGCGTAGCTCTGTTTCTTCTTTTCCGCGGTTTGTTCCTTCGGGGGACGTTTGGTTTTGCTGTTGCCGGAGTGATGTAGGCAGTCGGACTTGTGTTGGGCTGTTACCGGAGAGTCTTTCATTAAATCATTTGCACTTTACTTTGCATGTATTTTACCTCCAAATCTGAAATGTATTTGTGGATCCTGTTGCTTTGAAGTGCCATATGCAACCAAATTACAGAATATGGGATGAATATAAACGTACAGAGCGGTGACACATTGGAGGAAAAAGCTGAATAAACGAGTGTGGAATCATAGCCCACTTTCAGACAGGTGTATCATGCAATGCAATTACGTAACGTCCTAACATCAGATGGTCAGGAGGAAAAGATAAGCTCCCCAAACAAAAATCGAGGCCCCTCTGTGATAATAGGAGGGGTTTCATTTAGATGGGGATGGATTCTTTGGTTGAGGTGACAATAAATTTGAACCACAGTGTCTACAGTGAGCTGCTGGACAAGCAGGTTCTGCATTTTGCCAGTCATCTCACCGAACAACACAATATTCCTATCCCGGTATTCCAACATGACAATTCTCGCTTTCACAGACCTGCAAATGTGACTGATTGACTAATTGGAGCTTGGGTAGTCTATGGGATGCCAGGGAAGCCATCCACCAAATTTGGACCCACTGACCAATTCTTTGAGGCAGGGGTGGCTGACCATTGATGAGGCCTACATCCAGAAACTTGTCCTGTACATGCCAAATCTAACTGCAGCTGTTATTTGTGCTTGATTGATTTTCTCTCGGATGGGCTTATAAGTGACTTTGCAGTGGGGTTGAGTATTGGGGCCCAGATGTCAGAGGCCGACATTGGACTGGAAGCTGTGGTGGAAATCATATATTCAGTGAGTCATCTGAGCAGGTTGACGTAAAGTCGGCAAGAACAGTCCCGCCACAGCTGCATAGAGGAGGATGTTATAGTACGTACGCAGTGCATAAACCCCTCATTACAATCATGACCAATGACCAACCGCCAACACTGGTTTACCGTCAACACTGTGGAAGGAGAAAAGATACAGCCAGATGAAACATCCCCTACCATATGTGCATGTGCAGCCTTACCGGAGAGAACAGAACCGTACTGGACTGAATTTGGTGGGTCAGTGAGCGGTACCAAAATTCAGTTTAATAAACCAATGTAAATCTTACACTGTGGCCCCCATAGTCACCAGACCCCTACTCAGCACCCACAAGTGTGTTTGCCCACATTTTCCACCACCTTCGTCAAACCACCAAGTGAGGGAAGACCAGTGTTCCACCTCTCCAGTAATATCTAGGCCAAGCTGTTTGTCATCCAGGGATCCACAACACAAACTGGGAGTCAAGTGCAGCATATTGGGCAAAACTAAATTAAAATTACAAAGACACAGTCCAAAACTCATAAACCACAAACCGAAGCAAGGAATCCTAACCAGAGTAGGGAAACTCGGGTTTACACGTAGGGTTGCCACCTTTCAGAAATGAAAATAAAGGACGGGGGGCGTGGCCATGTGTGAGTGACGTGTTCGAAATCGCGTCCCTGTATTTGATCTGATCCCGGGGGAGGGGGCTGATTATTTGGGGGAAATGTGGTCAATCAATCATGTGTGACACACGTGTTTATCGGACGTTTACGTTAATATGGAACAAAGCTCGTTCTGTATGTGAACTGTGTCCGGGGGGGCGGGCGGGGGTTGAGGAGATTGTGATCATTCATGTGTGTGTGACAGACGTGTATATCGAACATTTATGGAAATACGGAACTAATTTACAGACATATACGGAAGTACGGAACAAATTTACAGACATATACGGAAGTACGGAACAAATTTACAGACATATACGGAAATATGGAACTAATTTACAGACATATACGGAAATACGTAACTAATTTACAGACATATACGGAAGTACGGAACAAATTTACAGACATATACGGAAGTACGGAACAAATTTACAGACATATACGGAAGTACGGAACAAATTTACAGACATATACGGAAATATGGAACTAATTTACAGACATATACGGAAGTACGGAACAAATTTACAGACATATACGGAAATATGGAACTAATTTACAGACATATACGGAAATACGTAACTAATTTACAGACATATACGGAAATACGGAACTAATTTACAGACATATAGAGAAATACGGAACTAATTTACAGACATATACGGAAATACGGAACAAATTTACAGACATATACGGAAATACGGAACACATTTCATTTAATTGCCAAATAAAGGACGATTCCGTATTTTACGGGACGAGTGGCAACCCTACTTACATGTTCAGAGATTTGCAGAGCATACCAATACAAGACATTCAGGAAACTGCTTATAAACAGGTCTAGAGTTCAGGTGAGGGCGACCTCTATGGGCGAGGAGGGGAAACGGCAGCAGTAGATGTGACGCTCTTCTTCTTCTCAGCGCCTTACGCTGTTTTTCCCCAATCTGTCACCCGTCTGTATGTAGTAAACACCAAGGCCAGTTTAAAGTAGGCACCAAAATGGAGCGTTCGTGTGGCAGTTTTGGTCGAGAAGCTTTCTTGTTCCCTGAGCGCACTGACAGACAATCCCTGGTTGTCTTGATTCTTTCATGTGCAAGCGAATCAGATCTTTAGGTCGTTAAGTGTTTTGCACGAAAAACTGTGATATGAATCTATTTTCACTTCTTTTCTACCGTACTTTGCAGGAAATTGCCATCAGAATGTTATTTCTTGAAGTAAACAATGAAGGAACGGCAGTTTTCACCTAAAGTTTAATCAGTATGCTTTGTTTGGGGCAGAGAAGAAAATTTAAAAAATGATGATAATAATAATAGTAATAATAATGATGATGATGATAAGTTATGGTTTGACAATGTGAATGATTTTGTTTTCTTTTTTATTGACCATGACGCTGAAATTTTCATACCTTCACTGTGTTTATTCTTTCTCCTTTCAGTTCTCTCTGCTTTGATCGTATTTGTACATTTTCAGTTCTTTGTCATTTCTTTGTCTAGCAAAGTGAGATGTTAGACTTGGTGATTCAGTTGCCATGGTGGTTCTGTTGTTCGAAGTTGTGATAACACCAATAAAGGGACCAAAATGTTGAACGCTGGTTGCGTTAATCAACTTCTTACTGCCGCTGACCGATGAAGACCTTCTCAGGAGCATTTTGTGCTGAGTTCACATGTTTGCATTGAAAGTGGTGCACGGCCCACAGCGGCCATTGCCCTGGGGGAGGACCATTTTACCAGCGTAGGTTGTTTATTGGGTAACACTTAATTGGAAGTCTACATAATGCATTCATAGCATCCTACATAAACACAACAAAACATTCATGAAAGTTTAAATCGACAACATACAGAAGTGTACATGTCGTATATGTCAGACATAAAAAGACAGATTTATTGTGAGAGCAGCCGTTTAGCTCACCGGGGCAGGGACAGAATGAGAAACCGGAATACAGGCCAGCGTAGAAGGCCAGAGACGAAAACCAGACAGCAGACAGAGAGCCGAGAGCTTGCACTCAGGACTCGACAGACTGGCAATACCTCACGAGCTGCTGAGGCAAACACAGGAGTAGATATACAAGCTGATGGATTACAAAGAGGTGAGGCTGATTACTACTCAAGAGAGGACGACCGGGAAACAGCTTGTCATTGGTGTTTTGTGGACAATGATGTCATGATGAGGTGGATTGTGGGGAAAAAATGGCGGAACGCGCGAGTCCCCTGTTTACAAGTCAATAAATTCCTTAGCATGCGTATTCTGCCACCTCTGGATACAGGATTTTGGCCACTTTTGGCTTTTAAAGAATGGAGTTTGCTGCCGTTATGTGACATCAGCGGAGATCCGGGTCAAAGGACACAGGTAAGATGGCGGATGTAGTGCTAATAAGGATGCTAACAGTATGTATTTCTTTGAAGACTGAGTCGTACGTACTAGATTTCACTAGAATTCAGTACATACTGCTTAAGTATGCCTTTCCGGACGCAGCCAGCTAAACACAGCCCACCCCAAGTATAACTGTGGGTGTAGTGATTGTAGTGGGGTGTGTGTTCATCAGAATGAGCCTCAGAAAGTTAAATATACAGGTCTGAAGATTAATAAAAGATGAACTCGCTTTAGAGGATCAGTTTTAGAGTAAACTAGCCGAGGGGAACGAACAGCTAGGCTAACCGTATCTCAGGTTAACTGAGCAGCTTTAGCAGCTGCTAGCTCTAAACAGTGCATACAATAATAACAGCTCTGAGGTAAATGTGGGTGTAGTGATTGTAGTGGGGTGTGCTTTCCTCAGAATGAGCCTCAGGAAGTTAAATATACAGGTCTGAAGATTAATAAAAGATGAACTCGCTTTAGAGGATCAGTTTTAGAGTGAAGTAGCTGAGAGGAGCTAACAGCTAGGCTAACCGTATCTCAGGTGAACTGAGCAGCGTTAGCAGCAGCTAGCTCTAAACAGTGGTTGCAGTAATAACAGCTCTGAGGTAAATGTGAGGTAACTGGTCATGTGACTGTATTAGTATACTACACTGTAGGTCAGAACATGTTACTGTACTGTATACCACACACAGGGGGCGTATACAGTTTGCAGTACATACTACTGTAGGATACAGTGTGCAGTATAGTAGTGTGCCATTTCCAATACAGCCAGTGTCTCCACCCTTGGACGATATCAAAAAGGACTAAAGCAAAGCTCAACAGGTTTTTAGGCTACATTCCAACGCCGAATCATAAGTTATAAATGGGGGCATGTAGAACCGCATCTGGGTGGCCAAATTCACATTCTTTTGCATCTAGGTTGATACAGCCAAGTAATCTCTCCCATTGGTTAGGTTTTTTTTTTTTTTTAGTTGCTTCTTAAATCTGCATCTCCACATGTACAGCAGGTTCTTAGTGAGGAACCGAAGGTTGGGTTCTAGCTTTACTGGCAGATACAGTGAGCATCTGGTTCATAAGAACAAGGTCCAGCAGCAAACACACAGGACAACACAGCTACAGACTGGCAGAGGGCCAAACCCACTCTCTACTGACCGTGATGAGGGCCACCTCATTCCAATGTCCCTTACCCACCGTAAGATGACCTCAAGTGACCTACAGAGAGACTGGCGAGCGGTGGCTGGGGTGAAACGCCCAGCGAGCATGGTTCTAAAAACAGGCTTCTGGAGGTCATTAGTGATTTTCTAAATAAACAGATCTAATACAATATCTGATCTGGAGTTTGGGAGACATGGTTCCAGTAGTGTAGAGAACCAAACAGAACTGAGGAATTCTGGTCCAACACAAACCCAGAACCTGTACAGCTAGAGACACTGATCATTCTGAGGTGGGCTCTTGATTTTTTTCAGAGCTGTATATATATATATATATATATATATCGTCACTGTCCAATGAAAAACATGAATCTCCACTTTTGGCCATTTTTACTTTTATGCATCTTTTGAACACATCAGCTGCTGTTTACACTGTGTGAGAATCTCATGATAAAAGGACCAACAGAAATGGCCTAAAACTGTTTGGAAAGATGTCTGGTTCCATTGACTTGCATTTAAGTTAAATTAGGTTTTAGGCCTATCCTGTAAAGTTGCCTTTTTGGAGATACATGTTTTTTTCTTTGGACAGCGGCGATATATAATCACTGTCCAAATAAAAACAAGTCTCTGGCAACTTTAGAGGAGAGACCAAACACCTTCATCATAATGTAGGTCACTTTTTCCCAAGCAGTCTGAAGCCATTTCTATTAGTCCATTTATCATCCATCACACAATGTAAACAGCAGATCATCAGTGATCGCCAAATGATCGCCCACTGAAACGTCAGCACCTGAAAGCAGCGAAGCAGTCAAAGCCGAATCCGTTTAGAGACAGGTGGACTGGAGCTAAAGCTTTCAGGTCCTGGTACCCCACGAGTCAAATAAGGTTCCGAGGAGGAAAGTGGTTTATTTTTCTCTCCTGCTCAGAAAAAGAGGAACCAGACGTTTTCTTATGCCTTCAATGTTTTGACTCATTTCATCTGAACTAAAGTCCACCACAGTCATGCTGTTATTGGCCCAGATAGAAGATTCACAGTAAACTTCACACTGTACCAAACAGCTGCTCCATTCCAAAACGGCTCAGTGCTTTAAAAACCTAGATTCAAAACACATCTCTGTGCAAGACGTCTGGGTTGCACCACTAACAAGATGCAGCGCTCGAGTAAGCATGGCTGGCGGGGTTTGAGCAGGCCACATTAACACGTTCGAATGTTCAATTCGGGCCCGCTCTCTGGTCTAATAAGGAGAAGGAGTCTGAAGTCACCGGTCGTTTCGGCAGTCTGCATTGAAGGGCCCGCCATTATAACTGTCCCTGCTTTAGCAATTATGAGCAGAAAACAGCCTTGGATGTACAAGTGGAGGGAAATGAATGTTCCTAAAATCGCAGCCTCTTAGAACACAGCAGAGTGCAGGGAGAAGTAACGTCGCTCTTTGGGTGAAGTACCTCCTCATTTATGTCCTCCTCTTTAAATGTGACATTAAAATCCTGCTCGTTTGCAAAGTTGTGCTTCTGCAGACCTTGTAACTTTAATCGGTCGTCACTTACACATGAATAGACAGCTGTCTATTGAAGAAATGACATTTTTTGGATAGTAAATGAAAAATGAAAGCCCCCAGACGCCTGAAAAGCATCGCTATTCCGCAAGGTTCCTCCTCGTCTCAGTTTAAAGTAGCTACGAAGGTCCTTTGATGAGGTCTTGTTTGCGTTCAGGCTAATGTTGGGTGTGGGGAAATGTTACGTGTCATACAAAGCTTACACTCATAATTACAAGTATAGCTCCACCCACAAGGAGGTGTGGGAGTGCGGTGCTGTTGGGAAGGAAGATAAAGGTGACGAGGATCAATAACTGATGATACATTTAGACTGATAGGATCAATATTTATTGAGCTACACATACAGAAGTCTGTCTCTCAGTATGGTGTCGGGCCGCCATGTTTGCTAACCCAACATGCCAGACGTCTCGGTATGGAGCTGTAGAGGTTCCTAATGGTGTCCTGTGATAATGCATCCCATGCAGCTTGAACATCCTCACACAGTTCCTGCAGATGGTGCGGTTGGGGTGGAGATGGAGGGACCCCAGGTCTTCTGGATGTGTGACAACAAACCGTTCATCTCGGTGCTGACCACGGTGCCTCCACACACGGACTCATGGGTCGTCTCCACCAAGACTACAGTGGGACTCGTCACTGAAGATGGCCTTTTGGTTATTCTTTGGCAACCAGGGACACAGAAGACATTGGATATTGGACAGGTACATTTAATTGAATAGACTTCTGAAACAATAATCTGAAAGGTTAACACTAGAGGGCGCACATGAGGGGCCATTGGAGCATTTTTCAAATTTTTTCATGAGGAAATATGTTTGAATTTAGTAGCAAAAAAAAATCATATAACCACCAAACTGTCTAGGGTTTCATTAGGATATCCTGATCCTGGCTGTAACGAAGACACACTGCCCCCATGTGTTGCAATTTGTCGTGAGACGTGAACCTACATAAAGGTATGTCCCTAAAACTGGATGGACCCACTGAGACCAAGTCACCTGAAGTCCGAGTCTTCAAATCACCTTGAAGTGGGTGGCGAGGGTCACTCAGTCCATGAGCCCATGGTCGGGCAGATCAAGCTGTGTTCATAGTAGCGTTCAGGTTTTATATGTTAATGGAAGGATGTCCACAGAAGAAAAGAGAGGGAGCGCGAGACCCAACGAGAGACCCAACCTCTCTCTGGAAGAGTCCGACATGCAGTATTCAAAGCACCACCATTTCCCGCCGTTACTCCAGTCACGATTTCCAGCTCAGCCCACAGTTTATAAGACCCCAGTGACTGGTACCCCCATGTGGTACAACATGAAAATCAGTATTTACCCCTAGCCGATAACTTTCCCTAACATTAGACATTACATTCCTCACTTCCACTTTTTACCCGGGTAAGATTTTGATACGGTACCCGAACCTTCAGTTTGAAGAGTTGTGATGTTGTGTCAAAGATATCTACTGAAGTTCGCCCCCGTCCTATCCCGCAATACCACTTTGTACCTGAAGAGGTGATGGTGAGTCACTGTAGCGCTGATGGAGGTGAATTGGTCCAACATGATTCCAAAAAGTAGCTCTGCTGCCCAAACCACTTATCAGTCATGTTGAAGGTGCTGCCCCTGCTGGTTACATCATGTAAGAGCAGGTAGCCAATGAAGGAAGCAGTAAACACAACGATGGCTGAAGCAACCGCCGCCACCACCCCCTGCTCTCGGCGAGAAAGATAGGGGTGGACACCACAACGCTCTGGTGATTCGTTGCCCCCCCATTGTTTGGGGAAGTATGAATTTCACAGGTTGCATCATCTTACGCCTTGCTCCGTAAGGTACATTCTCTCTAGAAGCTTTCCAGCCCTGCCCTGTGTTTGTGTGTGTAAGGAGCGGATGGAGAGACAGGAAGGAAAGTAGTTCCCTCACATTACCTACATTTTTCACTTCTTCACCATCAAAAAGTCAAAGTCACTTTAAAGGGGTTCAGGTTACTGCTTAAAGAACCCTATCGATGCGCCAGGATCGATGTTCAAAAGCAAACATCGGAAATGTCGTTACTGCGTTATCGATCCGCCTGCGGTGGGCCCCGGTTCGGCTGAGGTGGGGACGGAGTTTGTCGGTAAGCCCTCTCAGCCGGAGGGGGTTTCTCACCGCTCACATTATTAATCCTCTCTCTCCCACGGCAAGGCCACTGCCAGCCAGGTCAGAGATGATAAAATATTAACGCTGTTTACGGACATTATTATTTCACGGCCAGGCTGCAGGAGCCTGGAGAGTAACCTCTGGAAGGTGGACGCATATGGAGTAGCTATCTAGTATGCCAGGCTAGCGTTATTTCCAAAGCTAAAGCTACTCCAAATGACCTTTAGAGGTGGAGGCTCCTTCGCTCAATTCGCACTTCAGAGTGCAGTAATGAACTTTGCTGGTCAGGTTTGCTGGTGGTAGAGTTAAAGTCTTCGTTTGGTCAGTACTTATTGACAGCTGATGAAAGAGCTGGGGTGTCACGGACTGCCATTCTGAGTGACACCATTGCAGTGGTGACGTGGTGACTGACGTGGTGTTCATATGTTGTAGTCCTGCTTCATACAGCCACCTCTCAATGGTGCTGGCACGAACAGGATAGCTCACGAAGGCATCATTGTGCTCTGAATGTCCACAACTGAGACTGTTGGGTCAGTCAGGTACAGCGATAAGGCCCGTCCTTGCTGGCATCACTTGCAGCCGAGTGTGAAACCTGAATCATTCGCATGTTTCACAATGTCAAACCCACCCACCAAGTTTCATTCCTGTAGCTCAGCGGATAACACCGCTAACCACCACCACCATGTGGGAGACTGGGGTTTGAATCCCAGTCTGGGTGACTATACTGTGCTACACCAATAAGAGTCCTTGGGCAAGATTCCTAACGCTACATTAGCCCACCTGTAATATGATTACCCTTGTAAGTCGCTCTGGATAAGAGCGTCAGCTAAATGCCGTAAATGTAAATGTTCATTTAATAATGAGCTCACTACTGTCCAGTCTCTGGCCCGCCTGGCTTCCCCTGACAATCTTCCATGTTCCAATGTCCATGTTGAGCATACCAAACTGCCTTCTAATAGCTAGCTAAAGAGCCATCATAGCTGGTATTGTGTGACACTGTGTTGTAAAGCATTGTGCAGTTCTCGTGAGCGCTCTCATGCACATTCTGTAGTGCTGCAGCTGGCATTCCAGGCCCAGAGTAACAATGGAGGATACATGATTTTGAAGCTGCTGTATTAAGTACCACTGTGTTAAGCTATGCCCGCCATGTACAGTTCTCACTGTACACCACTGATCTGCTTCTAAACACTGCTATATCACACACACCAAGAGGAGATACTAGTATCAGAGTGAATCCTGTACAACTCACCAATCAGAATCCTGTACAACTCACTACTCAGAATCCTGTACAACTCACCAATCAGAATCCTGTACAACTCACCAATCAGAATCCTGTACAACTCACCAATCAGAATCCTGTACAACTCACCAATCAGAATCCTGTTCAACTCACCAATCAGAATCCTGTACAACTCACCAATCAGAATCCTGTACAACTCACCAATCAGAATCCTGTACAACTCACCAATCAGAATCCTGTTCAACTCACCAATCAGAATTCTGTTCAATTCACCAATCAGAATCCTGTTCAACTCACCAATCAGAATCCTGTACAACTCACCATTCAGAATCCTGTACAACTCACCAATCAGAATCCTGTTCAACGCACCAATCAGAATCCTGTACAACTCACCAATCAGAATCCTGTACAACTCACCAATCAGAATCCTGTACAACTCACCAATCAGAATCCTGTACAACTCACCAATCAGAATCCTGTTCAACTCACCAATCAGAATCCTGTACAACGCACCAATCAGAATCCTGTACAACTCACCAATCAGAATCCTGTACAACTCACCAATCAGAATCCCGTATCATGAAGTAAGGTCTTCAGAGTGAATGTGGAGAAACATCTATGTGTGCTATGAACATTCACAGGTGATGCTGCTGTGGGGAGGCAGGCAGATTACCAAATGCATCTTCTACTGGAACCTGAATAACCACACTCATAGGTCTTATGGATGTACCTGACTGAGCCAACAGCCACGACTGTGGAGATTCAGCGAGCAGTGATGTCCTCCATGAGTCACCCTGGTAGTGTTAGCAACATTGGCCAAACGGATGCACAACTCAGGACTACGTGCATGCAGACTGTTACAATGCCTTTACTGTCCTTAACACCACCTCAACATCACCAGAGACTGTGATGGTGTTGTGCCAGTCATGGAGTGGCTCAGAATGGCAGCGGGTCATCTTCAGTGAGTCCCGCTTTAGTCTTGGTGGAGGCGAACAATGAATCCATGTGTGGAGGCACCGTGGTCAGCACCAAGATGAGCGGTTTGTTGTCAGGTGTCACACGTCCAGAAGGCCTGGTGTCACTTCACCTCCACCCCTATCCCACCATCTGAAGGAATTGTGGGAGGATGCTCAAGCTGCATGGGATGGATTATCTCAGGACACCATTAGGAACCTCTACAGCTCCATACCGAGACGTATATTATATAAAAGGCACTTGTGTATGTGTGTATGGTGTTGTCACAGTGGAACGGTTGTTATTGCTTGTGACGTTATAATGGATGATGCTGACTGTCAGAATCAAGGCTCGGGCAGAATAAGTTGGCACAGCCTGTGACCTTTTTCATCACTGTATACTGATGGCCATGACGGCTGTGTACCGCAGTACAAGGCCGTGAGCAGAGCGGAGAGAATAGATTCACCCCTCCTGACTGCGCTGTGAAACCGCCAGGGTTGAATTAGATGTTCATTTGCGCCCAGCTGGTTCAATATATATTTATTCACGTAATGCAATCTCCATAACAGCATGAAATTAATGATTCCTCCATATACCTGCTTCCACACAAGAGGCATGTCTAACTAATTCAACTGAACTGTGAAGAGCAGAAATGCAAACTCTTAATTCAGGTTTCTGGATTCATTCTATTATTTATTCCTCTGTGAACCACCAAACTGATCGACCACCTCCCTGGAGCCGTATGTGGCAGTAGTGCGGTCATTAACCAGTGGTGGTTATGTGCTTGTTTTACACTGGGAGCCAGACACAGTCTCAGACTACTAAATCTTGAGTGGGTGTGGCTATACCAGTGTAAGTATGAAGGCTGGGTGAGTGAGTGTGGCTATATCAGTGTAAGTATGAAGACTAGGTGAGTGGGTGAGCTTACATTAGTGTAAGTATGAAGGCTGGGTGAGGCTATTACAGTGTAAGTATGAAGGTTGGGTAAGTGGGTGTGGCTATATCAGTGTAAGTATGAAGGCCGGGTGAGTGGGTGTGGCAATATCAGTGTAAGTATGAAGGCTGGGTGAGTGGGTGTAGTTATATCAGTGTAAGTTTGAAGGCTTGTGTGAGTGGGTGTGGTTATATCAGTGAAAGTATGATGGCTGGGTGAGTGGGTGTGGCTATACCAGTGTAAGTATGAAGGCTAGGTGAGTGGGTGTGGCTATACCAGTGAAAGTATGAAGGCTAGGTGAGTGGGTGTGCTTACATCAGTAAGTATGAAGGCTGGGTGAGGCTATCACAGTGTAAGTATGAAGGCTGGGTGTGGCTATCACAGTGTGTGGTTATATCAGTGTAAGTGAGAAGGCTGAGTGAGTGGGTGTGCTTACATTAGTGTAAGTATGAAGGTTAGGTGAGTGGGTGTGGTTATATCGATGTAAGTATGTAGACTATATGAGTGGGTGTGGCTATATCAGTGAAAGTATGGAGGCTGAGTGAGTGTGTGTGGTTGTTTCACTGTAAGTATGAAGGTTGGGTTGAGTGGGTGTGGCTAAATCAGTGTAAGTTTGAAGGCTCGGGTGAGTGGGTGTGGCTATATGAGTGCAAGTATGTAGGCTAGATGAATGGGTATGGCTATATCAGTGAAAGTATGGAGGCTGAGTGAGTGGGTGTGGTTATATCAGTGTAAGTATGGAGGCTGGGTAAGTGGGTGTGGCTATATCAGTGTAAGTATGGAGGCTGGGTGAGTAGGTGTGGTTATATCAGTGTAAGTATGGAGGCTTGGGTCAGTGGGTGTGGTTATATCAGTGTAAGTACGAAGGCTGGGGTTTTTTCGAGCTCCCGTTCTGCTGGGTATTCCTGTTTTTAATTTGTTGGGGTAATCCCAGTTGACACCAAATGGCAACAATGCACTTGACGGTGTCTGGCAGGAAGCAATTTGGGTCAAGTACAGTTATTTTTTTCTCTCAGTCCGACTTTGAAGAGGTGAAAGCGGTGAAGGAGGATGGAGGTGCCCTGGTGTCTGGCTTTGGGGTTGGCACCAATGCTTGGCACAGAGTCAGGCATGAGAGCTGGGACTGCGCGGTGAGCATTAGAGGGTTGTCAGAAAGCTTCAGGCTTTGCAGATGGTGGCTGAGAGTGATATGCATGGAGGTCAGCCAACACGGGGGCCACAGGGAAACGTCACTGAGTGACAGTCATCATCGCTTCTGGAGGACGGCAACAGACGAGATGAGGAGAGGGAGAGGAGAAACATAAAACAATAGCTGAGCCTATTTCATATTGTCTGTACAAATCAGTGGTTCAGATGTAAACAAAACCAGACGTCCACTTCGAAAAGCTCCCCGCAGAAAGTTACATGTGATGATAATGAGTGCGCTGCATTATGCCTAAAACATTGTACTGTATTTTTAACCCTTTGGAAGCCTTAATCTGGCCCACATTCCCCATTTTCATGCCCCAAACGTCATGTGGATTGATGGCACTTGGGCGGACTACATACTTACCAGATTAGTGCCAGAGGTCAGCCAAACGTAAGCAACTCTGCTGAATCTGTGCCAGAAGTGGACCAGATCCATTTTGGGACATGTGGGGTCATATGAGTTTTATATATGTGGGCCATGTTTGGCTCACTTGCAGTTTGCCAGTAGGCAGCACCACTGTATCCGTGCCAGAAGTGGGCCAGATTTGCTTTAGAACATGTGGGTCATATGAGTTTTAATATAAGTTGGCCCCTTTTTGGCTTACTTGCAGTTTGCCAGTAAGCAGCACCACCGTATCTGTGCCAGAAGTGGGCCAAATCCGTTTTGTGACATATGTGTTTTTATCATATGTGTTTTTATACATGTGGACCATGTTTGGCTCACTTGCAGTTTGCCAGTAGTCAGCACCACCGTATCCGTGCCAGAAGTGGGTCAGATACGTTTTGGAACATGTGGGTCATATAAGTTTTTATATATGTGGACCATGTTTGGCTCAATAGCAGTTTGCCAGTAGGCGGCACTGCCGTATCTGTGCCAGAAGTGGGCCAGATTTGTTTTGTGACAGGTGGGCAAATGCAAATTTTAAATGGGTCACCTTTGACTCACATTCAGATTGTCAATGCTGACAGTGGACCAGGAGTGCCATATCTTTGCCAGATGCGGCCCACATCCACATGCTATCTTGGCACACTTCTATGCCCAGAACAGCCCAGCCAGATTTCATTGTAGTCTCTGTAGTTACCGATTAAGTCTAGTTAAGTCCGTTATGCAGGATTTTACAGGGTTGAAATGCATGGTGAGAAAATACCCCCAAAGAAAAATCACCGGTTTATAGAATCAATATTCTTTATAAATCCTCAGAAAACCCATGCAAGTTCACTGGTGGGCTTGGCCAGTAAATAAAATGGCTATAATGGCTATTTGTGTTGAGGACATGGGGACTCACCACCACTATTAGGCCTTTTTTTCCACCTCTATGGAACGGGTTCTCTTCATGCACCTAATGTTAAACCATTTGGCATAGTTCTGAACCCGAAAAGGTTGAATAGTAGGTTCTTCAGCGCGAACCGTGGCACCTGTCAGTTGTTGAGGGCAGAGAGAGCAACAATGGTGACACCCAGTGTTCTGCTGAAGAACCTGTACTATGTCTTCTTATCTCCAGTAGTTGTTCCTACTTGCTTTCTGGATATGAACAAACATCTGGAATGACATCTGTAAGCTCCGCCATCTTGGTACTACTGTTTACTACCACTGTGCAGCACCCTCTGTTGACATTTATGGTGGATCCTTTGATATCCTTGGTCCCGGTTAAACCTGATGCGAACGCAGGCTGGTTCCCTGAATAGCACCAAGGTCCTATGAAGCCGGAACAGAATCAGTTCAGGAACCAGGGTTCTTTGGGCCGACAAAGGGCTATGCAAGGTCTCCTCAATCAACCATTAGCTAGATCTTTTGAGATCTATGGATTGGTTAACCAAGTGAATTCTTATTGTAAAATTGGGATAACGTTTATTATGGCACATAATAATAATAATAATAATAATAATAATAAAGAGTCATTTGTAAAGAAATTAGAATGGCACATGGTAGTTCCATATTTAGCCTTTGCCTTTGCCATCGAACCACCAAACCAACCGTTTCTGAGAGTGTAGGACAGCAGTGTAGGGTCTACACACTGGACAGTGTGGATGTCAAACAGGTCAGATATGAGCAGGGTGCCATTAGAGCTGACCAGCAGCAAGAAAGCGCAGGTTAACCTGGTACGCACACTCTGTACGAGGCCAATTGCTGGGAAGAAGAATGAAGCCATCAGGAGTCCAGTAGCCAGCCTTCAACAGACATCATTACAGACAGTAGCCAGCTGATCACCATGCCTTTCTAAAAGCTTCAGGCCACACCACCTCTGCTTGAACCCGCAGAACATGCATCAGGCCGAGGTAAAAGCCCTGCCAGGCTTGTCGCATGCAACCAAACCTGCAATTCAAGTGCCGCCTCGACCCGTCTCTCTCAGGCGAGGGAGGGCTTGAACAGCGCGGCCCAGATCCTCTCTAATAGCATCATTTCACAGAACATTGCTGTCATTATTTGCCATTCTTCCAATGGAGGCAATCATGGGGCCAAGATGACAAAAACCGTGACGTAATTTCACAAAAATTGCCGCCGGGCTGGAGTTTATCTGATATCAAGCTGGCCCGAGATGCGCGCTTTTGTCCGGCGCCGAAGGGAGGGTATTGTATCGTAAGCACACACAGACAATTTCCCGCATTATGACATGCTTTTCACATGCGTAATAATAGCTTATGAAATAAGGAGTTGCTTCCTTGCCATTCTGAAGGAGGTGGCTGCGTTAATGGCTACCCAAACCAATAATTGAGCTGCTAGACGGCGGCTTTTCCTTGAAGAGCAATCTTTCAGGGTTCATTTAGACCTGCTGTTTTTGGAGACAGGTGTCTAAAGCCTGCACGTCGTTTGATTATGAATCAATGTTTTCATTAACTGGTTGACTTTCTGTGGCAGATGGTGACATTTTAATTACAGTTTGTCACTAAACACTCGCGGCCAGCTGATATCTCTATGGAGGCGGCGCTGGTGGTTAAACTGTGTGGTGGAGGCATACAAATATGTGACTTTATTGAGGTCCCGGTGGAGGAATATCCTCTAAGCGGTCAACCGACAGGAAGGAAACTTGGTGAGTAGGTTTGACATCGTGAGACATGTGACATGAGCAAGGACGGGCCTTAACGCTGTACCTGACTGACTATATGAGGGCGCCCAGTTGCGGGTGCTTTCCGTTCCATGACTCATGCTGTCATGTTGGTAGCATCCTTTGCGAGGGAGGTATGCCTCAGAAGAGCTGGAAGTGCTCAAGAGGGGTCGCATCGTAGGGCTCCCGGAAGTGGACTGGTCTTAATGACGCACTGTGTGCCAAACTGGTTGTGCTCATACTGTCGTAGCATACCGGCAATGGATAGAAGAGGGCATGCACCACTGACATGAAGGATCTGCTAGACATCAACAAACCACGAAGAGAGAGAACCAACAAATTGTCCGACATGTGGAGTGACCCAACAGCCACGACTGTGGACATGCCTCAATGAGTCATCCTGTTGGCACCATTGGCAGACAGGACTACATGTACGCTGACCGTTACGACGACTACCCATAAGACCACCACCAACGTCACGGCCGCAATGGTGTCGTACCAGACTGTCTTGGAGTGAATTTCCTTCATCAGTGGCCACAGGGCACTGCCCAGTTTTGGTGGGTGGACTAATCTCAGCCCCACAGTGACACTGAGGTGTCCAGCAGCACTGCTGTGTCTGGTCCACACACCCCAACACCACACACACTACTAACACACCACCACCACGTCAGTGTCACTGCAGTGCTGAGAATGATCCACCACCCACATAATACCTGCTCTGTGGTGGTCCTGTAGGGGTCCTGACCATTAAAGAGCAGGGTAATACAGTATACAGAGACACAGAGGGACTCCAGCCTGGAACTGTAGGACTACAGAGTGTCCTGTATGGTCAGTGGAGCTGATAAGATGGACTTTGAGTGTAGATACAAGAAGGTTCTTCATAATATTCTGAAATGACCGTATATAACCCCAGACATGTAAACGCAGAAATAAGCAGACAAGCTGGCTTCTAGTTACAGAACGCCTCCGTAATAAAACCCTGCTGTTGACTTTTAAAGCCTTGCACGGACTTGCACCCACTTATCAGTCTGCTCCGTCTCATCCTTATGCTCCATCGCACAAGCTAAGGTTCTCTGATTCTGGCCTTCTGGCTGTTCCTAGGTTCAAGCTTTCCTGTATGGGTGGCAGGTCTTTCAGTGTTGCTGCCCCCCCACACCCTCTGGATCTCCTTACCTTCATTTATTGGCTCCTCTCCCTCTCTTTCCATCTTCAAAGCCCAGCATCTTTGCAGATGTTTTTTCTCTGAAAGTGGAAAGCATATTTGGTCATGTGAAAGGTGCTATATTAGTGTATTATTATTATTATTATTATTATTATTATTATTATTATTGGGAAGAGGTGCTACAGTGCAGGGAATGTCTCGTTCCATGTGTGGAAAACAGCTCCAGAGCAGATGTTAATGATTGGCTAAAAGGAGGGACTGTATGTGGGCGTGACCAAAGACCATAGTGTGAAGGAAGTAGCTGAATCTGCAGGTGTATGGAAGCGTACGGTCATACGGGTCTACCAGCAGTGGATAAAATCCCAGTCTACAGGGAATTCTCCTCGGAATTGTACCAGGGAAGGCATCTACCAAATCTGGAACCAACTGACCAATTCTTAGAGTGTCTGAACACTGATGTGGCCTACATCCAGAAACTTGTACAGTCCATGCCAAATCCAGTCACAGCTGTTATTGGTGCTTGTGGAGGTCTTATGTATGTTTCAGTAACAGCGGATTCATTTTGTGACCAGTGACATTATTATTATTATTGTTAATTATTATATTCTTTATATAATTATTATTATTATTATTATTATTATTATTATTATTATTAGAGTATATTTGTGAAGTTTGAGAGGACGAATGACATTTCCTCACCCCCTACGGGATTGGTATAGTCTGTGGTTGCTGACTCTGATTAGTCAGTACTGAGTTTGGAAGAGTGGCTTGCCTGTTCAGTGTTGGTGAGTAGTAGTTGTATGTGGTAGTACATACTGTATGTGGCTGGTGTGCAGATGAGCAGCTGTGTCAGAAAGCAAATAAGAAACACATCGTGCGGTGAAATACTCTGTAACATTAGATCTACTCGAGCAGGTGAAGGAAATGGCAACAGCATCTTAGTTAGCTAGCATTAGCGTATTAGCAAATGAACTGTCGTTCTTTCTCTGGCCTTTATTTTATAAACAGCAGCCCAGTTTATGTGTAGCGTATTACAACTCTGACATTCAGATGTGTTCTGTTCACTCTCAGTATCTTATTGTGTAAAAGTCAATGAAAAGCTGTGATACAACATACGGCAGCAAGACACCGTAGTAGATAATGGGAAGAATGAGTTAATGGCATGGTTGTTTATTAGTAGGGATACTGTTAACGTGGCTTGAAGACGGTGGTGGGTGTAGCTCAGCGGATAACACCACTACCCACCAAGGAGCCAGCACCACATGTGGGAGACTGGGGTTTGAATCCTGGTCTGGGTGACTATGCTGTGCTATACCAATAAGAGCCCTTGGGCAAGACTCCTAACGCTACATTGGTCTACCTGTAATACAGACACCCTTGTAAGCCGCTCTGGATAAGAGTGTCAGCTAAATGCTGTAAGTGTAAGACTGTCTAAAGCATTAGGAAAAAAATGGAAACTGAAATGGGGGGCGGTGATTCTCTGTTAAACAGCAGGGGGCGCACTCAGTTTTGTCATTTTATGCACTGGTGAAAAAATGAGTTGTTAAAGATTCACTAAATTCAGATCCACATTTCTGAACGACCTTATCCTGACCTTGACTGATCTTCCTTTAGGATTTAAAATAGGAAGCTTTTGTAACATGTGTAGCATTCCAGCATTCACCATCCAAGGGTAACCCACAGGAAAACAGATTAGCGTACCTTGAATGATGAGATGCATGACGCTGAATTCAATGACGTGGTGATAGTACAGTGATATAACAGCAGGTGGCGCAGTGGGTAGCGCTGTTCTTTACAGCAGGAAGGGTTCGATTCCCTGGCTGGGCTACCGGGGTCCTCTCTGTGTGGCATTTGAATATTCCTCCGGTGTCCTGGGTGCTCCAAAGACATGCAGTCAGATAAACTGGATATGCCCAAAATCCACTCCAGGTGTGAGTGTGTATGTGCATGTCTGCCAGCCTGTCCAGGAGGTTTCCTGCTGTCATGCTTTCAAGCTTCCCTGGCTCCGCCGCCACCCCCCAAATCCAACTTCCCAGAGTGCATCACCTGATGACGTCACTCCCACATGTCTCCAGTCTTTCCAGCTGTAGGTCTCCTGAGTACTACCACACCTGTCCTTAACCGACCGGTCCGCATATAAGCCCCGCACACACTCATTGCCAAGTTTTACCAAACCCAGTTTGCGATCTGAGCGGTTCTCCTGTGCTTATCTCCACTCTGGTTCTGACCCCTTTTGCTCCTTGACTACCAATCTCTTCCTTATCCCTGCTGGCTCATCGTTCTGATCCACTCTCTGGCTTTCGACCTCCTTCCACTCTTCTGACCATTCTCCCTGTTGCTGCCCCCACACCCTCTGGATCTCCTTACCTTCTTTTATTGGCTCCGCTCCCTCTTTCCATCTTCAAAGCCCAGCATCTTTCTCTGAAAGTGGAAAGCATTCTCCCTCGACTCTATATTCACGCTTTTTTATTATTATTGCTGGGGCGTATTATTGGTGAAGAGGTGTTCAATGTGCCCAATCGTTCCATGTGTGGTAAACGTCTCCAAAGCAGACCTGAAAATGATTGGCTGCAGGTTAGACTGCATCTGGGCGTGGCTTAAGGTCATAAGTGCGAAGGAAGTAGCTGAATCTGCAGGGTATGGAAGGCTTTGATCACTACAGTCTACCAGCAGTGGCTAAAATCACACGGCTACCAGGGCACTGTGCCAGGGAGCGTTCCAAATCTGGAACCAACTGACCAATTCTTAGAGTGTCTGAACATTGATGTGGCTACATCCAGAAACTTGTACAGTCCATGCCAAATCCAGTCACAACTTCTGACCATTCTCCCTGTTTTTCCTCTCTACTTGGGTTGCCTCGCTGACTGCCTACCCTGGTTCTGACTTTAGCCTGTCCCTCGACTCTGATCTTGCTTTCTCCCCTTAGGCTGGGGCGTGTCTTGGTGCTGTGTTCATCTGCCCAATCATTTAATAAAGCTCATCTGAAAGCACCTGAAATCCTGCTGCAGTTACATTCTGGCTGCTTAGGGTCTTAAGGCGAAACAGCGTTTAAGGTGGGATGGCTTTGATAACTGCAGTTCTAGATGAAACACAGGCACCTGCAGCTTGTGAAGGACGTTCCGTGGTTTAATTGATGTTTGTGACAGAAATATTACTGTACAGTTTACCTTGTATCAGTTTCACAGTGACTCGTTCCGTAGTCAGCTCTGGAGTAGAGCCTCCGCCGCCGCTGTTTTCCATTCCTACCATAATGATAATCAGCCATACTATTTTAACAATAGTTGTAGTAGTAGTAATATATATATAGCAATATATAATAATATATATATATGACAACAACAATAATATAAAAATAATGATAATAATAATATAATAACAATAGTAGTAATAATAATGATAATAATAAAAATAATAATAATGATAATAATAATAATAACAATAGTAGTAGTAGTAAATATAATAGTAATGATAATAATAATATAATAACAATAGTAGTAATAATAATGATGATAAGAATAATAATAATAACAGTAGTAGTAGTAATAATAATAATAATAATAATAATAATAATAACAATAGTAGTAGTAATAATAATAATAATAATAACAATAGTAGTAGTAGTAGTAGTAGTAAATATAATAGTAATGATAATAATAATATAATAACAATAGTAGTAATAATAATGATAAGAATATTAATAATAACAACAATAGTAGTAGTAGTAATAATAGTAATGATAATAATAATATAATAACAATAGTAGTAATAATAATGATAATAATAATAATAACAATAGTAGTAGTAATAATAGTAATAATAGTAATGATAATAATAATAATAACAATAGTAGTAGTAATAATAGTAATAATAGTAATGATAATAATAATAATAACAATAGTAGTAGTAATAATAGTAATAATAGTAATGATAATAATAATAACAATAGTAGTCGTAATAATAGTAATAATAGTAATGATAATAATAATAGCCACTTGTGTGTGTGAATGTGTGTATAAATGGGATGGAGTTGGGGTGGTGTATTGGCTCTGGGCGGGGGGAGCTGTATATAGCATAGAAGTTCAGAAGTTACAGTGGGGCTTGTATTAGAGGTGTCCATATTGTGTTGGTGTTTTTTTGGTTGATTGATTCAGATGACTTCTCCATTGATATATAGTCTATTAATAGATTTTTCCAGTGGGTAAAGCGGGCTGTTTCTGTCCCATATATGCCTCCGTCCATTGAAAAACATGGAAGCATGATTGGTTGACTTTTAAATCAAGGTGATCGTTCAGATTAACTAACAGGAGAGCTTACTCAGCCATGGAGTAAAACAATCCCACCAAATTTCCATCGCATTGCAAGACCTCCCCCCTGTTGTTTCCTTCCAGAACTCCAGAGTACTGCTGTAAAACCTGCTGAGCTTAAACTTCACTGACCAGCATTTCTTCCCTTTAGTCCCCAGAAATAATTAGGCCTTATCTGGAGGCCTAGGAGGCCCTAACGGTTCCATGCCCAACCCTGCCTCACATACATATGAGCATGAGCCTACTGCTGCGACCGATGTATCTTCCTCTATAGGGACCCTGTGAATAGCGTGAAACCACTATATAAAAGAAGGGCTGCTGAGCGAAACCGAGGAAGGAGTCCAATCTAGCCCAGACGACGACAGTACATCCTCCCCTCCTGTGTTCTTACTACTGTAATTTCTCACGGCTCTCCTCACCGTCACGCATCACTAACCTTGAAAAATGAAGCCCCGCTCGTCAGCTTTTCTGGCCTGTCACACTGGGGGGGCGTGAGGGGGGCTTGTCCCCCCATGATGTCATTAACATGCGCCTGCCGTCGCTGTTTTCCCCTGGCCGGGTTTCATCACCGAGCTGCCGGGTGGCTGAAGTCGCTGCAACCTGCTCTCCTCTGTGACTTCATCAAACCAGGTCAGAGAGCGCACAAAGCCCTCCTCTCGGCACGTCGGCTCCCCGGCGATACGGGTAATGGGAAAATAATAAAGAGAATAGAATCAGCGGCCTCTCCTGCAGCATCTGTTATTGGTTTCTGTGTGTGGGGATGAAATTGGGAAAGTTATAAATATGGAGGGGTTGCGCTGCTAGTAGCGGGGCACCGGTGGGGTTCAGGGAGTGAGAGAAGAAGTCCTTCAAACGGAAAACGAGAAGAAAACAATCATCTGCAATTCTAGGCACCGGGTCCCACCGCTGGTATCTTCGAGGGAGGAGGGTCGGTGTTTACAATGGCATCGCGTGCCACTGATTTTGCAAGTGCAGAGCCTTAAGTGCTGAGTATTGACCTTGATGTGTACTCTCAGCAGCCCGTAAGCCTTCCATTTCCTCCAAGAGTGAATCCTTGGACCACCGTCTGACCAGAGGGATCTGTGTATTTTTACACAAGGCGTATTTGCTTTGGTGGTATATGAATATGTGAAGAGGTTTGGACCTCGGGCATTGATCACAGGCATATTTACCTGACCACTGTCCACACGGAATAGAGACAAAACAGTCAACACCTACAGGTTAATCATGTTTCAGGAGATCCCTGAGGAGATGAGATGGTCCCAGTGGTGGACAGTGGCTGAGTAAATGTAATTGGTATCTGTACCGAAGTAGCTTTTCCATGTATCTGTACTTTCCTGAAGGATTTCCGTCTGGGTCGACTTTGACTCCTACTTCAACTCCATCACATTTCACGTTCAAATACCTCCCTGCTTACTCCACTACGTCAAAACCAAACCAGCTTATTCATGGATTCTTAGCTTCCATAGAAATGTCCATTTCAGACCCAGACTACATCTGAAGGTACATACTTTAGTACTGGTATTCTCCATACTTCAGTACATCTGAAGGTACATACTTTAGTACTGTTACTCTCCATACTTAAGTACATCTGAAGGTACATACTTTAGTACTGGTACTCTCCATACTTCAGTACATCTGAAGGTACATACTTTAGTACTGTTACTCTCCATACTTAAGTACATCTGAAGGTACATACTTTAGTACTGGTACTCTCCATACTTCAGTACATCTGAAGGTACATACTTTAGTACTGTTACTCTCCATACTTAAGTACATCTGAAGGTACATACTTTAGTACTGGTACTCTCCATACTTCAGTACATCTGAAGGTACATACTTTAGTACTGTTACTCTCCATACCTAAGTACATCTGAAGGTACATACTTTAGTACTGTTACTCTCCATACTTAAGTACATCTGAAGGTACATACTTTAGTACTGGTACTCTCCATACTTCAGTACATCTGAAGGTACATACTTTAGTACTGTTACTCTCCCTACTTCAGTACATCTGAAGGTACATACTTTAGTACTGTTACTCTCCATACTTCAGTACATCTGAAGGTACATACTTTAGTACTGTTACTCTCCATACTTCAGTACATCTGAAGGTACATACTTTAGTACTGTTACTCTCCATACTTCAGTACATCTGAAGGTACATACTTTAGTACTGTTACTCTCCATACTTAAGTACATCTGAAGGTACATACTTTAGTACTGTTACTCTCCATACTTCAGTACATCTGAAGGTACATACTTCAGTACTGTTACTCTCCATACTTAAGTACATCTGAAGGTACATACTTCAGTACTGTTACTCCAGTGGAGGACTAAAGGGAGGAATTGATACTGACACTGGGGGAGGAGTTTACCTTGGGGATCTCTATGGTAACTCAGCTACTTTTTTTTTTGTACTTTGTCCACCACATAGATATAAAATATCGTCAGGATTGGGAGGAATTAAGTTTTTTGTCCATCCTGACCACCAAGCTTCATGCTTTATGCCCTATTATCTCCACCCTCCATTTCTCCTTTTTAGCCAGCATTCCCAGATCCTCAGATCAAGTTCCACCCAATCCAACAATCCCTGTATGCCTACAACACCAATGAAGCATTCATAATCAGAAACATAAATAGTTACGAGAGAAATAGACCTTCACAATTCAATCCATATACCATAAAAGATGGAACTGCTGGACATAGCATATAAATAGTCAATAATATCCACTCATCATCAAAATAGCAGCTGCACCCAGAAGGAGGTGTGGGAGTGCAGTGCTGTTGGGAAGGGAGATAAAAGTCACCAGGGTCAATAACTGATGATAAATTTAGACTGATATGATCAATATTTATTGAGCTACACATACAGAAGTCTGTCTCTCAGTATGGCGTTGGGCCGCCATGTTTGTTTGGAGCTGTAGACGTCCCTAATGGTGTCCTGTGAAAATCCATCCCACGTAGCTTGAATATCCTTACACAGTTTCTGCAGATGGTGCAGTGACACCAGGCCTTCTGGATGTGTGGCAACAAACCGTTCATCTTGGTGCTGACCACGGTGCCTCCACACACGGATTCGTTGGGCGTCTCCACCAAGACTAAAGAGGGACTCGTCACTGAAGATGACCCGCTGCCATTCTGAGTCACTCCATGACAGTCTTGTACGACACCACTGCAGTCTTTGGCGATGTTGACGTGGTGTTAAGGACAGTCGTGGTAACGGTCTGTGTGTATGTAGTCCCGCGTGGTGCAGTCGTCTGCCAATGGTGCTTACACTGACAGGATGACCTACGGAGGGCATCACTGCTCACTGAATGTCCAGAATTGTGGCTGTTGGGTCAGTCAGGTCCGGCAATAACACCCACGTCACATGTGCGGCTAAGTGTGAAATTCTCATGTCTCACAATGCCATACCCACCCACCAGGTTTAATTCCTGTTGGCTGAGCCATGTTCATGAGAATGACTCAAAGACTGAGCAGTCTGATATTATGATGTAGCTGTTCAAGCTTCTGTGTCATTTTCTATGAAATATGTATTTTCTGATTTTTATTTTTCTGGTGCCGAAAAAAGACTGACTCGCATTCATGGCACTGAATGAATGAACCCTCAGTGAAGTAATTGCCGGGAGTTCTCTGACACAGCCCCGTATACTTTGCTTACGCGAGAAACAAAAACCCAGAATGTCAGAATTTGGAAGGGCTCTGTTGTTGACGCCGGTTACAGTGATTATGTAAAATGGGAGGCGGCATTCATGTGTTTTCCATGTAGGAGTGGAATCAGACTAGCGCAGAACGCAGATGTCAAGGGAAATGATCGTTTACCATCTCACGTTCCTTGTTTATATGATAAGTTGAGTTTCATTAGCATTCCATGAAGGCGGTTCCCTCCCCAGCTTCACTGATTGCATAGGTCCGTCAGGGGGGGAAACACTTTCCATACAGAATCATTTTGGATGCAATTTACAAGATTACATAGCCGCCGCAATGTCAGGAAACTCAGCTGAGAGTGGAATGACTCGTTTAATGCATTTTGAAGCATGAAAAGCGGAGAAACCCATTCTCCACACTGGGTCCGCGCTCGGAGGCGGTGAACGCCTGACAGGTTTATGTTGCACAGTTGGAGTAAAATGCTTTACACATTTATGTAGTGAATATATACATACAGGGCACTTAGGAGTTCTACAGTTCCAGACTGTAGTCCATCTGTTTCTCTGTATACTGTATTACCCTGTTCTTCAATGGTCAGGACCCCCACAGGACCACCATAGAGCAGGTATGATGTGGGTGGTGGATCATGCTCAGCACTGCAGTGCCACTGACATGGTGGTGGTGTGTTAGTGTGTGTTGTTGTAACTCAGGGAGCTCAGAAAAAGAGAGGGGATCCATTTAGGTAGGGTTTATTAAAAAAAAAAAAAAAACACCAAAAACCGTGAAACACAAAAGCATCCAAAAGTATAAAGCTCAGAAGCTGCCAAAAACCAGAACAGAAATCTCAAAAATCCCAACGCCCAGAGGTATCTCAAAAATCAACAAAAAGCCCAGAAGACATTCGAAATGACACAAAAATGAAAAACAAAGATTGAGAAAAACAAAGACCGAGGTAGCAAAACGCTTACAGGACTGAGAGACCAGTCAACGGTGTGGCTCCACAAACTCCTAGGGAAGGGAAGGCTATTTGAAGGGAAGGATAATAGGCTGGGATAGGGAGCAGGTGAGCGGGGGGACAGGTACGGGAGATGCTAGGCGACAGGGAGAAGGAGCAAAACTCATCAGAACTCCGGTGAGGTTGACCTCTGGTGGCCGGTATGAGAAGTGTTCCGAGAGTGTCTCTCTTGAGAAGACCTGACAGTTGTGCTGGTCTGATTAAAGCCAATATCCGATTATAAAACTGAATTCTGAAGAACTGAATCTTCGCTCAGTGATCAGGTTTTTTTCAGTGCATCTACTAAAACACCTTACTCTGATTTCTTTCAGTATTCTCAGTCTGCCCTGAAAACAGACCACGATATGTTACCATCACCAGTTTGCAAACGATTTAGCCGAAATTCTCTAATTCCAAAGGCGTAGGTTTGGTCCCAACGTGGGTAGTAACACAACAACCCAACCAGTACCCGCCTTGCCCAACAACAACAACCTTCGAACCCCCTAACCCCCCCAAAACAAACACACCCATACACCACACCCCTGCTAAAAATCCTAGGCCTAACTTGAAAAACCGATGCCTTCCTGTAACCATACTTCACATTCAGGACCTCACCTGAAACCAAACCGTCATCAGTTGGCATTAGTGTTCACAGTGAAAGGCTGGTGACGCTCGGCAGCAGGCTTCTATTTTAGATCAGGTCTACTGACTAGTTGCTGATGACTCTTTCTTGGTGACATAAGATCTACAGAGTACAGAACATGTTGGCGGTGCAGACTGTATAGGAAAGGAGAGGAAGCCATCTGATAGACTCCATTTTGACAGTCCCTATAGCTTAGCATTAGCACACTGATCAGTTCTCACCTCCTCTGTATCCGGCCGTAAGTCCGATATTTCCAGGTCACGGCACGATCCTTTAGATAAGCAGTCAAATGCTAGCATGCTTACGTTAGCCGTATTAGTCAGCTATTAGAGTTGTTGGCAATAGTGGTAAGTGGAACCAAACATTCCATATAAACCCTCAGGGGACACATGGTTTTCCCTACAAGCCATCATGTTCCTGAATAAGCTGTGAGCCTTCCACCAATACCACCAGTACCATCAGTACCACCAATACACAATACACCAAAGCTTGAGACTTGAGCTTGAGCTTGAAACTTGAATGTGGATTCACTGGTGGCTAGACTGTAGACACTGAGACCCTTGGTTCCCATCACCAGCACTGTAAAGACATCTCTAGCATGAAAAACTTCCGTTTCAGCTTAAAATCTCACCAGAGAAAAAATCTAACACCTCCAACTGAAACATACCTAATCGAGTGTAAAACCTCCGCGACCAACAATAACAGCTGGAACTGGACTTGGCATGGACTGGACAAGTTTCTGGATGTAGACCACATCAATGTTCAGACACTCTTGTATTGAAGAAGTGCACAGTTGGTCCAGATTTGGTGGATGCCTTCCCTGGTACAATTCCGAGGAGAATTCCCTGTAGACTGGGATTTTAGCCACTGCTGGTAGACCCGTATGACCGTACGCTTCCATACACCTGCAGATTCAGCTACTTCCTTCACACTATGGTCTTTGGCCACGCCCAAACGCAGTCACTCCTTTTAGCCAATCATTAACATCTGCCCTGGAGCCATTTTCCACACATGGAACGAGACATTCCCTGCACTGTAGCACCTCTTCCCAATCTATGGATCCCGTCACTCACACCCTGCAGGTGTTTATAGCCCAATCATCCTCGTACAGCGCCATCTGCAGGAGCCTGAAGTTACTACCACCTTCAACAAGCAAGTTGACTAATTTTTTTATCAACATGCTGCATTATTTTTCAAGACGTGACCAAATGAGTCTCAAAATCATTACTAAATAATTTCCCGACCATTTTTACATACAGTCCTATTCGGTGGTGTTGTGTTTGCCAGCAGTGACACACTGAAAAGCTTTTCTTCTAACTGCGCAGATTGAAATACCACAGAAGAGACAAATGAAAGCAGGGCTGAGATGTCAAAGCTCAGACTGCGGATACGCCTACGTACGCTGAGATCCGTGGAAACCTGCTTGCCCCTTTTTTGTCTCGTCTGGGTTTTTGCTGGGTCAGACTTTCTTTCACCTTCCGTCACTCTGGCCTCGGCCTCTGTTCTCGGTGCACCGTCCAGCCTCTCCAGGGCCGTGTACGGACAAGCTGACAGCATCTGATCAAACAAGGCGTGTTGCGCTTCCCTTTGAGACTTTGCGGCTGAGTGAATACTAAACCCGCCTGAAATCAGACGGCACCTGTGTCAGCGAGAGGCCATTAAACATAAATGAGGAGAGGAGGGATGCTGACAGCACAGCAGAGCTTACTCTGTTCCTGGATTAGGGAAGCAAGAAGCCTGCACCTCCTCTTATCTTCTCTGTAGAAAGGATGCAAAGAAATCTTCTCCTGCTGTCTGGGTTACACTGAAGCATCGGACTAGATGGGAGAAGTTTGTTGAATGGACTTCAAGTTGGCTTGACAGTGAATCCCAAACCCCAGTGGAAATTAAGTAGATCAAATTACTGGCTATGTATATATATAAATACCTGTGGGGTGTGAGTGACGGGATCCATAGATTGAGAAGAGATGCTACAGTGCAGGGAATGTCTCGTTCCATGTGTGGAAAATGGCTCCAGAGCAGATGTTATTGATTGGCTAAAAGGAGGGACTGCATGTGGGCGTTGCCAAAGACCATAGTGTGAAGGAAGTAGCTGAATCTGCAGGTGTATGGAAGAGTACGGTCATATGGGTCTACCAGCAGTGGCTAAAATCCCAGTCTACAGGGAATTCTTCTTTGGAATTGTGCCAGAGAAGGCATCCACCAAAACTGCACCAACTGACCAACTCCCTGATGTAGGAATATCTGAACACTGATGTGGCTACATCCAGAAACGTGTCCAGTCTGTGCCAATCCAGGTATTACATAGGTGACTGAATTTTGTGTCTGGTGAGAACTTAAACTCAAAGGGAAGTGTTTCACTGTAGAGATGCAGTGGTGAGGTGACTGGAACCAGAGGTCTCCATGGTTACAACACACATATAGACATTGCCTTAAACGCCCTGGAAATGATTTGTTCTGATATTATTATAAACAGAACAATTTAGTTTAAGGCTCCTCACGTCAGTACGGTGTCATTGACTGCATAACTGGACCGAGCTCTTTATAAATATGTAATAATTGCATTATTAATGTGTTATTAATGCTATTTAATGTGTTATGAAGAAATCTGTCCAATTTAATGGGGGCCAATAAATACAGCTACACATTAACCCTTTACAGTCAGGAAACGCTACTGTCGGTTTCTATCTACCTCTGATGAAGAAGGGATTTATAAAGAAGTGAAACTGTCGCCGTAACTTGTTATATACTTGGACAGCCCAACACTTCCCAGCTCTTCCCAGAATGTGTCAAAGCTCCTGCACTGCTCACCCCTCCGAAGCCACACAAGAAGCTTTCCTGGGATTAAGAAGTTCTCTTTTGTTGCCTGTCTTCTCTCCCCCCTGCCAGTACAGTTGGCACAACGCTGCGGCACGTCTTACAAATTGGCAGCGTGGCTGTCTGTAAGAATCAGGCAGAGTGGCCTGAAGGTACGGCTCAGCGAGCGGGTTTAATCTAAACTCTGTGAGAGAACCAAAAGAGCCGAAACGTCTTTAGGTGCTGTAGATGCAGCGGGGAGTAAAACTGAACACCCAGCGGTTTTAGGACTGCACTCATATGAAAGAGGTTTGTTAAAGTTTCAGGGTTCTAAAGTGATCAGGAACCCACTAAAGAGATTAGAACACGGATTCGGTGAAGCTGATATCGATGCTCGAACACTGCTTTACCATTGATTCAGTGACTGCTATCTGGAATGGCTTCTTTGTCTTGAGTTGTCTCACTGCTGATTGGCCAAATCACACTGTGTGTAGACGTTAGAACAATTTGCCATTGGTATTTGCACACAGAGGAAGTTCTCTACCATTTTCCAGCTATCCATAACGTGAAACACCAATATTCACACACACACTAGGGGGCAGTGAGCACACTGAACTGGCATCCCTCTGATCCCCTAACCTCCAGTTCATGATTGCCCTATAAGCTTACAGGCTCACGCAATCAATAAAGCCTCATAAAGCTCATAAAAAGCTGTGGTAGGAACTTCAGGCTCCTGCAGATGGCGCTACATGAGGATGATGGGGAAATAAATACCTGTGAGGTGTGAGTGACGGGATCATAGATTGGGAAGAGGTGCTACAGTGCAGGGAATGTCTCGTTCCATGTGTGGAAAACGGCTCCAAAGCAGATGCTAATGATTGGCTAAAAGGATATTCATCTTTCAATTAGGTGTTGCTTCTGAGTCACCAGCTCCTTAATCCAGTGTTCCACCACTCCACTTTAAATGCTGCAGCTTGCACAGGTGCCAGAATGTAACTGCAGCACAATTTTGTCACATGGGGTCAAAACGAGGAGGCAGGATGCAAGTGCAAGTATTTATCAAAGAACAAATAAGATAAAACAAAACCAAAGAAACTGTGAAAAGACTGGGAACAGGATTTCAAAAAAACAGACGAGACAAAACACCAAGCAAGAACAAAGGGAACCACAGGGAGTATGAAACAACAAGGACAAATGAGGAACACCTGAGAAGGGGTGGAGCTACAAACTAGGGACAGGTGAGGGGCCTGACAAGGAGGCGGAGACAGGAGGAGCAAAAAAACAAAACAAACAGAAGCACATGGAACAGGACAACAAAAGGCACATGGAAGTGACAAGAAACAAAACCAGAGAAAACAAACAGAGGCAAGACAAGACAGGACGTGGCAAATTTAAGGTGGAACAGACCAGTCATAAAACAAGGTGGTAAATTCAGCTCCCACGTCTTTAACAGGGTCCGGGAGAACTTTAATCCTGCAGTCGGCACATTTCACTCCAGACAGTTTTCCAAACTCTCGGATAATATGGAGCCTCTCCGCTCATCGTTTGATCGTTTTGACATACATGTTCCTCATCTAGTCTGTTTGTGTATATCATCGCGGTCCAAAGAAAAATTGGTATCTCCAAATGGCAACTTTATAGGGGAGGCCAAAAACCTCATTTCATTTGAATGGAAGTCAATGGAAGTCATTTTGGGCCATTACTGTTGGTCCATTCTTCATGAAATTTCCACACACTGTAAACATCAAATCATGTAATAAAATGAGACATAAAAGTAAAAATCAACAAAAATGGAGATACATTTTTTACCTTGGACAGTGACGATATACTCCTCTCACACCGGCACATTACAAAGTATTGCCATTCTGTGGCGTACTGAGCAGTTCTCCCTGTCACTCATCTTGTTTGACCTGGTTCTTGACTTCATTCTGATTCTCTGGTTTACTCTTTTCCCTTTGGTACCTTTGCTGATCTGACTGTTTGCCTGGTTTTGACTCTTGCCTGTTTACTGACCTTGTCTCTGCCTTGCCCCTTTGTTATGTCTGCTTTGCTCTTGTTGCTGCTGTGACCACTGCTAAACAAACCTTGACTTGATTTTAGCTCAGCGCTCGTGACAATCTGTTTGTCCATTAACACAGGCTTACTAAAACTAGTAAGAGAGGCTGAACATAGTTGAACTGAACAAGCTTCAAACAGTCTCAGAATTAGATCTGGTCATTTTAATTGCCAGGACATACTGTTTTTGCAGTGTGCTGGTTTTGCTGGTGACCATCTATGCTGTGGTCTAGGCTGGAAACAGGCCTGAATGCTGTTCCTTCCCCGGAGTCCAAACAACACATCAAAGCCGACTCACTTCACTTGTTGAAAGGAGCAGAGAAGCATTGCTCCTCTGACTTTTCTTGAAGGTACATGTTTTGGAATTGTTGATCATATTCGGTCTTACGTCATCCCAAGCCCTTGTTCCATTTTACCCACTGAGGCACTCTGCACACATCTTCAAGGGATTGTAGTCCTCAGTTCAGGTGGACTAGATGAAAGGTGGAATAGTTTGGAAATGCAGATCACATCTGTTGTGTGATGGCAGGTACAATACAGCCAGGCTTTCAACTGAGGTTCTAAAAGGTGAAAACACCTTTAAGATAATGCTAATGTATGCTAGAACCCCTCTGGTAGTCAGTGGTTAGTTAATGCTAGCGCAGGTGACTGTTTCTTGGGTGTCATTTGAACGGACGTTAACATATTTTTGCATATATGTTGATGTATATTTCAGCATCACAGTGACTCTTTCGGTAAAGACTCCCAGCAAAGAGCTTTCACCACTGTTATCCATTCTAGCCCCCCAAAACCTGCTTAGACTGTGGCTCATATTCACACTCAGTGGCATATCTAGAACCTCCAGAAGGACTAGAGTGGCATTTCTTCTCACCACTCATTACAAAACAAAACATGGTTGGGTGATTTCCTAATTACGCTGGTAGACCTTCGGTCCAGCTCCTGACGTCCTAACCAATAGGAGATTAGGCCTAGATGGTCCTGAGGTTCCTCAGGAGGTAACAGAAATCAAGTTGATGCTCTGACGCATGTCCATATGGATATCTGTGCCTGTGGGATGACCCTACAGTCGGTTGTACCAGTCAGCCTGAATGGACTAGACTCTAAAATTAATATTACTTTTAATTCTGGATGTGGCAGACTACCTAAGCAGTCTAAACCAACTCCAGCCCACACTAGTTCTAGAGCCTAGCAATGTCATTGGGTGCATATGGAGTCATTCCCATAACTTGCTTAGACTAAGCTCATATTCACAGTCAGTGGCATATCTAGAACCTCCAGAAGGAATGAAATGGCATTTCCTCTTACCATCCATTGTAAAACAAAGCGTGATTGGTTGGTTCTTCTGTCGTATGCTAATTCTTGTCACACCCTACCATGTCCTGTTTAGGTTTGTCTGTATTCTCTGGCTTCCTCTGTTTTCTGTCCTGTCATGTCCATGTGCTTTTTGTCTGTCACTCTGTTCCATGTGCTTCTGTTTGTTTTGGTCTTTTGCTCCTCCTGTCTCCGCCCTCTTGTCAGGCCCCTCACCTGTTTCTGGCTCCACCCCTTCCCAGGTGTCTCTCGTTAGCCCTTGTTGTTTTATACTCCATGTTGTGCCCTTTGTTCTTGCTTGTTCCCCTGCCGGTGTCTTGTTTCCATGCCCGTCGTTTTGTCTCCTTGTCTGTAGGTTTTGTATTCCTTCTGGTCTGTTGTCTCCCTCCCGGTTGTTTGTCCCCATGTTAGTTAGTTTGTACACCGGTTTAATGTTTCTTAGTTTTTTGCCTCCTAGGTTTTTTTTTGTCAAGAATCGTTTGGTTTAGTTTCTTCTTGTTTGTGTTATCATTAAAACTTGCATTTGCATCCCGTCTCCACGTCCAGTCTCCGTGTAACAATTCTGTTTGTAGTTATGCTAACATGTAAGTCCAGCTCCTGAAGTCCCAACCAATGGGGTAGGTTGCGTGGCTAGCTTGGGTATGTACCTAGATATCCCAGAGCAAACAATCCTGATTTTAGTCCTTTGTTAAAAAAAAAAAAAAAAACGCAGAATGAAATTAGAGCATTACTAGAAATTAAGTAAGAACTGCAGACTTTCTTAATTCCCAGAATGACTTGGCACCTCTCTAAAGGTCTAGGTTTCCCTGAGGTTCCTCAAGGGGTAATTAAAATTAAGTTTATATTCTGAAACATACCCATATGAATATCAGTACCACTGGGACAGACCTTCAAATCAGTTGAGCCAGTCAGCCTAAATGGAGTAGACTTTAAAATAACTTCTAATTCTGGATGTGGCAGACTCCCCAAGCAGTCAAATTATCTCCAGCCCACACCAGTTCTAGAGCCAAGCAATGTCCCGGGGGGGGCGTATGGGGGTCATTCCCAAGAAGCCCAAAGTATTATGAGCATCTGTAAGCGGTCATGGATAACAGAAAGCAGGTTGAGTGAGTGCAGGCATCCAAAATTGCCCACAAACTTACAGGGAACATCCTCGCCCACTGGGGAATACCTGACTGCTCAGTGTCTGACATGGGGAACTTGTCGCGCACTTCACTGCCGTAGCTGGGAGCCATTCAGAAACCAACTCTGCCTCAGACCAAACAGATCGAAAGTGTCAGCCGTACTTCGAAAACTATGATTACCTCCCACATCAGGGAGAACCATCAGCGCTTGGAGAAGTGGCAGCCTGGGTTCAAGTTGGTCATTAACTCCTTTTGGCAAGAAAGCCAGTTTTCTCGGCGCTGAAATAGCTCCGAGACGAGAACTCAAGAACATCTTTCACACTCGGTTGCCATCGAGTCTAACTCCTCCCAGAGCAGAAGGCTTATTAAGTACCAAAGTGGTAGAAAGATTTGCTGCATGGGGCAGTTTGTACCGCGAAAGCAATATGCCAATAGTACAACTTGCTGCAAATGGGCAACCCTGAGCAAGGTAAGACACACTAGCTGGGCAAGCTAGCATAAGGCCAGCTAGAACATCTTAACATCTTAGTGTCTTGTCAAGTACAGTGTACTGAAGTTCTGTAATTAACGTTTCTATAATGTGTACATCTGTCCAAGTCAGAGCAGTACTCGAAATGTGTTTGATAGTACATGGTCTTCTATTAATACAGGCACAGAGAGACCAGTAGAGGTGTATAAAGCAGGATATGATGTATCTTGACATATTAGTAGACAGCCTAGCCTATATGAACATGGCAGTGTCAGTGAGGTGACAACCAGATCATCAGCAACAGAATATAGTACCTGGTTGATACAGTATTGGTTAATCTTTCCCTGAGTAGAGGGATTGGAGATTTACGCCGAGGAATTTGTCTTCCTCAGTTAACCCATAAGATAAGATACCTTTGCACAGAGCACAGTGTCCAACGAAATTGAAGAAGCAATCCAACGACACTTTACACACAAACATAATTAAACATAGGAGTAAAATATATAAATATATTAAAATATATATCTACAGGGGTTGCACAATGAAACTGAAACACCTGGTTTTGGACCACAATCATTTATTAGTATGGTGTAGGGCCTCCTTTTGGGGCCAATACAGCGTCAGTTGGTCTTGGGAATGACATATACTGCGTCCTGCACAGTGGTCAGAGGGATGTTAAGCCATTCTTCTTGCAGGATAGTGGCCAGGTCACTACGTGATGCTGGTGGAGGTTCGTCCTTCTTGGTGGTATGCTGACATTACCCTGGATACCGTGGCTCTTGATACATCACAAAGACTTGCTGTCTTGGTCACAGATGCGCCAGCAAGACGTGCACCAACAATCTGTCCTCTTTTGAACTCTGGTATGTCCCATAATGTTGTGTGCATTGCAGTATTTTGAGCAGAACTGTGCTCTTACCTGCTAACTGAACCTTCACACTCTGCTCTTACTGGTGCAATGTGCAATTAATGAAGATTGGCCACCAGGCTGGTCCAATTTAGCCATGAGACCTCCCACACTAAAATGACAGGTGTTTCAGTTTCATTGACTAACCCCTGTATATATATATATATATATATATATTTAAAATTACTATACAAACTGTATATTCTAAAACAGACAGTAGACAGGTGAGGTATCAGTACATGAAACACCCATACACACACACTCTAATGAACACACACTAGGGGGCAGTGAGCACACTTGGGCGGAGTCGTGGGCAGCCCTACCCAGGGGGTAACAAGGGGTTAGGTGTCTTGCTCAAGGGCACTTCAGTTGTTGGTGTGTTCCCTCTGGTCACAAGGCTGGTTCTCCGACCTCCAGCACACAACTATGGTAGGGTTAAGGAATTGTGAAAATGTGCAAATAGACGGATATATCTCCACTCACTCTGTATATATCAATGTTATATCTGTATTTTTCTACCACTCTGCTTTACTTGCCATGTATAATTATTATACTTTAATATATTGTCTCAGATGTAGAATAAAAGTGAAGACACCAAACTATAAAATAGCCCTCATGGAATTATACAGTCCACCTTAAAACCCTCCAGAGTGGAGCTGTACAGGAGGAGGAACCAGCTTCCTTACCCTGCAGTGGAGCTGATAGAACACGGTTTATGTCTAAGCAGGTTTGGAGCGATTCTATTGGTCGGTCCATCATGAATATTCACTAACCTGAAAGGAGAACTAGAGCTTTTACACTGTGCAGAAAAAGAGATCAAAGTTTCTACACCACTAAATATATATTAGAGGTGGAGATATGGAGGAGTATCATACTGTGTACATCAGGAGTAGATGTGGTGTATCAGGATATGGACTGGTTCAGACTCTCATCAGGTGGAGCTGTTCAGTGTGAGACTGTAGAGGCTTTAAGATCACCCACTACATCCATCCATACATGGGCGTATCTAAACTTTTGACTGGTAGTGTAGAAGTCTGTCAGTTCAGGTTCTTTACACTCCAGCACAGTAGGTGGTGCTGTGTGCCTAATCAGGTGAGGCTATGATGATCAGAAGAAAAAGAGGGGTGGGGTGGGTGTTCATGGAGGTCTGTTTTATAGTTGAAAGATTTCAGGAATAACTTTAACCAGGTTGTTATTCCTCCGGAGAACCTAACTCCTCCTGATAACGTGGTGATATTGTGGATCGAGTCATCACTGAGCTGGTGGGTTGGATCATCTGAGCCCAGATCTACAGCCAGGTAGGGTAAGAGCTGCTGTTCATATGTTAAGGTGGCATTGAAGGTGAGATATTCAGCTGATGTGTGAAACATTTTGCTGGTTGAGAGTTCTGCTATAACGTTTGGTGGATGTGGTGTAACTGTAACAGTTTTTAAACTCTACAGTACTGCTGGGTTGTTTATTTGTTTATTTATTTATTTATTGCTAAATTGTTTTATTTTTTACTATGTTGTGTATTGGTTCAGTAGTGATGTGTTGTACTGGTGAAGATGTGTTGTGTATTGGTTGGATTGTGTTGTGATGTGTATTTGTTGTGCTATGTTGTGTATTGGTTGTGGTGTTGTGGTGTGTTGCATATTGGTTGGTTTGTGGTGTTGCATATCGTTGAGTTGTGCTGTGTTTGTCTGTTGGTTGTGTTCTTGTGCTGTCTTGTCTGTCCGTTGATTGCGCGGTTGTGCTGTCTGTTGGTTGCGCGGTTGTGCTGTCTGTTGGTTGCGCGGTTGTGCTGTCTGTTGGTTGCGCGATTGTGCTGTCTGTTGGTTTTGCTGTCTGTTGGTTGCGCGGTTTTGCTGTCTGTTGGTTGCGCGGTTTTGCTGTCTGTTGGTTGCGCGGTTGTGCAGTCAGTTGGTTGCACGGTTTTGCTATCTCTTGGCTCTGCTGTGCTGTCTCTTGGCTCAGTTTTGCTGTGTTTGCTGTGTTGGCTGTGCCGTTGTGTTGTGTTGGCTGTGCTGTTGTGCGGCTGTGCGGTTGTGCTGTGCTGTCTGTTGGCTGTGCTGTGCTGTGCCGTGCTGTGCTGTGCTGTGCTGTGCTGTCTGTTGGCTCTGCTGTGCTGTCTGTTCTGTTGGCTCTGCTGCTGTGCTGTGTTGGCTGTTCATTTGTGCTGTGCTGTCTCTTGGCTCTGCTCTGCTGTGCTGTCTCTTGGCTCTGCTCTGCTGTGCTGGCTCTGCTCTGCTGTGCTGTCTCTTGGCCCTGCTCTGCTGTGCTGTCTCTTGGCCCTGCTCTGCTGTGCTGTCTCTTGGCTCTGCTCTGCTGTGCTGTCTCTTGGCCCTGCTCTGCTGTGCTGTCTCTTGGCCCTGCTCTGCTCTGCTGTCTCTTGGCTCTGCTCTGCTCTGCTCTGCTGTCTCTTGGCTCTGCTCTGCTCTGCTCTGCTGTCTCTTGGCTCTGCTCTGCTCTGCTCTGCTGTCTCTTGGCCCTGCTGTGCTGTCTCTTGGCCCTGCTGTGCTGTCTCTTGGCCCTGCTGTGCTGTCTCTTGGCCCTGCTCTGCTGTGCTGTCTCTTGGCCCTGCTCTGCTGTGCTGTCTCTTGGCCCTGCTCTGCTGTGCTGTCTCTTGGCCCTGCTCTGCTGTGCTGTCTCTTGGCCCTGCTCTGCTGTCCTGTGTCTCTTGGCCCTGCTCTGCTGTGCTGTCTCTTGGCCCTGCTCTGCTGTGCTGTCTCTTGGCCCTGCTCTGCTGTGCTGTCTCTTGGCCCTGCTCTGCTGTGCTGTCTCTTGGCCCTGCTCTGCTGTGCTGTCTCTTGGCCCTGCTCTGCTGTGCTGTCTCTTGGCCCTGCTCTGCTGTGCTGTCTCTTGGCCCTGCTCTGCTGTGCTGTCTCTTGGCCCTGCTCTGCTGTGCTGTCTCTTGGCCCTGCTCTGCTGTGCTGTCTCTTGGCTCTGCTCTGCTCTGCTGTCTCTTGGCTCTGCTCTGCTCTGCTGTCTCTTGGCTCTGCTCTGCTGTGCTGTCTCTTGGCCCTGCTGTGCTGTCTCTTGGCCCTGCTGTGCTGTCTCTTGGCCCTGCTGTGCTGTCTCTTGGCCCTGCTGTGCTGTCTCTTGGCCCTGCTCTGCTGTGCTGTCTCTTGGCCCTGCTCTGCTGTGCTGTCTCTTGGCCCTGCTCTGCTGTCTCTTGGCCCTGCTCTGCTGTGCTGTCTCTTGGCCCTGCTCTGCTGTGCTGTCTCTTGGCCCTGCTCTGCTGTGCTGTCTCTTGGCTCTGCTCTGCTGTGCTGTCTCTTGGCCCTGCTCTGCTGTGCTGTCTCTTGGCTCTGCTCTGCTCTGCTGTCTCTTGGCTCTGCTCTGCTCTGCTCTGCTGTCTCTTGGCTCTGCTCTGCTCTGCTCTGCTGTCTCTTGGCTCTGCTCGGCTCTGCTCTGCTCTGCTGTGCTGTCTCTTGGCCCTGCTGTGCTGTCTCTTGGCCCTGCTGTGCTGTCTCTTGGCTCTGCTCTGCTGTGCTGTCTCTTGGCTGTACGGTTGTGCTGTGTTGGCTGTGCGGTTGTGCTACGTTGGCTGTGCGGTTGTGCTACGTTGGCTGTGCGGTTGTGCTACGTTGGCTGTGCGGTTGTGCCGTGCTGTCTGTTGGCTGTGCTGTGCTGTCTGTTGGCTCTGCAGTGCTGTCTGTTCTGTTGGCTCTGCTGCTGTGCTGTGTTGGCTGTGCGGTTGTGCTGTGCTGTCTGTTGGCTCTGCTGTGCTGTCTCTTGGCTGTGCGGTTGTGTTGTTGTGCTGTGTTGGCTGTGCGGTTGTGCTGTGCTGTCTGTTGGCTCTGCTGTGCTGTCTCTTGGCTGTGCGGTTGTGTTGTTGTGCTGTGTGGTTATGTGGTTGTGCGGTTGTGCTGTGTTGGCTGTGCGGTTGTGCTGTGCTGTCTGTTGGCTGTGCTGTTTTGCTGTTGGTATGTTCTGCTTTTGTTTATTGGTGTCCTCCTAATGATTAGCGATTGTCTGTTGTGCCACCGCTTGTGTTTACGTTATTAATTTACTGTATGTCTTTATTTTGCTTATGTTTTTGTAATTGCTGCCTTTATCTTGTCTTGTGTATTGTTTATGATATGGCCTCGCATGCATAGCCCGCTGGAAGTGTTGCTGATACAGTGGGAGGAGGGCAGTGTTGTTATTCATCACTCCACAGTCCTGCCAGTGTTTTCCTTTGAACTGTCATAAAGGGGTTTACTACACTGACTAAGAACAAACACAAAGCGGCACTGTAAGGTACAGAGTGGAGATGCTGTATCGTATTAATGTACTTTCACGGTTGTACTGTTTTAGATGAGTCAGCTTGATAATTATCATATAATTTTATAATTTATTATCTTAATTCTAATTATTGATGGTCAATGTCTTCTCAATCAATCAAGCGTTAACTTTGAGTTTACAAACAAGAAATTACACAAGTTTTTTAAATAAGAGAATAAATAAATAATTTCTCTGAAGTCACAATCAGGTCACGACCTTTGGCCCAAGCTTGTCACAATTCTAAAATAATCATCTAATTGCAATAATTTTAGATAATTGCAGTAATCTGAGGTGATCACAATTAATTTGGCTGACTGCTGTCATTTTCCAGAGTCATTAGATTGCACATCATAATCATAATCTCAACCTCCTGCAACAAACAAAATGTGAGTGCAACATGTCAGACGTCTCGGTATGGAGCTGTAGAGGTTCCTAATGGTGTCCTGTAATAATCCAGCCCATGCAGCTTGAACATCCTCACACAGATGGTGCGGTAGGGGTGGAGGTGGAGTGACACCAGGCCTTCTGGACGCTCGGCAACAAACCGTCCATCTTGGTGCTGACCACGGTGCCTCCACACACGGATTGGTTGGTCGCCTCCACCAAGGCCTACGTCACATTCCGTACCCACCGAGTTTCATTCCTGTCGGTTGATTCCTTCTGGGTGCTGCTATTTGGCCTGGTGGCTGCATATTAACACATCCTGGATTCTGCTCCCTTATCCTATTCACCCTGTGTCACTGGCTAAACATATGTGATGCCATGGTGGTAGATTTACTGACAGATGCCATTATAGTAGAATTAATGACAGATGCCATGCTGGTAGGTTTACTGACAGATGCCATGATGGTAGGTTTACTGACAGATGCCATGCTGGTAGGTTTACTGACAGATGCCATGCTGGTAGGTTTACTGACAGATGCCATGCTGGTAGGTTTACAGGCAGATGCCATGATAGTAGAATTAATGACAGATGCCATGATGGTAGGTTTACTGACAGATGCCATGCTGGTACATTTACTCACCGATGCCATGATGGTAGGTTTACTGACAGATGACATGCCAATAGTTTTACTGACAGATGCCATGCTGGTAGATTTACTGACAGATGCCATGCTGGTAGGTTTACTGACAGATGACATGCCAATAGTTTTACTGACAGATGCCATGCTGGTAGATTTACTGACAGATGCCATGCTGGTAGATTTACTGACAGATGCCATGATGGTAGGTTTACTGACAGATGCCATGATGGTAGGTTTACTGACAGATGCCATGATGGTAGGTTTACTGACAGATGCCATGATGGTAGATTTACTGACAGATGCCATGCTGGTAGGTTTACTGACAGATGCCATGATGGTAGGTTTACTGACAGATGCCATGATGGTAGGTTTACTGACAGATGCCATGCTGGTAGGTTTACTGACAGATGCCATGATGGTAGGTTTACTGGCAGATGCCATGATGGTAGGTTTACTGACAGATACTATGATCGAAGATTTACTGACAGATGCCATGATGGTAGGTTTACTGACAGATGCCATGCTGGTAGGTTTACTGACAGATGCCATGATGGTAGGTTTACTGACAGATGCCATGATGGTAGGTTTACTGACAGATGCCATGCTGGTAGGTTTACTGACAGATGCCATGATGGTAGGTTTACTGACAGATGCCATGCTGGTAGGTTTACTGACAGATGCCATGCTGGTAGGTTTACTGACAGATGCCATGATGGTAGGTTTACTGACAGATGCCACGCTGGTAGGTTAACTGACAGATGCCAGTAAAATGTCTAGGGGCATTTGCCATATTTTACTGGAAAGTCATTTTACAGTACAGCTTACGAAAAAACTTATCCTCTCCTGGCCCGTATGCTGTTGCCTTATATTTGCATGTGAATCAGTTAAAGCATCCCTTTGGCGAAAGTCACTTTTGCCCCCCCACCCCCACCGGCTGCGGCAACATCACACAACACCTACACCGCCGAGCTAGATGGCTCCAATCTCGTCCTTTCCCACGCTTAAGGCCATTAAACTTATTTTCAAATGCAGAAACCCATCTAATGACACCCCGTGTCTGGGCTTAGATGAGCTATTAGGTCTCATCTCTGTATATTCACAGCCCTCTGGTCTTACTGGCTTAGTGGGCTTCAGAACGGAGCGCGGCTCCCCTGTGTGCAATTACCTTCTGAAAACCAAATGTCTTCCAGCACCTTATTCCCACCTGTTTCACAGCAATTACTGTAACAAGGCTTGGCAGAATGTCAAAGGACAGCAAAAAAGGCAAGTGGGTTTTTTCATCAACCCCCCCCCACCTTACCTTTTCAAGGGAGCATGCAGCTCGTGATTGAAGCTCAAGCAGAAACGTCCAGGGGCTTAGTTACAGCCGGCCCATGCAAAAGTGCTAAAATATTAAACACTCCAAAAGGTTTATATATTTATTTAAACGCCCATTTCATGCATTTTTTAGCATGCTGGTGGACACCTCTTTGTGTGGGAGTCTTCTAATGTGTCGGGGTGTATTGTCCACTATGTATTTAGGCTCTTTGACATAGTGTACCTATCACGTCTTTGGTAAACATGTCTATTAGCCTCATTTGAAAAGCTACAGCTGCTTGTGGTGGATTTTCAGGGTGGCCACAGAAGGAAGATGGACAGCTAACGTTAGAGATCAGAGAAACGAAGCTTCCGGAAGTTTTAAACCAACTGTCCCTGTCGTTTAAGCAGTTATTCACAGTTTGGAAGCACCAGCTCAACCCACGGGGGCCACTGGTGCCAATGGCTGGTTGGTTAGGCTCCCTGGACAATACGAGAGTCCCCTCTGTGATGTTCTTGGGGAGGGTTGAGGTGACCGTACACTTGAACCACAGTGTCTACACTGAGATCCTGGACAGCCAGGTTTTGCCTTTTGCTCATCATCATTTTACCAAGGAACATCACATTCCTATCCCAGCATTCCAAGATGACAGTTCATGCATTCACAGGGCTACAGATGTGACTAATTGGCATGGTGAGCGTTCAGGAGCATTCACACATCTGTCAGGATGGCCGAGCGGTCTAAGGCGCTGCGTTCAGGTTGCAGTCTCCCCTGGAGGCGTGGGTTCGAATCCCACTTCTGACAGGCTTCTGGCCTAACCCTAACCCTTGTTCGTGGTTGGTGTAGCTCAGCGGATAACACCACTGCCCGCCAGAGAGCCACAACCACATGTGGGAGACTGGGGTTCGAATCCCAGTCTGGGTGACTATACTGTGCTACACCAATAAGAGTCCTTGGGCAAGACTCCTAACACTACATTGGCCTACCTGTAATATGATTAACCTTGTATGTCGCTCTGGATAAGAGCGTCAGCTAAATGCCATAAGCGTTAAACATCTGGACTTTCCCGCAAAATCTTCAGATTCGGTTCCTCTTGGAAACCTGTAGGACCTTCCTGGAACAACCAGTAAACACCCAGGGAAGGCATCGGCCAAATCTGGAACAACTGACCAATACTTTGATGCAAGAGTGTCTGAATACTGATGTGGCCTCCATCCAGATTCTTGTCCAGTACATGCCCAATCCAATCACAGCTGCAACATATCCCAAAAGATAGGGATAGGGAATACCTGGTAGTTTATGGAATGATCAGAAACACCTGTTTGGCAAGTTTTAGTATAAAAGTTTTTATTTTCTTATAATATTTTTGTTTTTATAGTTTAGATTTTTTAAAATAATGCTGTTCAAGTTGTCTGGTGAAAATCCCTGAGTATTGTTTCATAACGCAATGTACAGAATATCGAAGGGGAACAAATTGCAATGTCAGTTTTTTCCGGTATTGTGCAGACCTACTGTGTAGCATCAGTGCCACTGAAAGCTAATGTCAGACTAGAATCCTCAACCATCAACAGTTCTCCTTTACCTGTATGAGCATGTCGTTTAGGAATTTCATATTTTACCAGCCATATGTAAAGGCATGTCCATTGTGAAGGACTTTTCTTCTGGTGAGGTTTCCATAGCTAACCCGAATCCATCAGACGTCCGTTGTGCACACTGACAACAATGGAGATAAAGTTGAGTAATTCATCCTAAACAGTCCTTACCTGTGATGAACATGCCCAATCCTCACTGGTAAACTAATACAGGACCAAACAAATGGAGCACAAATAGCAGGTTTCCCAACTACCAGGAAATTGAAAATTGATTTTACAGAGAGCTACCGTAAAATAACCGAGGGGGTTGGGGGCACTAGATTTTCTCTCTCTGAAATAAAGTTGGCGGGATTGTCCCCTGTGGAACACCTCACCTTGATGAATCTTTGTATGCAGGAATAAGTGTTTGGTCAATGAGGCCTCAGAGCATGTACTATCATGTGTAGTTCGCCTTAATATTGTAGTTTTGGAGACTTGCTGACCCTTTTTCTTCACTTGCATTGTCTATCAGGCAGGTTCATGTACAGCTACTGGAAAACGTCTATTATTGGCCTAACAGGAAGGGAATTTATTTTGGGAAATTATGTGTGTAAAGACATGGCAAACCCCCCCGCCACTCCCCCCTTCCTCAGCTGGGTTAGCATAGCAATGGCAGAGCATCTCCTTAGCAGCCACATGGGATAACATTGCAATGGCTTAGCTTTTAACATTGCCTTAGCAACCACCTGGGATAACATAGCAATGACGCAGCATCTCCTTAGCAGGCACCTAGGTCAGCATAGCAATGGCCAAACTTATCCTTAGCAGCATCCTAGTGTGTACATGCCTTTTGCTCATTATCATTTTACCAAGGAGCATCACATTCCTATCCCGGCATTCCATGATGACAGTTCATGCATTCACAGGGCTACAGATGTGACTAATTGGCATGGTGAGCGTTCAGGAGCATTCACACATCTGGACTTTCCCACAAAATCTTCAGATTCGGTTCCTCTTGGAAACCTGTAGGACCTACCTGGAACAACCAGTAAACACCCAGGGAAGGCATCGGCCAAATCTGGACCAGCTGACCAATACTTTGATGCAAGAGTGTCTGAAAATTGATGTAGCTTCCATCCAGAAACTTGTCCAGTACATGCCAAATCCAATCACAGCTGCAACATATCCCAAAAGATAGGGATAGGGAATACCTGGTAGTTTATGGAATGATCAGAAACACCTGTTTGGTAACTTTTAGTATAAATGTTTTTATTTTCTTATAATATTTTTGTTTTTATTGTTTAGATTTTTTAAAATAATGCTGTTCAAGTTGTCTGGTGAAATTCCCTGAGTATTGTTTCATAACGCAATGTACAGAATATCGAAGGGGAAGCAATTGCAATGTCAATTTTTTCCGGTATTGTGCAGACCTACTGTGTAGCATCAGTGCCACAGAAAGCTAATTTCAGACTAGAATCCTCAACCATCAACAGTTCTCCTTTATCTGTATGAGCATGTTGTTTAGGAATTTCATATTTTACCAGCCGTATGTAAAGGCATGTCCATTGTGAAGGACTTTTCTTCTGGTGAGGTTTCCATAGCTAACCCGAATCCTTCAGCGTGCCGTTGCAGCACACTGGCAAACAATGCAGATAAAGTTGAGCATTTATCCTAAACAGTCCTTACCTGTGATGAAACAGCCCAATCCTAGCTGGTAAACAATACTGTACCAAACAAATGGAGCACAAATAGGATTTCTGCTACCAGGAAATTGAAAATTGATTTTACAGAGAGCTACCGTAAAATAACCGAGGGGGTTGGGGGCACTAGATTTTCTCTCTCTGAAATAAAGTTGGCGGGATTGTCCCCTGTGGAACACCTCACCTTGATGAAAACATTTGTATGGCAGGAATCTCCTTAGCAGGCACATAGAGCCAGCATAGCTTGTACTATCATGTGTAGTTCGCCTTAATATTGTAGTTTTGGAGACTTGCTGACCCTTATTCTTCATTCTATTCTTTGTGTGTAAGATAGACAATGCAAGTGTATCAGGCAGGTTCATGTACAGCCACCTGGGAAACCATAGCAATAGCCCAGCATCTCCTTAGCAGGCACATAGGTCAGCATAGCAATGGCCAAACTTATCTTTAGCAGCATCCTTGCTGTAGCAGCTTACCTGATCTTAGCACATAGCGATAAACATAGCGATAGCTTAGCGTTTAGCAATGCTGTAGCAGCAACCTGGGATAACTGCAATAGCTTAGCCTTTAGCATTGCTGTAGCAGCCACCTGGGAAACCATAGCAATAGCCCAGCATCTCCTTAGCAGGCAACTGGGTCAGCATAGCAATGGCCAAACTTATCTTTAGCAGCATCCTAGTGTAACATAGCATTGGCTTACCCTCATCTTAGCAGCCACCTGGGATAACATAGCAATAGCTTAGCATTTAGCATTGCTGCCAAGGTAACCTAGTATTATTACTGTGTTGCTCCAGGTGGCATCCAGGTGGCTGCTAAGGCATTGCTAAGTGCTAAGCCATTGCTATGTGATCCTAGATGGCTGCTAAGATGAGGGTAAGTTTATCAATGGCCTGGCAACTATCACCACCTGACAACCTCCAATGCAATGCCCAAACAACATGCTGGGTTACCATAGCAATCCCATAGCAACATCATAGCAACTATCTATAATTACTATATAAACCCAAACAAGTAAAGCTTCAAAGCATCAGAAGTTCTCTTTACTAGGCCAGCCTGAAGTTGGTTCACAAATGTTGGCTTTGTAGTTCTTTCTGTTCTCTTCTCCATGTTGATGAATGATCACAGGTGTCTGGCTGAGGGTCTCAGAGTGGGGAGACAGGGATGGGGAACCAAGAGAGTCCAGCACACTTTCCCGATTTGGCTGCTCTGACATACGCGCTGCACCTGGCAATTAGCTAATGAGTTGACACTGTTGTGATTAAGCAGGAAACGGGTCCGCCTGAGGAGTTCCCTCCTCTGGACTCCGGGTCCTACAGCTAACCCAGACGCTATCTAACGTCCATTTCATTTTTAGACAGATGAAGCAGATGAGACGATATCTACGTCGATCTGGCAGACCTACACAAACCATGGAAACGTTCAGCGAGCAGTGGTGTCCTCCATGAGTCATCCTGTTAGTGCAGCACCATTGGCAGACGGCTGCACCGCGCAGGACTACATGCACACAGACCGTTACCACGACTGTCCTTAACACCACGTCACCGTCACCAAAGACTGCAGTGGTGTCGTACCAGACTGTCATGGAGTGACTCAGAATGGCAGCGGGTCATCTTCATTGACGAGTCCCGCTTTAGTCTTGGTGGAGACGACCAACCAATCCGTGTGTGGAGGCACCGTGGTCAGCACCAAGATGAATGCCTGGTGTCACTCCACCCCTACCGCACCATCTGCAGGAGCAGAGTGAGGATATTCAAGCTGCATGGGATGGATGATCACAGGACACCATTAGGAACCTCCACAGCTTCATACCGAGACGTCCGGGGACCTGACGCCATACTGAGAGACAGACTTCTGTATGTGTAGCTCAGTAAATATTGATCATATCAGTCTAAATTTATCATCAGTTATTGATCCTGGTCACCTTTATCTTCCTTCCCAACAGCACCGCACTCCCACACCTCCTTCAGGAAGAGTGGATGCTGTGTTTAGTAGTTGGATATTCTGTGTATCTTCTCAGGTGCAGCATGGTTGTGCAGAGTGTGGGCAAGGCTGAGACTTCTTTAACGCTGCTGACTGTTGAAAAGCGCAGCTAGTCACGAGTTTATGCGGTGGCTCTTTATTTGGAGAGCTCCTTTTTAGATGACATACATGCTCAACAGACTCTCAGTAGCAGAACTACAACAGATCAGTAATGTAGAAGCAAACAAACACACCTCTCTTCAGGTTTACTGCTTCAGAGAAGAAGAGAAGATGGGGTTTAGATGGAGTTGACAGCAGGTAGACATGTACTGCCCATTCAGGCTTATAGGTCCTCCTGCGTCAGGTCATAAGACTGTACAAGCACAGCACTCCTGATCAGGCTGAACGTTCCGGAGTTCCATCTCTCTTTCTCCCTCTCTCCCTCTCTACCCCTCTTTCCCTTTACCTTTCTCCCTTTCTCACCCTCTCTCTACTTTTCACCATCTCTGTCTTTCTTCCTCTTTTTCCCCTTCTCTCTCACTCCACCTTTCTCCATCTCTCTTTTCCTCCCTTTACCTCTCTCTCTCTCTCTCTCCACCTTTCTCCCTCTTTGCCCCCCCTCTGTCTTTCTCCATCTCTCCATCTCTCTCCCTTTCTCCCCACTCTCTCTACCTCTCACTCTTTACCTTTTCCCATCTCTCCCCCTCTCTCTCCCCCTCTTTCCCTCTACCTTTCTCCCTCTTTCTTACCCTCTCTCTACTTTTCACCGTCTCTGTCTTTCTTCCTCTTTTTCCCCTTCTCTCTCACTCCACCTTTCTCCATTTCTCTCTTTCTCTCCTTCCCCCTCTCTCTCACTCCACCTTTCTCCATCTCTCTCTTCCTCCCTTTTCCCCCCTCTCTCTCCCACTCTTTCCCTCTACCTTTCTCCCTCTTTCTCACCCTCTCTCTACTTTTCACCGGCTCTGTCTTTCCACCTCACTTCTCCATCTCTCTCTCTCCCCCCTCCCCCTCTCTCTCTCTCCACCTTTCTCCATCTCTCTCTCTCACTCCACCTTTCTCCATCTCTCTCTCTCTCTCTCTCTCTCTCTCTCCACCTTTCTCCCTCTTTGCCCCCCTACTCTGTCTCTCTCCATCTCTCTCCCTTTCTCCCCCTCTCTCTACCTCTCACTCTCTCTTTACCTTTTTCCATCTCTCTCTTTCTCTCTCCCCCTCTTTCCCTCTACCTTTCTCCCTCTTTCTCACCCTCTCTCTACTTTTCACCGGCTCTGTCTTTCTTCCTCTTTTTCCCCCTCTCTCTCACTCCACCTTTCTCCATCTCTCTCTTCCTCCCTTTCCCCCTCTCTCTCTCTCTCTCACTCTCTCTCTCCCTCCACCTTTCTCCCTTTTTGCCCCCCTCTGTTTCTCCATCTCTCCATCTCTCTCCCTTTCTCCTCCATCTCTCTACCTCTCACTCTCTCTTTACCTTTCTCCATCTCTCTCTTTCTCCCTCTCCCCCTCTTTCTCTCCCCCTCTTTCCTACTACCTTTCTCCCTCTTTCTCACCCTCTCTCTACTTTTCACCGTCTCTGTCTTTCTTCCTCTTTTTCCCCTTCTCTCTCACTCCACCTTTCTCCATCTCTCTCTTCCTCCCTTTCCCCTTCTCTCTCACTCCACCTTTCTCCATCTCTCTCTTCCTCCCTTTCCCCCTCTCTCTCACTCCACCTTTCTTCATTTCTCTCTTCCTCCCTTTTCCTCTCTCTCTCTCTCTCTCTCTCTCTCTCTCTATCTCTCTCTCCACCTTTCTCCCTCTTTGCCCCCCCTTCTCCATCTCTCTGTCTTTCTCCCTTTCTCCGCCCTCTCTCTACCCCTCACTCTCTCTTTACCTTTCTCCATCTCTACCTTTCTCCCTCTTTCTCTCTCTCCTCCTTTCTCCCTCTTTGCCCCCCCTCACTCTCCCTTTCTCCATCTCTCTCTCCATCTCTCCCTCTCTGGAGCACTGAAATGGATCCTAAAGCACCACTACATGACTAATTCCGGAGCCCCAGCTCGAGACTGTATTGCCTTATTTTCAGTTTAATTGCTTCTCCTGAGTTTTCTGATGAAACTCAATTGACACATAAAGAGGTGATGGATGCGAGCAGGCTTGTGCTATATCATTTACATCACTGATGTCTCATTTTCTTATTCCGAACCTGGAAGGGAAGGTAATGATCATCAGGTGGCAATATTAGTGCATGCTGCTGACAGAACCCGAGCTTATATAAAAGGACTTTATATATAGACGCGTAAAGAAGCTGTGAAAAGTGGGTTTGTTTCTGATCAGAGGGATCTCCAGCTGAAAACACGACCGAAACAGAAGAGGCGTGACCTTATCGCCGAGGTAACAGAAGTGTTCAGAGAAAACTTCAGGAAGTCGCTGACAGCTCCACAAAGTCTCAGGAACATAATCATAACACCAAATTCAATTACTGATTATACATTACATTACACAACACTATTATCATCGTCGTCTTCTTCCCACAGTTCCAGCCTCGGAATGATCAGTCTGACCGGGAATGGGGGGGAGGGAACTTCATCAAGTTCCCAAAAATTTCCCCATCTAGAATGAACGGGCCAATAGACACCATTTTGGATACACTGTCTCAGGGCAGACCCCCAAGCATCAATTAAATGTTGGTCTAACCCCACCCGCAGCCATCATTTGCTCCTCCAATAGATTCCCATTCATAGAATCCCTCACTCCTCTATGTGTCGTTTATTCATCCCTTATTCTCCCATAGACTCGCATTCATTTTAGCAACAGGCTTCAAGCTAATTCTTTCTTTCTTTCTTTGATAGACAGACAGACAGACAGACAGACAGAGGGAGAAAGAGAGAGATGGAGAAAGGTAAAGGGAGAGTGAGAGGTAGAGAGAGGGGGGAGAAAGACAGAGAGATGGTGAAAGGTAGAGAGAGAGAAAAAAGTAGAGGGGGAGAAAGAGGGAGAAAGGAGAGGAATAGAGGGAGAACAAGAGAGAGGGGGAGAGGGAGAAACGGAGAGATGGAAGAAGGTGGAGAGAGAGGTAGAGAGAGGGGGAGAAAGACAGAGAGATGGTAAAAGGTAGAGAGAGAGAGAAAAGTAGAGGGGGGAGAAAGAGGGAGAAAGGAGAGGAATAGAGGGAGAACAAGAGAGAGGGGGAGAGGGAGAAACGGAGAGATGGAAGAAGGTGGAGAGAGAGAGAGAGGTAGAGAGAGGGGGAGAAAGGGGAGAAAGATAGAGAGATGGTAAAAGGTAAAGAGGGAGGAACAAAAGTAGAGGGGGAAAGAGGGAGAAAGAGGAGAGAGGGGGAGAAAGGGGTAGAAAGACAGAGAGATTGAGACAGGTAGAGAGGGAAGGAGAGAGAGGGGGAGAAAAAGAGAGATTTAGACAGGTAGAGAGGGAAGGGGAGAGGGTGAGAGAGAGGCGGAGAAAGAGAGAGAGATTGAGAAAGGTGGAGAGGGAGAAAGAGAGATTCTGATCTCCATTTTTGTCAATTTTTACTTTTATGCATCGTTCGAACACAGCAGCTGCCGTTTCAGCTGCAACAGAAATGGAGCTTCTCCATCAGCTTCAACCTGATGGGGAACCCCAGCCCCCTCACTCCCCAACAAGACACCCCTAACCAAGCCTCCTCCCTGACACAGAACGGCACCAATAGCACACACATGGCTTTAATACAGCGGGTGGCCTCCCAGCCTCCTGGTGTGGGTGGACGCCTCAGCGTGAGCCTACAGGTGTTGGGTTTTAAGTTTGTTCAGTAACAGATTAACACAGTTTTCTGCTTTAACTTCACCGTTAGCTGCTTTATCACCTTCACATCTGCCACTGGCTGTGTTTAAACGTCCCGGGGTTGTGCTGACGGCTTCTCGTCTTTACTGAGCATTCAGTAAAAAACACACCTCTGAAATACAAACTCCCTCATCCTTTATTTCCATGCTGGTCAGCGCTGGCCGCATTCGCTCATCAACATTCCCGCTCGTCAACAAACCCCTGGCACTGAAAGAACGCTGACGGAACAGATAAACATCTCTGTTACGGCTGGAATGTAATGCTGATTGTATAATTGCTGTGATTGAGTATAAAGAATCTGAGCATGAGAATGCGTTGACTCTAAATTACTCCATCTGACTCACAGAGTTATGAAACATTCCACATCACGGAGGCTCTGCGCATAATAATCTTCTCAATAGAGCTAACATCGCATTCAGTGTCAGTTCTCTCTCTTATTGATCGTTTAAGGCATGATCGCATTGGGTCTGGGCCCATAGGTTTGTGCTAATGGCACATGTATTGGATCTGGTGGAGTTATAGTTTTGGCATTTTCATATTAGGAACATGATAGGAGGTTCAGTAGTCAGTGGTGGACGAAGTACACAAGCCATGTGCTTCTGATAAGTAGAGATCCCAAAGGTAAACTCCTCCTCCAGGGTCAGTAGAAGCTCCTCCCTTTAGTCCTCCACTGGAGTAACAATACTAAAGTATGTACCTTCAGTATGTACCTCTAGGTGGTCCTATTTGTAGTCCAGGCCTGGAATGGACATGTCAGTGGAGGAATCCATAAATAAGCACGGTTAGGGTGGCCACCTTTCAGAAATTAAATTAAGGAGGAGTCGGGGGGGTGCCACCCGTCCCGTAAAATTACGGAACCGTCCTTTATTTGGCAATTAGATGTTGCATCCCTTATTAAACCAATACGGGTGTGATTTGTTTTGTTTTTTCGTAAATGTCCGATATACGTGTTTGTCACACACACATGAAAGATCACAATCTCTCTCCCCCCAACAAACTTGTGTATTGGACATTTGTCAAAATACGGAACAAATCGTGTGCCATATTTGAGCTGAGTCTGGTTGGTGTAGAGAGAGACATTGTGATCATTCATGTGTGAGTGACAAACATGTATATTGGACGTTTACAGAAAGATCTGGACCAGGGCATCACTGAGCTCCTGGACAGTCTGAAGTGCAACCTGGTGGCGTCGGATGGACCGAAACATAATGTCCCAGAGGTTCTACTGGATTTAGGTCAGGCGAGCCAGTGGGCCAGTCAATGGTATCAATTCCTTCATTCTCCAAGAACTGCCTGCATACTCTCGCCACATGAGGCCGGGCATTGTTGTGCACCAGGAGAAACCCAGGACCCACTGCACCAGCGTAGGGTCTGACAACGGGTCCAAGGATTTCATCCTGATACCTAATAGCAGTCAGGGTGCCGTTGTCTAGCCTGTAGAAGTCTGTGCGTCCTTCCAGGGATATGCCTCCCCAGACCATCACTGACCCACCACCAAACCATGTTGCAGACGGCATAACATTCTCCACGGCGTCTCCAGAGCCTATCATGTCTGTCACATGTGCTCAGGTAAAACCTGCTCTCATCTGTGAAAAGCACAAGGCGCCAGTGGCGGATCTGCCAATTCTGGTGTTCTGTGGCAAATGCCAATCGAGCTCTATGGTGCTGGCCAGTGAGCACAGGGCCCACTACAGGACGTCAGGCCCTCAGGCCGCCCTCATGAGGCCTGTTTCTGATTGTTTGGTCAGACACATTCACAGCAGTAGGGCTCTGGCAGTACTCATCTTGTTCCTTCTTGCACAAAGGAGCAGATACTGGTCCTGCTGAGGGGTAAGGGACCTTCTACAGCCTTGTCCAGCTCTCCTGGAGTAACTGCCTGTCTTCTGGAATCTCCATCGTACTCTTAAGACTGTGCTGGGAGACACAGCAAACCTTGTGGCAATGGCACATATTGATGTGCCATCCTTCAGTAGTTGGACTACCTGTGCAACCTCTGTAGGGTCCAGGTGCCACACCATGGTACTAGTAGTGACGCTGACCCAAGTCAACTGCAAAGCTAGTGAAAAATCAGTGGGAAAAGATGAGGGGGACAAAATGTCAATGACCTCGTCCTTTTAAACCATTCCTGTTTTTTGGGGGGGGGTGTCGCATTGTTGCAGTCTTTAGTGGTGTAGTCGTGTTCTGGTAGGCGCTGCCAGTGTGACCAGTTTGACAGCTTTGGGGTTAAAGCTGTTCCTGAACCTGGTGGTTCTGGCTCGGATGTTCCGGTACCTCTTTCCGGAGGGCAGAGGTTGGAACAGGGGGTGACTGGGATGTGTGGGGTCTGAGGATATGTTGAATGCTGTCCTCAGACCTCTCTTGTCTTGGTGATGTGCTGTGCAGTGCTTACCACCCTCTGCAGGGCCTTGCATTCCGCAGCGGTGGCGCTACCATACCACACAGTGACATCCTGTTAGCGCCAGGCACCATTGGCAGACGGCTGCACCATTTAGGACTACATGCACGCAGACTGTTCTGACGACTGCCTCCAACACCACGTCAGTATTGGTGTCGCGCCAGACCATCATGGAGCGACTCAGAATGGCAGCGGATGGAGACAACCATGAAATCAGTGTGTGGAGCTGCCTGGAAGGGTAGGGCGGTGGCAAGGCTAAAACTGTCTGGCAGTCCCTGATGGAACTAGATAAGATGATGCTAATGGCCAGAGTCGAAAGCATCTACCTGCTAGGCTATGACTGCGAGAGTCTAGAGATTCAACCAGTGGTCGGAACGTAACATGCTCTGAAAGCTCCGACACTTTTGGTCACCAAAGCCTTTCATTGCTAAAGTGGCCATTACTAGCTGGTTTGTAGACCATTGCATTCCTGTAATAGCATCAGTGCTACCAAATGAAGTAGTGTTACTGTGAGCAGCTGGTCCAGACCGCTAATACACCACTTTAAACCAACACGGCGTGGCTGTAGAAATGCTGTTATGCTCAACATTTCACAAACGTATTATTGTCCAGTGCAGAATAACTGAATGGCCGTTCCTATTTCGGATTAGGTCTCCTCTCCTAATGACCATTCCGACCAATTGGAGAATGGAGCAATCATTCATGGCAGAATTTGGGACCATTAAGATATCATTCCGAGTAATTCCAGTCCAACAGAGAAACAGCAATTACATTAGTGATTGGTGTTCTACGTCGTTCCTCGTTGTTCCACGCCATCATCCCTTATCTCTCCTCGGCACGATCGCTCAGCGAGGAGCCATCGTCGCTTGCAAGCACTCCAAGTTCACGCCGGATTTGTTTAAAGGGAACAATGAAAGCAAAGCTGATGAGGGCCGCGAGCTGCTGCGTGATGCTTCTGCCAGACACGCAGCTTAACTGCACACAAATACTCACGCCAATAATATCTTCATTATAAGCAGCTGGAGCAGGAATTTACTCGGTTTGGGCATCTTCTCATTGGCCTGTTGAGAACCGCTGTAGCCCTTTAGCTTCGTGGTGGAGGAATGGTCATTGGACTGACTCTGCTGTGCTTCTCCATCGTTGTCTGCAGACCTTGTAAGCATCGAGTTGTCGGTTTATTAGGTACGGCTAGCTTGTGGTGACACCCCTTGGCCATTTTATCAGAGATGCTAAAAGAAAGGGAAGCCGACCGGAAGTGAAGAAGTGAAGAACTAAGCCTGTCTGGCTATCGTTGAGGGTACTAGAAGAGAATTGTCAGCAGCTGAAGATGGCGAGCAAGCCCAGCAGCCAGCACGTTGGGCATAGTGGCTAATGGCCAATGTGCTACATCTACCTGTTGGGCCACTGTGAGAGCCAGCCAGTGGTCGGAACGTGACATGCTCTTAAAGGTACTTTTGCCTTGATCGATGAAGCCGTTCATCGCTGGGGTGAGCATTTCTAGCGGGTTTGCAGATGACTGTATTTCTGTAATAGCATCAGTGCTATCAGGTGAAGTAGTGGTGCCATGAACTGGTCCTGTAGACTGCACATACACCACTTTAAAACTGCAGATGATTTAAACACTGAGTTGTCCGTTTATTAGGTAGACCTACTGTAGCTTGTAGTGACACCCATTGGCCATTTTATCAGAGATGCCCACTGGTGGTGTGGAGTTGCTGATGTGGTTTTGAACACTGTATGACTTACTGCGGGCTATAACCAGAAACCAAACCTCACCATGCCCCTGAACAGCTGCTTCATGTTCGTGCACGTTACAGAGGCATTTGTTCAGACTGATGTTTGGGTTTTGAGGCGACTGTGTGCACTGGTATTTGCAAGTGATCTGATCAGATTTGTGTGTCCAGACATAACCAGTCTATATGCATGGGTTACTAAGGGAATGGTGTAGGTAGGGTGGCCACCCGTCCCGCATAATACGGAATCGTCCTTTATTCGGTAATTAAATGTTGTTTGTTCCGTATTTCCGTAAATGTCCGAAAATGACCGATATGCACGCATCCCCAAGCCCACCCCAACTCAGCTGAAATACGGGATGCGATTTGTTCCGTATTTTAAACACACGTCACTCACACAAAACCACGCCTCCCAACAACTTCTGAATTTCGGAAAGGTGGCAACCCTAGGTGTAGGTGGCAGTTAGGTGCCTTGTGATTGCATTGCGATTGATGCAAAAGTCATAAATCCAGTTTGGGCATCCAGAGTGTCCGGGGACACAGGATTGGAATCACATTTCAAACCACCCCCAAATGATCAAATGATTTTCATGTGGTTTTATATATATATATATATATATATTTATATATACTAATATAAATAATAATATATATTAATACAAATTTAGCACAGCATCTGTCCTGTAAAGTGACCAGCGGCAGCTGATGGTGGCAGTCTGAGTGTTCTAAAGCCATTTAGCAAGTCTGCATTAACCTTAACGACAACCCGGACGATATTTGAGCGGGTTGAGAGAAGTTTTCAGGATGTAATTACAGATTATGACTATGGACTACTAATGTTACTGTAGTTCCAGCATCAAGGCAAAGATGCAGCATGGAGCATGGAAAACATAATTCAGTTATGTGGTCCAGCTGAGTAAAATATGTCCAATATATAAACTTCCCAGACTGTGACTGAAACTTACCAGCGGTGACTGGAGATGGCATGTACTGGACAGGTTTTCTGGATGTAGCCACATCAATGTTCAGACAGTCTTGCTTATAAGAATTGGTCAGTTGGTCCAGATTTGGTGGATGCCTTCCCTGGCACAATTCCGAGGAGGATTCCCTGTAGACTGGGATTTTAGCCACTGCTGGTAGACCCGTATGACCGTACGCTGCTTCCATACACCTGCAGATTCAGCTACTTCCTTCACACTATGCTCTTTGGCCACGCCCACATGCTCAGTCCCTCCTTTTAGCCGATCATTAACATCTGCTCTGGAGCGTTTTCCACACATGGAGTGAGACATTCCCTGCACTGTACCACCTCCTCCCAATCTATGGATCCCGTCACTTACACCCTGCAGGTATTTATACCTCCTTTATCCATGTGCAGCGCCATCTGCAGGAGCCTGAACTTACTACCACCTCAAATACGTAAAGTGACTGGTTTCTCCGGTGGGCTTATATTCCAGCTCTGACTTTGTGATGATCTCCTGATGTATGCTGATCTGTACATGTGCAGTTAACTCTAGTTAAGTCTCGCAAACTCCAGACTTTTGTTATGAACGTTAAGATATAAACTCAACTGCCTTAATTACTGAGTTCTACTGGGTTCTGCAGGTTAGAAGTGGAAGCTCCTTCTTTACAGCAGCACATGTGAAGATGTGAGAAGTTTTCTCAGCTGTACCTGCTGGACTGACGCCTGACGTGTGTGTGGTGGGGGTGCTTTCCGTGCGGGCATCTGGATTGAAGCTCCTATCTCTGGTGTGCAGCTGTGGAGCGGGTCGCAGGGACTCATCTTCAGCCTGTAAATATAGCACACGCGCACAACACTCGCCTCGCTGCCAAACCAGATTAACACCCAAATAAATCACTTTCAGAGCTCTGCTGCCGAACACAAAGTACAGGATCAGGCGCAAACACAGCCTGCTTTCTCTTCTCTTCTCTTCTCCTCTCTTCTCTTCCTTTCTCTCGCTCTCTCGTTCTCTCGCTCTTTCACGCTCCCTCGCTCCCTTCTCCTTCAGATCTGCAAGTTTTCACCAGCAGATGTTTAAAGCTGAGTTTATTGGACTAGCCTCTCTGTACTCTGTGGGTAAACAGCGGCGTCGGAGGGAACCCATGCATTACTGTACCACAGTTGCTTAATTTTATGAATCAGGTATCCATAATGCATTATAAGAGATCTATAAGGCATGCATAATGCTTTATAATACTTGATATATACACATATATAAACTAACGATTCTGGATTTCTTGGGGTTTCAACGAATAGAATCTTATTCTCTGGACTCTTATTTTATGAGCTTATATTTATAAGTTTTGTTGCCTAAAGTCTATAAAGAGAGCTTATAAGTGTTTATTAGATGTTGTGCAGTTATAAAATTATTTTACATTTTGTGCCTTGTAGCTTTATTATTATGAACATTGAGGTACGATTATAAATGTATATTTCAAGTTTTATAAACCATTATAAATTAAAAACAATTTTTGTTGTTGTTGTTGTTAGTAGTATTGTTGTTGTTAGTAGTATTGTTGTTGTTGTTGTTGTTGTTGTTGTTGTTGTTATTATTAGTAGTAGTGTTGTTGTTGTTGTTGTTATTAGTAGCGTTGTTGTTGTTATTATTAGTAGTGTTGTTGTTATTAGTAGTAGTGTTGTTGTTGTTGTTAGTAGTGTTGTTGTTGTTAGTATTAGTAGTAGTGTTGTTGTTGTTGTTGTTGTTGTTATTATTATTATTATTATTATTATTATTATTATTATTATTATTATTATTATTATTATTCATAGTCGTAGTAGTGTTGTTGTTGTTGTTGTTGTTGTTGTTGTTGTTGTTAGTAGTAGTAGTGTTATTATTATTATTAGTAGTAGTAGTGTTGTTGTTGTTGTTGTTGTTATTATTATTATTATTATTATTATTAGTAGTAGTAGTAGTAGTAGTAGTAGTGTTGTTGTTGTTGTTGTTGTTGTTGTTGTTGTTATTATTGTTGTTATTATTATTATTATTATTATTATTATTATTATTAGTTGTTGTAGTAGTAGTAGTAGTGTTATTATTGTTATTGTTATTATTATTATTATTATTATTATTATTATTATTATTATTTACTTCCCCCGAGTCAACAGGCTACTCCAATAGTGCTGATGCACCGGTATATGGACCTGGTTCAGCACATCTCACCTATATCATCTAAACGATGATCTCCATTGACAGTCATCACTCTGCACTTTACATTAGCATATTATACTGCACATACAGACTGACCTACTGTTATCTTCCATCCACACTGTATATCTGTAGTGTCTGTATATACATATATAATATAATATTCTCTGCCCTGTATATACCCTGCATCTCTCATCTACCTCAGCCTTACCATGGTGCTATATGGTAATATGTACATCAGGATATATCATAGTTTTTATTCAGAACTTTTATTCCTAACTGTAAATTAGTGTAACAGAGATTTTAGTGTTTAGTACTGTATATATTTATTGTCTATTTATATGTTTGTATTGAAGTACTGTAAGGGACTACGCACCTGAGTTTTTCACTCACCTTCACACCTGTGAAAATGTGGTGTGACAATAAAAGTGATTTGATTTGATAAGTACTTTACAGTAGCCCCTTCAGACAGTGTGGGCAGACCCTCCCAGGCATGGGCCACACTGACCTGGTCAGTAATCCATCCCTGGGAATGAAGTGAATTCATTTTTTTTCCAAATCATTCCTTTAAATATGATTCATAACGTCCATCTCGTATCCAGTAACGCAGTCCTGTGTCACTTCATTCAGGGCCTGTGAGCACACAGACAGATCTCATAAACCTCCTCTGCTGTGTGTCATCACGGAGAGGCGGAAACCCTGCTGAACGTCCCTGATGAGTTATTTCTCTGGTTAACAGCCTCTTGTCTAATAAGGCATGAAAGTACAGTCCTGAGGGAGCCGGCTCTGTGTGGCTGTGTTGCAGCCTGATAGGTTCTGGGAGGAATTAAAGAATCAACGCTTTATTAAATCACTCCGATGTAAACCGAGTCATCCCGAGTGGTTTAGCTCTGCTGAGTTCTAAAGAAGTGTGCAGGGAATCGTCAGAGGTGTTCACAGTGGTGGTGATGGGTAACCGGACGTCCTCCTCTAACATCTCCCCGACCGACAGTTATTATGTGATATGGTTATGAGCATGCTGCTTGATGTCGGAGACGCTGTTTCACGATAGGTTAGTGAAGATTGTGGAAGGATACAGACCCTGGTGGGGGGGTTGTGAGGCGAAATAGTCCCCTCACTCTAAATGACTCTGTTTCCATCTCCGTCATGCCGACGTTTAGAAATATGGCTGGAATGTCCCTTTAGGGGAAATGGTGTGAGGGGCCGAGAGGCTGGTGCAGTAGATGTTGTGTTGGGTGAGCTTGTCGATAGAAAGACATCTGTTGAATGATAATACAAGCCGGTGTGGAGGAATCTATGATGGTGCCTGCAAATCAGTCGACGGGTGATGGCAACACGGTTCATCTTCATTCTGACAGACACACAAAGCAAACCCATCTCTCTGCCTCTCCTCCTCGCTCCCTCCTGCACCTCGGTGCTGATTGATTATTTTTTACATCAATTATTCGCCATCTCATCAGCAGGGATCAAGGCTCCTGCCGGGAAGGGCTGGCACGATAGAAATGCATCATCTCAGAAACTGCAGGGCGCATGAGCAGAAGGAACACAAATGGATAGAACGCAAAGTAACCTTGAAGAGCTAGATCACGCTAATGCAGAGCTGGACTGGGATAATTCAGCTCATATTCCCAGATCTGAGATTTGCAGCGTGCTGTTAGGAAGCCCAAACCCTGGAAACCAGCCCCAGGCCCCATTATCCCTCCATCTAACTTTGCTGTGTTTCGCACTATGTGATACTGATACACCATCGCTGATCTCCTGTATATCCCCACAACAGACCCTGATTCATCCTCCAGAGCACCTCCTGATCCGAGAGGTAAATCCACGTATCCATCACTCCAGAGAGGTGTGTCTGAATCCTGGTCCTGGAGGCACCCTGTCCTCCACATATTAGTGGATCCCATGCTTTAACACGCCCCCTGTACCTCTGAAGGGGCTGGCTAATAAGCTAAACCAGGCATGTCCGCTAACGGAGTCCACCAAAATGTGCAGGGCAGGGTGCCTCTAGGGTCAGGCTCGAGGAACATGCTCCAGAGAACATGCTTCCAATGCTCCAGAGTCCAGTGGCACAGTTGCACCCCTCCAGCCTAAGCCTGGAATTGCTGCGGGAGCGGGCCCGGTAGGGTAAAGAACCGTAGAAAGCTCACAGCTCAGTGTTGTGTCTTGTTTTGAAACTTAGGTTCTACGCTTGGGAGGCAGTTTGGAACTCTGTATTGGGAAATGCATGAGAATCACAAATTGATGACGACATATGGCTATTTGGAATGTCCATAATTTGTCGGGCCGCAGGTTTGAATGAGTTTAGTCCTTTTTCTCGTAAGGGTCATTCTGAGTCTAGACAAGTTTGTTTTTTTAAGTTAGAGTTTACTACAGCTTTAGTAACCCAGAGATCTTCATTCTGAGGTGGTGGGTTTGGAATGGAGACGTGTACACAGTTGTCAGGATTGTTCACAGTGGTGGCGAATGGAACCAGACGTCCAACTCCAAAAGCTCCCTCACAGGAAGTTATTACATGATTGGTTATGAATGTGCAGCCTGATGTCTGAGACGCTGTTTATAATAGATTTAAGGAAATTTGGTGGAGGGATACATGCAGGGTGTAGTGAGGCAAAATAGTCCCCAAAGAAAACCTACTTGAGATTTTCCACTGTTAGCATCATCAGCATTCCATATGAGAACCTGAGCAGGTGTAGGGTTGCTTGGGTAAATGGTAAATAAAGTGCCTATATGTGTGTTGTGGACATGGGAACCAGGCGTCACCATCAACACCGCTGTAAAGAACATCTGACTCTCTGTCAATCAACCACTTCACACCAAACCCATTGTAAATGGGTTTCACTATTGGAGGAATAACTGTTGGTGGAATTCCCCTTTAAGAACTCAGGGGAACTGGGAAGGCGGACCGAGGACCACTTGTTTGAGGCCTGAGGCCTGATTCAGGCACGGTCCCACTCCGAGGCTGAACGTCCTTATTTTCATTTCGCCGTTTATATTCACAGGTCAGTGCTTTCACACGGGCTGTGCAAGCGAAATGTCACACTGAAGTGGCGCGGCGTTTCAGAAAATGGACCTGAGGCGGTCCACAAAGCAGGCCTCATCTTTGGGCTGGCTAACTGAGAAAGCCTGTTTGGTGGAAAACTCCCCCAGGGGCTGAATGTTTCTGCATGTTATGGGCATGTACACTGAAATAAGCCATGAAAGTCAATAGAAATTAAATTATTACAACTCCATTGGAACTGCTTAAACATTCCACGCCGCACACATAGTCCACCGGCTTGGAGCTGGTACCGGATAACACGCCGGACAGTTGTCGAGGGTAAATGACTGGACCGTGTATTTACCCTAGCACATCGGCTGTATGTATGAAAGGCCTGCGCACACAAGCTGTAGCAGTCATGCTGCCGCATCGCTCAGCCAGAGCTAGCATGTATGAATCAGGCGTAAGGACCACTTGATCACACTAGTGAAATGTGGAGTGAATGAAAACCCAGTAGGCCCCCTGTAGATGGGATCTGCCTTGACGGGGTGCCGCTGCTTGCCTGTGTTTCTGACCAGTGTACACACAGAGCAGCTTCATGCTGTCCCATGCTATGTGGAAGCTTCTCCTGCATCCCGTTCACCCGTCTGATGATGCTGCTGTTTAATCGCAGACTTACTTTTTCTTTCCTGCTTCACCAACTAATCAGGCATCTCTTCCTCTGCTACTGAACGCTCCTCGTATTCCTACTAATAGATCATCACTGTAGGCTTCCAGCCACAGGTATTAGTGTTCAGGCTTTTCACTGTGATAAACTCGTCACAGTGGGCACTGCTCTCACTAGTAACAGTGACTGAGCTTCATTCAGTCCTCCAGGTCTGTTTCTCATTGTTACTCTCAACAAGCAACAAGCACGTCCTGTGTGTTAGACCTACCCTTCCGTCAGATGTGGCAGTTTGTAAAATCGTTTCGTTACTGGTAAAAGTCTTTCACATAAAATTAGATTTTACTTTCGTAATTTTTTTTTCTTTAATACATTTTTGTTTTCATTTGTAATTTTTTGGGGTTTTGTAATTTTTTTCTTGAATGTATTTTTTTTTTTCATTTAAATTTTTGTTTTTGTAATTTTGATTTCTTTATTGTAATTTATTCATTTACATTTTTTTTGTTTTTGTAATTTTGAATTTATGATTGTAATTTTTGGGGTTTTTGTAATTTTGTGTTCTTGAATATAATTATTTTTTTTTCATTTAAATTTTTGTTTTTGTAATTTTGTTTTCTTGATTATAATTTATTCATTTAATTTTTTTTTGTTTTTGTAATTTTGATTTCTTGATTGTAATTTTTTTCCTTTTGTAATTTTTTGCGTTTTTGTAATTTTGTTTTCTTGAATGTAATTTTTTTTCATTTAAATTTTAGTTTTTGTAATTTTGTTTTCTTGATTGTAATTTATTCATTTAAATTTTTTTTTGTTTTTGTAATTTTGATTTCTTGATTGTAATTTTTTTTCATTTGTAATTTTTTGCATTTTTGTAATTTTGTTTTCTTGAATGTAGTTTTTGTTTTTGTAATTTTTGGGGTTTTTTTGTAATTTTGTTGTCTGAAATTTGTGTTTCTCATTTGTTTCGTGCTTCTCGTCCACCATAGACTCGACTGTGTTTATTGCTTTAGAGCCATCCACATGAATGCATGATTGCAGGACTGGTGTCACAGGTCTCAGGTATATTGGTCAGGTACGTCCGCTGTTTCCTCTGGTCTGCTGGCTGAATAGCCTAAGGACATTGTGCTGCTGGATGAGGATGGAACGTACAGTGAGTTTAGTGGGGTGCTGACATTGGAGGCGAGTTCAAACGAGGAGATGGATATTAGCTTTGGGGGAACTGTAAGATCCTGTGAACATTCCCCCCACATTTCAAGTCTCCAGTAGATCCCGAAGTTGTTATGCGGAGATGTCTCAGCAGGCTCCTGGAGAGGATTCTCTTTTAATAGCTAGTGAAGCTGCACTCTGGCTTCAGCTTGTTCCAGTTTACCACCAGCTCCTCGTCTCCGCCTCCCTCCTTCGAACTTTTCTCACTTCTTTTTCCCTCCCCTGGTTCCTCCATATGCAGGCAGCAGTCTGCCCACAAGACCAACAGCATTGCAGGCAGAAGCCGTAGGCTGAAAACTGGCAGCTAGTTGGACTGAACGCTGACTGGGGAGTCCATTACAGAGTGATGAGGACAGGAATGGAGCCAAGCAGAGAGAAATAAAGTCAAAGGATGGAGTACAGAGAAGCACACAGAAGAAATTCAGAAATGCGCACTGGTATTTAAGGGCTCGAAATCAACGTCTTCTTCGTCTTTGAGGCTCACAAATTCCCATAAAACCAAACAATACGGTCAGGAGGTCTGTATATATCTGGATGTTGACTCAGTGGTTATTATTTGTGGCGTCTACCAACATGTATTGAAATTGAATTCATTGAGTAGTGAATATTAACTGAAAGGGTAAAACTTTTTCTTCACTTTAGGGGGATTTCTGTCCAAATTGGGCAACCCATTAAACCCTTCTTATGCATAAACCACCCGCTCCCATTTAACGGGCTCAATAAAAATTGGACCTTTGGCTGGTGGGATTGGCTGGGTTGGAGTGGGATGGGATAGGGTAGGGTGGGATGTGATGCATGTGGTGGAATGGGGTGGGATGTAATGGATGGGGTGGGATGTGGTGGGATGTGATGGATGGGGTGGGGTGGGATGGGGTGGAATGGGCTGGGATGTAATGGATGGGGTGGAATGGGGTGGGATGTGATGGATGTGGTGGGATGTGATGGGATTTGGTTGGATGGGGTGGGATGTAATGGATGCGGTGGGATGTGGTGGGATGTGATGGATGGGGTGGGATGGGTTGGGATGGGTTGGGATGGGGTGGGGTGGGGTAGTGTGGGATGGGGTGGAATGGGGTTGGATGTAATGGATGGGGTGGGATGTGGTTGGATGGGGTGGGATGGGTTGGGATGGGGTGGGATGGGATGGGATGGGAAGGGGTGATGTGCGGTGAGATGGGATGGGGTGATGTGCGGTGAGATGGGATGGGGTGGGATGGGGTGATGTGCGGTGAGATGGGATGTGATGGGATGGGGTGGGGTGGGATGGGTTGGGATGGGGTGGGATGGGATGGGATGGGAAGGGGTGATGTGCGGTGAGATGGGATGTGGTGGGATGGGGTGATGTGCGGTGTGATGGGATGTGATGGGATGGGGTGATGTGCGGTGAGATGGGATGGGGTGGGATGTGGTGGGATGGGGTGGGATGGGGTGGGATGGGGTGTTGTGCGGTGAGATGGGATGGGGTGGGATGTGGTGGGATGGGGTGATGTGCGGTGAGATGGGATGTGGTGGGATGGGGTGGGATGGGGTGGGATGTGGTGGGATGGGGTGATGTGCGGTGAGATGGGATGGGGTGGGATGTGGTGGGATGGGGTGGGATGTGGTGGGATGGGGTGATGTGCGGTGAGATGGGATGGGGTGGGATGTGGTGGGATGGGGTGATGTGCGGTGAGATGGGATGTGGTGGGATGGGGTGGGATGGGGTGGGATGTGGTGGGATGGGGTGATGTGCGGTGACGATGGGATGGATGGGGTGGGATGTGGTGGGATGGGGTGGGATGTGGTGGGATGGGGTGATGTGCGGTGAGATGGGATGGGGTGGGATGTGGTGGGATGGGGTGATGTGCGGTGAGATGGGATGTGGTGGGATGGGGTGGGATGTGGTTGTATGGGGTGTTTTATTGCCTCTATATTTATTATATTTATTATAGAAGTGATGTTTAGTGAAGTCAAACTCAGCTTTATTGTCATTCAGACGCTACAACACATAGAGCACAGCGGAAGGAGATTGGGTTTCCCCAGACTCCAGTGTGCACATATAACATAAAGACAAGTGCACATAGAGAACAGGTAGACATGCGGGACAGCACAGACAGGTATTAATGAATATGGAAAAATAGAACTACTGCACATTGCACGCAGTGGTGGCATTATTACAGACGATGAACATAATAAGGATGGTATTATAGTGAACACTGTTCTGTAGACTATAAGTGTTGGACCAGTGAGCACTGGTGGTATTGAGGAGTGTAGTAGGAATTGACAGTGGTGAGTATTTGCATTAGGGTGGTCTTTATTCAGGAGCTGTTGGTTAATTAAGGGTCTTAAGATAAGAAACAAGATCTACCAGATTGAGCTTTTGGTTTGGCGAGCAGCATGTTTTAACAGATGAGTGGCCGTGGTTGAAGAGCGGTGCAGTATTTAGTTGATGGACTGGATAACTCCACAGTTTCCCCAGTCTCAGCATACCAGTTTTTTATCAGCTTCTTATCTTCCCACCTTCACTGGAGAGCTAGGATAACACACATTCATATTTTAGAATATTTACAGATTGCAAACATAACCACACACAATATAACAAAACTAAAGGAGTAAGAAAGGCTTGATGAAAAGACTTGCTGATGATTTTTTTTCTTTCTTGTCTATTTAATTATTTAAAAGGACAAGTAATCCAATAGTAATGAAATGTAGTCAGATTACATTACTTTGGTATAATAAGCCGTATGATTAAATTTCTTATCAGGTAATCTGTAATCAGTTTTTGAAGTAGCCCTCCCAATCCTATTTCACATCAAAGAACATTGTGCGTAAATGAATAAAGATCATGTGAATACCGCACACTAGAGACTTTTATTTTGTATAATGTGTTTGTTTACTGTAAGTAGCGTGTCGGTGTACAGTAACTCAGTAAGTGTAATGTGTTAGTGTGCTGTAAGTAGCGTGTCGGTGTACAGTAACTCAGTAAGTGTAATGCGTTAGTGTGCTGTAAGTAGCGTGTCGGTGTACAGTAACTCGGTAAGTGTAATGCGTTAGTGTGCTGTAAGTAGCGTGTTGGTGTACAGTACCCTCAGTTAGTGCAATGTGTTAGTGTGCTGTAAGTAGCGTGTTGGTGTACAGTACCCTCAGTTAGTGCAATGTGTTAGTGTGCTGTAAGTAGCGTGTTGGTGTACAGTACCCTCAGTAAGTGTAATGTGTTAGTGTGCTGTAAGTAGCGTGTTGATGTACAGTAACTCAGTAAGTGTAATGTGTTAGTGTACTGTAAGTAGTGTGTTGGTGTACAGTAACTCAGTAAGTGTAATGCGTTAGTGTCCTGTAAGTAGAGTGTTGGTGTACAGTAACTCAGTAAGTGTAATGCGTTAGTGTGCTGTAAGTAGTGTGTCGGTGTACAGTAACTCAGTAAGTGTAATGCGTTAGTGTGCTGTAAGTAGTGTGTTGGTGTACAGTAACTCAGTAAGTGTAATGCGTTAGTGTGCTGTAAGTAGTGTGTTGGTGTACAGTAACTCAGTAAGTGTAATGTGTTAGTGTACTGTAAGTAGTGTGTTGGTGTACAGTAACTCGGTAAGTGTAATGCGTTAGTGTCCTGTAAGTAGAGTGTTGGTGTACAGTAACTCAGTAAGTGTAATGTGTTAGTGTACTGTAAGTAGTGTGTTGGTGTACAGTAACTCGGTAAGTGTAATGCGTTAGTGTCCTGTAAGTAGAGTGTTGGTGTACAGTAACTCAGTAAGTGTAATGCGTTAGTGTGCTGTAAGTAGCGTGTTGGTGTACAGTAACTCAGTAAGTGTGATGTGTTAGTGTGCTGTAAGTAGTGTGTTGGTGTGCAGTAACTCACTAAGTGTAATGCGTTAGTGTGCTGTAAGTAGTGTAAGGTGAGACCACCAATCAGGGCACAGCGTGTGTTGGACAGAGCTCGGTTCTAGCTAATGGAACCTGTTCTCCTTCAGTGTTCTGTGCTGATGATGATGTGAATAGACGTCAGTGTCAGACTAATGAATGAGCTTCTATTAAAGACTGGTGGACTGAGAGACACTAGAGTCTCCTCACCTACACTGAGCTGATGAAGAGTCCTGTTCCAGAAATGATAATAGGACATTAGAGCCGTAATAAACCATGCTCCTGTTACTCTCCATACTTCAGTACATCTGAGGGTACATACTTAAGTACTGTACTTTACCTCAACTACATGGATTGTGTCCTTTGGCCTCCTCGAGGACTGTTGGCTTTGTTGTATAGCAATAACACAAGCCGCATGATTGTATCAAATACTGATGAACTACAAATCACAGACCTGTATTTATATTTGACCTTTTCTCTGGATTTGGCTCCTGAAGGTCACGGTGCTATATGGTGTCCAGGCTACTCCCACACAGGTAGCAACCAGGTGACTGTAAGTGTGTGTGTACACAGACTATGCTAACACACACGTCCACACACACACACACACACACACACACACACACGCACACAACTCCTCCTCTCGGTCCCTCAGCGCCGCACTGCACTTTATAAACAAGAGTAAAAATACGGCTGAAATGTTGCTTCAAATCACCGCCGGGTTACATTACCGCTCCCGACGCCGCACCATTCTGCCACTGTGATGAAGTGAATTTATGGGAAGCCCAGCTGGAAATTGAATTTTCAATAATTCATGAGTTTCTCATTGAACCATTTCATTTAAACGTCCCTGACATTTTTCACCCCAAAATGACTTATAAATTATTTCTTCATAAAGAGAATACTGGCCCATACAACGTTAAACATTCTTTCCTACCTGTATCCACACCAACGCCACAGCTCCTGCACACACCAGGCTGCAGGCTCAGGCGTGACAAACCTGAGGATAGATCAAATGTCGAACCTCTGAACTGATTTAGAACTCAGACTTATTAGTATTAGTGTTCTGTATCTGAGATAATGATCTTGATGGTGAATGATCTGTATAGAAGTGGTCCATGAAACATTCGGATCGGTCATTCGGTCGTTCATCTCCTATGCATTGTATTCCTCTGGGTCGCAGGGAGGTGCTGGAGCCTGTCCCAGTGCTCATTGCTCATAAGGCAGGAAACACCAAACACCCTGGACAGGCCACCAGACCGCCACAGAGCCCCTTCGGTTCACGCTCTTCCCAAACTCTTCTCCTTTAGTTCGTATAATGAGCCCCTTTTCCTGGTTGCTGCTGATGGAATTAAACAAGAACAGTTCACATCGTCCAAACGGAAAGAAGGAGTCAGCTGACAGGAATGAAACTTGGTGGGTAGGTTTGACATTGTGATACATGCCTATGATTCAAGCTTCATGTGACGTAAGCAAGGACGGGCCTTATCTCTGTACCTGACTGACCCCACAGCCGTGATTGCGGACATTCAGCGAGCAGTGGTGTCCTCCTGATAGTGTCAGCTCCATTGGCAGACGGCTGCACCATGCAGACTACATGCACACAGGCCATTAGGACGACAGCACATCACCGTCAACAAAGACTGCAGTGGTGTCGTACCAGACTGTCATGGAGTGACTCAGAATGGCAGCGGGTCATCTTCAGTGACGAGTCCCACTTTAGTCTTAATGGAGACGACCAGTGTGTGTGGAGGCACCGTGGTCAGAGCCAAGAACGGTTTGTGGTTTTTTGGAGAGTTCCTTCTTTGTAGTTTGGGTTCCTCACTTCGGTTCTTCTTCGTGTTGTTTCCTGTTGAGGTTTCCCTGACACTGCGGACATAAGCGCTAAGTACACTCATCATGAACAGAATAGTTGTACACATAGCTGCACCAAGAAGGAATCAATCGACATGCAGACGGCTGCACAACATTGGACTGCATGCACGCAGACCATTACGACAACCGCCCTTAACACCACACCAACATCACCACAGACTGCAGTGGTCTCGTACCAGACTGTCATGGAGTGACTCAGAATGGCAGCGGGTCATCTTTAGTGGTCCTGCTTTTGTCTTGGTGGAGACGACCAACGAATCCGTGTGTGGAGGCACCGTGGTCAGCACCAAGCTGAACATTTTGTTGTCACATGCCAAGCATCCAGAAGGCTTGCTGTCACTCCACCTCCACCCCTACCGCACCATCTGCAGGAACTGTGGGAGGATGTTCAAGCTGCATGGGATGGATTATCACAGGACTCCATTAGGAACCTCCACGCACACTGAGATGTCTGACATGTTGGGTTATCAAACATGACCGCCAACTCTGTGTGTGTAGCTCAATGAATATTGCTTATATCAGTAAAAATGTATTATTATTTATTGTTCCTGATCATTTTTATTTTACTACCCAGTAGCACTGCAAACCCAACGGTATTGTGTGTGTGTGTGTGTGTGTGTGTGTGTGTGTGTGAGTAATAAATAAATTAATATATATATATATATATATATATATATATATATATATATATATATATATATATATATATATATACATACAGGGGTTGGACAATGAAACTGAAACACCTGGTTTTAGACCACAATCATTTATTAGTATGGTGTAGGGCCTCCTTTTGCGGCCAATACAGCGTCAGTTGGTCTTGGGAATGACATGTACTGCGTCCTGCACAGTGGTCAGAGGGAGTTTAAGCCATTCTTCTTGCAGGATAGTGGCCAGGTCACTACGTGATGCTGGTGGAGGTTCGTCCTTCTTGGTGGTATGCTGACATTACCCTGGATACCGTGGCTCTTGATACATCACAAAGACTTGCTGTCTTGGTCACAGATGCGCCAGCAAGACGTGCACCAACAATCTGTCCTCTTTTGAACTCTGGTATGTCACCCATAATGTTGTGTGCATTGCAGTATTTTGAGCAGAACTGTGCTCTTACCTGCTAACTGAACCTTCACACTCTGCTCTTACTGGTGCAATGTGCAGTTAATGAAGATTGGCCACCAGGCTGGTCCAATTTAGCCATGAGACCTCCCACACTAAAATGACAGGTGTTTCAGTTTCATTGTCCAACCCCTGTATATCCCCCCATCTGAGCAGGAGAAGGAGAGAACTTTGTGTTCACTTTTAATTAAAAATCTTTTGAGTCAATTTTTTCACCTCCATAAGACTGGTAAATTCCATCCCCACGGTTGCCACTTCTGTATGGTAATGCTGAATGAATGTGTTAGCTGTTACATCTGTCGTCCGTGCGCCGGGCATTCAGCTCGTTCATCTGTGAATCCTATAAAGGATGAACTTGTCCTGCGTGCACCAGGCCAACGAACAGCCGAATAATAGCCTTAAGGACTCTCCAGTGAGGAACCTTCACCTTCAGTAAACCCTGGCCCAGGAAATCTCAGCACAGCTCCGCTGAAATGTTAATGCTAACAACTCTAAATGACATTAGCTGCAGCCTGTTAGCATTATCTCACTTTCGTAGCGCTCCTTCCTACTTTCCCATACTCATTATTAGCTAAATGTGTCTTTTTACTGTGACATACTCCCTGAAAATGAACTTTTACTCTTCCTCCTTTGGTAGCTGAGAACCAAAACATGAAAGAAAGGAAAAGAGTTTCAGGCTAATCTGACGGGAACGTTGGCGCTAAAGCAGCCCCACTTAAACAGCCATTAGCATTCAATATGGAAGCCATTGTGGAGGCCATTAAGGAATGCATCCGTGAAAGAATGGTGTCTGTTCTGGAGGAAATGACTCTGGGAGGATTTCAGTGCAAGGAAATCATAAATATCCCAGCTCCAGCAGCTTTGGGCAGCTCCAGTCCCTCTCAGAAGCAGATAATCTTCTACGAGCTGCGCCAGATGACAGACAGAGCGTGTAGGTATCGATGGATCAAGCATTTTTACTGCTACCTTATGTCACAAAGTACTGTGGAAGCCCCCTCTGGTGCCTCTGGAGTCTTACTGCTCCACCCTGGCTCCACCCGTTCTCACACCTGCAGCTGATCTAGGAGGCTCCCATTTATACCACATTGTTTGCTCTTCCGGGTTGCCATGTCTCTCCGTGTTTCCGCTCTTGGTGTCTAGCCGTGTTCATGCTCCGCTCCTTGGTTCTGATCCCTGCTTGGTTTATTGGGTTTGTGATTATGGATTCGTCTCTGATGATGTCTGCCTGTTTGTTGACCCCCGCGTGTTCTGATACAGATTCCTGGACCCCCCTCAATAAAACCACTCCACACTTGCAACCTGCTTCAGCCTCCCTGTTACACGTTCCCGCCAGGTAAAGGTGACACATTCTGATTCTCGAGATTGATTATGTGTCTTGGACCCTTTTAATTTTCAGCGTATTCACTTAGCATCTCAGAATACTGAGTATCTCTAAATACAGTTGTGTTATCATGAAAGATCAACAGACATATTGAAGATTGATGATTATATTGATACTGAGTGAATACTGTTTTTTTTTTCTGACAATATTTTGTCAGTGGCTTGAAATATCAACTTACTCAAAATATTAACAGCACTTCAGAATGGTTGATTTATTGATTTATCTTAAAATCCCTTATTTTCTTAACATATTTAGTGGTTGCCTTTAAAAATATTGACCTGTATAGTCACACTATTCATGTAGTATGAATATATATATATATATATATATAAGACGTCGATTTTCAGCTAGATGTTGGTTTTTAGAGTGGCACAGGCAGTAATGCATAATGCATTCAAAAGTTGGAAGGCCACTTGGTAGATGAACTTTCCAGAGACGTCATGTCTAATTTTATATATCGTCACTGTCCAAAGAAAAACATGTATCTCTATTTTTGTTGATTTTAACTGTTATGCCTCATTGGTTCACGTGAGTTGCTGTTTACACTGGCTGTGAATTTCATGAAGAATGGACTGACAGAAACGGCCCAGAACTGCCTGGTAAGACGTCTGGTTCCATTGACTTCACATTTTACAACTGATGTCTCAAAGCAGCTTTACAGAAATTCAGCAATTCTAATTCACCTGGATTAACATTTTTCATCTCTAAATAATGAATTGGTCTTGAAATATAGATTTTCTGAAATAACATTTTTTTGTAATACTTAATTTTTGTTATGACTTATTGACCTACTATCTTGAAATGTATTATTTTCGTAAAAGATTTAGGTATTGTCTTGAAATATGAACGTATTTTCTCAAAGTATTGACAAAAAATGCATTTGCTATCTTGAAAATTTTTTTTTTCTCAAAATATTTAATTGCTTCCTTGAAATTCTGCCCTGTTTTTATCAAATTATTGATGTTGTATCACAAGATATCAACATATATTTTTTCCCCAAAGTGTCGATTAAGAAAAGTCTCTAAATAATACCCATGTGATGACTTTGTCAAGAAATTGCCTTTGAATCTTGAAATATAGATTTTTCTCAAATAACATACTTTTTTATAAATATTGACTTTTGGCCTTTTAAGAATAATTACTTAGTTTCTATAATTCAATATTTTGTCATTACAAAATCTCAAAATACGGAGTAAGCATTGTTTCTGTTCCTTTGAGATATTTATTTAGTAGCTCAAAATAGCACGTTTTCAAATTACGGATTTACTATCTCTAAATAAAGACTGTCAAGGGATTGCCTTTGAATTTTGAAATATTGCTTTTCTTTTTTTTCTTTTTCTCAACATACAACATACTTTCTCAAATGTTGGACTACGTACCTCAAAATGATGACTTGGGCCATGTAAGTTACACCCATTTCTATATTGTAACAGTTGTTAGCTGTGAAAAAACATTTTCTGATTGACTTTAACGACTTACAATAACATGTGATCATTAGAAATCATATGATATCATGTTGATCTGGCGCAATGATATCAGAAAGTTCAACATCATGTTATAATAACCATCACTTCAACAGCAGCAGATGATGAAGCCCAGAAAATACAGTGTTGAAAAGCTCCTGCTAATTATTAGCAGAATTATTGATCATTCTGATCCTCAGAAAATCGTTAACACTTCTTCCCGTAACAGGATCAGATGGACTGTATGCACTACCAACCTATCCTGATGTCCATCTGTACATGGTTTCCATTTACAGCTATGGGCTCCTCTGTCTGAAACAGTAGTTGACGGTCACTAGTTTGATTTCGTGGGTGTTGCAACCAGCAGTAATGATATTCGCTAATGGAAATCAACACAGGGCGCATTTATAACCCTTCAGTGTTGCACTGTTCTCTGAGGCACAGAGGAAATTAGGGTATTGATCAGCACAGTGTAGAGCAACACCTCGGTTTCCTTCAAAACCTCCCTTTACAGCCATGTAGTTTGACGCCGTGGCTGTTTGCCTAAGCACCCGTTCCATCTGTTTTCTGCTGAGCAGCTCTCCGGCTGAGCTTCAGATCCAGTTTGCGCTACAGGCTGACCTGCGGTTAAATAAGACGTCGATTTCCAGCTAGATGTTGGTTTTTAGAGTGGCACAGGCAGTAATGCATTCCTGGGTAGGGAACAGTTGGAAGGCCACTTGGTAGATGAACTTTCCAGAGACGTCATGTCCTGGAATCTTATAATGCCAGGCAACATAACTCCACTACTATGCTGATACAAAACATAAGCAGTTATATGGAAAACTGGAATGACCTAACGCAACCAACTTTAGCAACCTTCGTGATGAAGCATGAGCGTGCCTGCACTCAACAACATCCAGTTCAAAAGATAACGGCTAATATGATGATATGGTAATATTTCTGAATTGCATTTCACTCAGTGCGGTTGGCTTTGACGTTTTGATGCCATCCGTTTTTGCGTTTTTTGCAGATCACTGATGATGATGATGATTATGATGATGATGATGATTTGGGCTTTGTAAGTCAATAGAAACTACATATTGAACTTATCTGGTACTATAAGCCATCACGGGACCTTAGATCTCAAAGTGCAGGCTCTCTATTAGTGCCTAAAATGAACAAGGTTACATCGGGGGGCGGAGCCTTCTCATACAAGGCCCCCCAGCTTTGGAATAACCTACCAGTCAGTGTTCGGGACTCAGACACAGCCTCATTCTTTAAGCCCAGAGTTAAACCCTACCTGTTTAGTGGAGCGTTTGGTAATTAGTCTTTTCTTTCTGATAGATAAAAGGTGCAGGTCTAGGGGTCCACTGACAGAGAGTGTTGGGTAAGCTGGGAATGTTGGTGCTGTGGTCCCGCTGCTCTTCATGTTCACTCAGGTTTGTTGACGGTGGAGCAGAGGGGCACTGATTGCTCAGGGAGCCCTCATGTCCTTGTGACCGTCTGGCTCTCTCTTTAGTCCTGCTGTAAGAGCCAGGCCTGCCGGAGTCACTGCTGCACTCTGTTAACACCATACAGTGTGTTCAGGTCTTCTGTCAGAGCTAACAGTCGGTCTGATCTCTCTGTCTGAGCTGAACTGCTGCCCATCCTGTGAGGTCTGATGCTGGTGCTACTTCTTCTCTGACTGGGAGCCACTGATTCCTTTAACCACCATGGAGCTCCTGGCTGTCCTGCACTGTGGAAGCTTGGCCTGCATCCTGCTGACCCATCTGATGACCCAGCAACAGAATTACAGACCAATCAGACATTAATTATTCCACCCTACAAACACTGAACGCTCCATTTGTATCTGGTGTTGAACCGAGGAGGATGGGTTCCCATTTTGAGTCTTGGTTCCTCTAGAGGTTTCTTCCATCCTAACTGAGGGGGGGTTTCCTTGCCTCTGTTGCCCTCGGCATGCTCACTGGGGACTCGAACACCAGATTCTCTGTAAAGCTCTGTAAACCATCTGTTGTAAAAAGCTCTATATTAATAAATGTTGACTTGACTTGATATTCTACTACAGAGGTTCTCAATCTTTGGCCACTCTTGGCCAACACAATAAAGAAGCCGACATGGCAGCTACTGACTGCTGGGTGACTGGCACATTTAGGCACTGATGCCATGTTTAAAGCGATACAGCCAATTCAAGTAAGCCAGTTCTAGATTACACACAGATATGTGAAACATCTAAAAGACATTCTGTGGTTTAGCTCGAAGGTGGTGATGTATTCGCATATAAGCTCAATGGACTGAAAATGAGTCACCTGTGACTATAACTGATCTAATGGCGTGTAGTACATCCACAGGCATCTATAACAGCTGTGACTGGATTTGGCATGGGCTGTACAAGTTTCTGGATGTAGCCACACCAGTGTTCAGACATTCTTACATCAAAGAATGGGTCAGTTGGTTCCAGATTTGGTGGATGCCTTCCCTGGCGCAATTCCGAGGAGAATTCCCTGTAGGCTGGGATTTTATCCACTGCTGGTAGACCCGTATGACCGTACGCTTCCATACACCTGCAGATTCAGCTACTTCCTTCACACTATGGTCTTAGGCCACGCCCACATGCAGTCCCTCCTTTTAGCCAATCATTAACATCTGCTCTGGAGACGTTTACCACACATGGAACGAGACATGCCCTGCACTGTAGCACCTTTTCCCAATCTATGGATCCCATCACTCACACCCCTCAGGTATTTATAACCCCGTCATCTTCATGCAGCGCCATCTGCAGGAACCTGAAGTTACTACCACCTTAAACACTCAAGGTGACTGATATGTTTGTATTGTCCGGTGAGCTTATTTAGATATTCAGTGTGATTATTAAATATGAGATATTGTAAATTATTAAAATAACTTTTACTAAGCAAGTATAAAAGCACAGGTGTGAAATACTGTGAGGGCTTGAACCGAAAGTTTAAAATCATATTAAAAGGTGCGGCGTTTTCACTGCAGTTTGATCTGGCGCATTCAGCACCTGTTGTGATGTCACTCCTCCACACAGGTATTAGCTTCTCTCCCGGCGCAGCGTTAAGCTCCTCTCCTGCTTCGTGGAGCAGTTCTTCAGCGACGGAGGTAATCAAATCACAGTCGTGACAAAGCGGCAGGAAAAACTCGGAGGAAAATATGAGCGCATGAAAGAATAGGAAGAGAGGATGAGAAGCCTTTCTTTGATCTGTAGAGAAAGAGAAGGAGCTGAGAGCAGCAAAAACAGCAGCTGACACGAGAAAAGAAAGACGTCCTTCGGAAAGAAAACTAGAGGACTGGGCGAGCGATTGTGGAGAGTTAGAACGGGACCGCCACGTGTCTTAGAGAGAGAGCTAACCGCACGGTGAAGCATGGTTGAGCCAGGGTCTAAATATTTTCACGTTCTCTTGATATTTCAGTCCCTCTTGCCTGATAAAATTATAAAAATAATATTTTGGCTGGTGTAATAAACTTTAGTCCAGTCAAAAGATCTAACGCTAACACTTTCTATGTTAGGGGGAAAGAGAGGGATAGAGGAGCTTTATTTTGTGTGGTGTATAAAATGTACGTGTTGTGTAAAATAAACGAAATTAAATATCATTTTTAAAATTAGACAGACAGATAGATAGATAGACAGACAGACAGACAGACAGACAGACAAACAGAGACAGATAGGCAGATAGATACCAACTGTGTTTGTTCTGCCATTCACACTGGGAAACCCACAAATCCCGTAATATAAGGCCAAAATATGAGAATTAATATACATAATGTATTACTTAAACTACTCTCATGTATTCATATCGTAAACACCACACCTGCTATTCATCATAACAGAATCAACAATTAAAAACATTTAACATAATTATTAATATCTAAAACCCACATGGCCGTGTTGGATCAAGAGTGATTTCTACTTTATGATCTTTTATGATATATTTATTGTAGACCTAGGCTAAGGTTACACAGCTGACCCACACATTAAGTTATAGTGATTTGATAAATGTAACTCAAACACTGTAGTATATGGACATACATTAAGAACTACATGTGTACAGCATTTGATGTTCTTACTGACGCGTCTCCAACAACAGCTGTAGTTCCAACTCCACAACTGAACCACAGTGTGTGCTAATGTTTGATGCAACGAGGGTTTTGAGAAACACCTGTGTCACATAGATAGATAGATAGATAGATAGATAGACAGGGATAGATAGATAGATAGACAGGGATAGATAGATAGATAGACAGAGGGATAGATAGATAGATAGATAGATAGATAGATAGATAGATAGATAGATAGATAGATAGATAGATAGATAAACAGACAGAGGGATAGATAGATAGACAGGGATAGATAGATAGATAGACAGAGGGATAGATAGATAGATAGATAGATAGATAGATAGATAGATAGATAGACAGACAGACAGACAGACAGACAAACAGACAAGCAGAGGCAGATAGATAGATAGATAGATAGATAGATAGATAGATAGATAGATAGATAGATAGATAGATAGATAGATAGATAGATAGGCAGCAGACAGACAGACAAACAGAGACAGATAGGCAGGCAGACAGACAGACAGATAGATAGATAGATAGGCAGATAGACAGACAAACAGAGACAGACAGACATATAGATAGACAGACAGACAGACAGACAGATAGATAGACAGACAGACAGACAGACAGACAAACAGACAAGCAGAGACAGATAGATAGATAGATAGATAGATAGATAGATAGATAGACAGACAGACAGACAGACAAACAGACAAGCAGAGACAGATAGATAGATAGATAGATAGATAGATAGATAGATAGATAGATAGATAGATAGATAGATAGCAGACAGACAGACAAACAGAGACAGATAGGCAGGCAGACAGACAGACAGACAGACAGACAGACAGATAGATAGATAGGCAGATAGACAGACAAACAGAGACAGATAGACATATAGATAGACAGACAGACAGACAGATAGATAGGCAGCAGACAAACAGAGGCAGATAGATAAATATAAATATATCTCTCCTCGCAAGGAGGCGAGAAATATATACAAGAAATACAAATATAACTGTAGACTGTAGAAAAGACAGTGTGAGTAGAGAGAGAATAAAGGGTACCACTTTAGAATAAGGCTACCTTTATAAAGGATTTAGAAATGGTTTACTAATAGCTTACTATTGGTTATTAGTTAGGTCATAAACACTTTACAAATTATTAATAAACAGTAATAACACATTATTAAAAAGAGCTCCTCCATATGATGCACGTGAATATGTATTAAAGCTCACAGGGTTAAGTGGACTGATGGAAAAGACAAAGTAAGATTAGTAAACATCAAAATCTGAGCTTTAACAGTATAAACGTACAGCGTTCACTGTTGTCCATCTTATTTATGTGTTGTAACTGATTATTAATTATTTTAATGTGTTTATGGCCTAATTAATAACCATTAGTAAACTCATTTTAAACCATCCATAAACTCTTTATAAAGGTAGCCTTATTTTAAAGTGGTACGGAATATAGTACCGTTCGGTGCTAGTACTGAATTCCAGGTGCAGGTATCAGTTCGAATGTGAAAGGTACCCAACCCTACAGTTGGTGTCTGTGAACAGTTAACAGTAGTAACTCAGATATTTGTGCTGTAGGAGTAGCTAAAGGAGCGCTCGCTGTTGGTGCCCAACTTGCAGACCACTAACGATGGCTGTTTCGACTGTGCAAATCAATAGGAAGCAACATCTGCTGCAATCTTCGGCAACTCCAGACCCATTCAATTACATGAAGCTGATTTGGTAGCTACTGAGTGACTAGTGCATTTAGGCACAGATGCCGTGTTTAAGGCGGGACGGTAAATTCAAATAAGCCAGTTCTAGATTAAACACAGATACGTGAAACATCTAAAAGATGTTCTGTGAAGTTTGTGATATGCTCACATAGCATACTGGACCATAAATGAGTCCCCTGTGACTCAAACGTACCTAATAGAGTGTAATGCCCCCACATCCACCAATAACAACAGAGATTGGATTTGGCATGGGCTGGAGGTTTCTGGGTGTAGGCCACATCAGTGTTCAGAAACTGTTGCCTCAAAGAGTTGAGCAGTTGGTCCAGATTTGGTGGATGCCGTCCCTGGCACAATTCCGAGGAGGATTCCCTGTAGGCTGGGATTTTATCCACTGCTGGTAGACCCGTATGACCGTACGCTTCCATACACCTGCAGATTCAGCTACTTCCTTCACACTATGGTCTTTGGCCACGCCCAAATGCAGTCACTCCTTTTAGGCAATCATTACCATCTGCTCTGGAGCGTTTTCCACACATGGAACGAGACATTCCCTGCACCGTAGCACCTCTTCCCAATCTATGGATCCCGTCACTCACACCCCACAGGTATTTATACCTTTATTATCCATATTACTGGAACTTTATCAACTATATCTCAATGTGATGTAGAATTATAGATGGAGACATGACTGAAAAGGTCAGTCCAGCTGGTGTTGTTGGGGTGCTAAAGTATTTTTAGTGGAAGTCTAAACTCTGAAGTCAGGAGTGACGGGTCCCGCTCAGAATGCTAAATATCGACAGCGAGCCTGACAGTTAAATCCATCTGACCTCAAAAAACTTGAGCAGCCGTGCTGCAATTTCTTGGCAACAGCCGCTGTGTGTGTTTTTGCGAGTGTGTGCGTGTAAACACGTGTGAATGTGTGTGTCAGTCTGTGTGGGTGGGCTCGGTTTGACAGACGGTGGGTTTGAGTGAGACAGACAGACAAGGACATTCAGAGGAGAAGGAGTAGACTCACGTACAGCCTGACAGTCCATCATCCTCAGTTCAGGGGTGTGTATGGGTCTCCCGCTCCGGCAGAACTCTCCCATTACCTATCCCAGCCAGACGTTGGGAATAGTTGGGTTGTTTATAATTGTGGAATTCCAGACTTATTTTAAAGTGGAATCCCACTGCTGTCTTGTCACGATTCCCAATCAGTGCAATTCTAGCACTGGTGAAACTCATCAGTGATGATGTCTAAGCAGTACCTGTAGGACTGTAGGGGAATGATAGCACTAAGCTAAAAGTGGTTCATGTAATTACTTTCTGATGAGGCTGAAGTTTGAGGCTGAGCTTCTCATTCAGATTTCCAACTCCAACTTACAGAATGCAGCAGGTACGTCCTGGCACATTTAGGCACCAAAGTTTTTAAGGTGGGATGGGAAATTCAAGCTAATTTCTTACACAATGCAAACTTATCTGCTAATGTGGTGAGAACTATAGTGAGTGACATATACACATATATATAATTTTTATTATTTCAATGTAAAGAGAGAGAGAGAGAGAGACACTGAAGTACTGAAAATGTTTTTTACTGTTTGAACATCAGAGAGAAAAATATTTCGGATTGAAACAATTAACCCCAATAACAGGGAATTAAAAACCCAAGGGAGGAAGCTGAGGAAAACTGGATGTGTAAATTATAAATCGAGCGCTAGAAACTGAGTTTAGGCGAAAGAGTACAAACTGGTACACTGCTGATTCTCTCACTGTACTGCAGACAGTTTGGCTTGTTTCCTGAAATGAGCTAAACCCATCAGCCAGTTAGAAACGTTACCTTAGTGAAGTCACTTTAAACAAATGTAGCGCCCCCTTAACTCTATTACTTACTTATGCTCTATTACTTTTATTATGAGCTGTTACTAAATGCTTAAATAAACCAGGGATTATCAAGACAGGCTAATCCAGGAACCCTTCTGAATAATGCTTTACCTTGTGAACGTGGTGGCCTCGAACAAAATGGCCGCTTCGCGCTTCTTCGCGCTAAGAAAAAAAAAAAACACACTCGCCTTGCTTTGACTCAAGCAGGGTCCATGATGGGGAACGGGGGGAAAAAGCTGCTGCTAACTTGCTTCAGAGAGGGGAATCCAGCGCTGCCAGAGGAAGTCTGAGTCCACGGTTGCTCAGACTGCTGTCTGTCATGAATTTCCCAGAAACTATTGCACATGGAACTTCTGATTCCGATTATCCATTTAATATTTCCATATTTAAGTTTATAAACCTTGGGTAGCACAGAGCCATCAGCCGTTTCAGCAGTGTTAGAAACTTTACTTGATTTATTATATATCTTAAAGATTTTTTAAAAAATTGTTTATTAATAATCAAAGCTTCAATACGGTGGCCGAGAAAGCCCAACCGCAAGTCTCAAACGCGCAGCAAACACTGAAAACAAGCCTCAAAACACAACGGGAGTGTTTCCGAGGGACACTGAAAGTGGACGGACCCATTCGAGAGCGGGCTGCGTGGACCTGGATGTAGAGCCGAGACAGCCCCAGTTCCAGCACAAGGAAGTTCTATCTGTGTATTAATGAATATTCAGTCGGGTTATTGGCCAGGCTCTTGTGTTTATATTACTCTACGTCCCGGTCCGCCCGCTCTCGAATGGGTCCGTCCACTTTCAGTGTCCCCCGGAAACACTTCCGTTGTGTTTAAGGCTTTCTGCATGTGTTTTCAGTGTTTTCTGCGCGTTTGAGACTTTGCAGTGCGTTCGGTTGACGGTTTGTAAGCGGTCTCATTTCGATGCTGGTGTTTTCAGATCCTGCAGCGCGTTTGGCTAATGTTGTGCAAGTCGTGTCATTTTGATGCTTGTGTTTTGAGACTTTGCAGCGCGTTCTTAACTTGCAGTGCGTCACGCTTTCTCAACCACCGTACTTCAACCATCATTTACTCCACCTTTCATTGGCTGTCTATCCAATTAGCCCATGGTTTCATTATCGCCAACATCATGAATACCTTTCATTCACTACACTATTTACTGTCCTTCACAAACCCCCTTTAACATCCCTCCGCTTGGTTCCCTTTTAGATCCGATATAAACACCAAATCAAGGTCCCTCCTTTCCCTTGGCTGTTGGAATCCATCCAGACCCGGGAAATGAACCACGTCGTTGAGTTCTGAAGGATGTTTCCACATAAACACGTTTGCTGCGCACTTTGCCAGGCAGCTGCAGCTGGTTGAGCGTATGTATGAAGCAAGACATTCCTATTGTGCTGTCAGAAGAACCTTGAAAGAGCACGACTCTGAAGGCCTAGCCTGGCGGGTTAAGCAGAGCTTAATACAATAGAGCCGGCCTTTCTGGGTCAGTGCCTTTGAGTGCCGAGTAAATGACAGAAGAGCATACGCAAGCAGAGGACGGGACTGGAACGATGGCCGAGAGCCCCCTAATGCACTTGTAGAACACACTTAAGAGATTATACACCCTTTTAAGTGCTTAAAATAAGCCGCCGGGACAGTGGGGACGACGGTAAGAACCTCTTTAGCCTATCGCATGACAATGACCGGATGCTCGCGGAAAGGAGATTAGAATCCATAATCGCAGGCGACTGTAAATAACGGCCGGGATTGAGGCCTCTTCCTCAGAACAATGCCACTTTTGTCTTAAGTACATAATGCAGTTTTAAGGATGATCTGTTCCTTTTCCTGGTCCCCGGACAAAGCGGGCTTTAAACAATGCGCCATTTGAAGTGCATTATGTAAAGCATGCCGCATGCGCCCATGAGGGTTGAGTCGAGTGTGCCATCTGCAGACTGCAAGGCTGAATTTTTGTCATCGCAAATCCACCCAACTCTTTGAAAAGAGCCAAAGTTGGCAACTACGGTTTTGGGATAATGTGAGTCAGTCCTAGCCAGGGTTCCGGGAACGATGCGACGACACGAGTCAGCAACGGTTGCTGAAAAGTGCGTTTCCTGAAACCAACAAGCAACTAACATCGTTGGAACGGTACAGCTGTGATGCAAGTGTTTCCCAAAACCATGGTTGGAACTCTGGAGGGAATGGAGTTAGGTCATTCGGTAACACGGTACTTTACAGATCGGTAATAACTAGGTAATAATATGGTAAGTTTACAGTAACAAACTGTATTTAATCAGTAATTAAATGCCAATTTCCTAGTTGTTAATAAATTATAAAGTGAAGAAATATTAGTGAGTGTTAAGCAGGTCATTATGAAATGTTAAAATAAGAGCAACTGATAGTACTTACCTAAAAACGATCTGCTTGTTTTATACTTCTATATGTACAACAAGCAAGCGATTGTATATACACACAATGGGAACAAGTGAATATGATATGCACATAAAAGGAAAATGAAAAAATTTAATGAAAATGAAACGTATAAATGAAAATATAGTGATTGTATTAGTATTATAGTTCTTAATGACCATTTAAGAGAGAATGATATTTACATAGTATATAATAAATAATGCTAGAGTTATTAACCCCAAATGAAGTTCTGCTGTGATGACCTGGTATCAGGGCTGTAAAATAATAATAATAATTAATAATTCTCTTGTTTCTGTTTATTTCCTACCTGTTATGTATTTAAGTGGTCAGACACAGTGTGAGTTACAGGCTGTAACTGCAGTAACACTGAGCGGGTTTATCACAGCGGTAAAATTCTAACTCGCGTATTTCCATCTTGTTTAAAACACGTCCCATCAGGTCATAACAATAGTTCTATATGGTCTTTTAGGCCCACCTATAGACATGAATTATTACCCAGGAATATTACATTACTGCCTTATTACCACTATACAAGCTCACTTATTCGACATATACAACTATAAAACAAGCGTGTAATATTTAGGTAAATACGTGTGACCCTTATTTTACCATTTCATAATGGCCTTGTTAACACTCACTGCAATTTCTGATTTATTATTTAGTAAAAACTAGACAATTAGCCTTTGATAATGATTAAATACAGTTTATTACCATATCATTACCTGCTTATCTATCTATCTATCTATCTATCTATCTATCTATCTATCTATCTATCTATCTATCCCTCTGTCTATTTATCTATATGTTTGTCTATCTATCTATCTATCTATCTATCTATCTATCTATCTATCTATCTATCTATCTATCTATCCCTCTGTCTATTTATCTATCTATCTATCTATCTATCTATCTATCTATCTATCTATCTATCTATCTATCTATCTATCTATCTATCCCTCTGTCTGTCTATCTATCTATCCCTGTCTATCTATCTATCCCTCTGTCTGTTTATCTATCTATCTATCTATCTATCTATCTATCTATCTATCTATCTATCTATCTATCTATCCCTCTGTCTATCTATCTATCTATCTATCCCTGTCTATCTATCTATCCCTCTGTCTGTTTATCTATCTATCTATCTATCTATCTATCTATCTATCTATCTATCTATCTATCTATCTATCTATCTATCTATCTATCTATCCCTCTGTCTATCTATCTATCTATCCCTGTCTATCTATCTATCTTCTATCTATCTATCTATCTATCTATCTATCTATCTATCTATCTATGTGACACAGGTGTTTCTCAAAACCCTCGTTGCATCAAACATTAGCACACACTGTGGTTCAGTTGTGGAGTTGGAACTACAGCTGTTGTTGGAGACGCGTCAGTAAGAACATCAAATGCTGTACACATGTAGTTCTTAATGTATGTCCATATACTACAGTGTTTGAGTTACATTTATCAAATCACTATTACTTAATGTGTGGGTCAGCTGTGTAACCTTAGCCTAGGTCTACAATAAATATATCATAAAAGATCATAAAGTAGAAATCACTCTTGATCCAACACGGCCATGTGGGTTTTAGATATTAATAATTATGTTAAATGTTTTTAATTGTTGATTCTGTTATGATGAATAGCAGGTGTGGTGTTTACGATATGAATACATGAGAGTAGTTTAAGTAATACATTATGTATATTAATTCTCATATTTTGGCCTTATATTACGGGATTTGTGGGTTTCCCAGTGTGAATGGCAGAACAAACACAGTTGGTAACCTGGTAGTTCGAACTATAATGGTTCAAACCAACGTGGTTCAAACTGCTGGTAGACAAGGTACTGCAGTTTCGGGAAACGGTCGTTCGTCAGAAGTTGGTTGGTTTAACGTTGTATCGTACCAGTTAGTTTAGTTAGTCCAGTGTTGTGCAGGAATCGCTACCCCAGGTCAACTGTGATATTACTGCCCTCCAAAGAAAACGTATATCTCCAAAATGGTAACTTTACAGGTGAGAGCGAAGCCTAGTTTAATTATAATGGAAGTCAATGGAACCACATGTTTTCCCAAGCCATTTTGAGCCCCTTCTCTTGGTCCATTCATCGTGAAATTTTTAGTCAGTGTTAACAGCAACTGCTGTGATCAAATGATGCATAAATGTAAAAATCTACAAAAATTGATATATATATATTTTTTTATTATTATCATTTTTTATTAGACAGCAACAACATAAACCCCTGCCTTCTTCCTTTTCTTCAGTCTTGTTCTCTCTCTCTGTTTAGCCAGCCAAATTATTGCTGAAGTACAGAAATCCACCAGAGACAAATTGGACATCAAGTCTCAATAAGCAGAACAGAAAGCGACGCAAGATCAATCTCTGTAATTACTGGAACTATGTATCTGTAACAGCTGATGAACGGCATTAACTGGGTCTGTTAATTGCGCTGTATATATCAACATCAGTTCCATTCAGAATGTATGGAATCGGTTAAATGTATGTTATCGGCCTTGCTCGCATCCCCGCAGTAATTACCTCAGACTCATTAGCAGCCGGCGTAGGGAGAACCTCTTCATCAGGTTAGCGGTCAGACGGCAAAGTCAATAATATGAATAACTTATCCAGTATGATGAGCTGAACACCGCCAGGGAGACGGAGCGAGTCACAACGGTACTGATGTTTGGTCATTACCATCTCAGGTCAACTTGTCCACCCTGTAATATTCACAGAGGAGGAGATGAAGGATTATTGGTTCCATCAAAATGTTATGATGCATGAAGAACTCCTGCTAACGTGCTTGTTCATATGTGTTTATATCGCAAACAAACAAAAACATATATATACAGGGGTTGGACAATGAAACTGAAACACCTGGTTTTAGACCACAATCATTTATTAGTATGGTGTAGGGCCTCCTTTTGCTACCAATACAGCGTCAGTTGGTCTTGGGAATGACATATACTGCGTCCTGCACAGTGGTCAGAGGGATTTTAAGCCATTCTTCTTGCAGGGTAGTGGCCAGGTCACTACGTGATGCTGGTATGTCACCCATAATGCTGTGTGCATTGCAGTATTTTGAGCAGAGCTGTGCTCTTACCTGCTAATTGAACCTTCACACTCTGCTCTTACTGGTGCAATGTTGGACAATGAAACTGAAACACCTGTCATTTTAGTGTGGGAGGTCTCATGGCTAAATGGGGCCAGCCTGGTGGCCAATCTTCATTAATTGCACATTGCACCAGTAAGAGCAGAGTGTGAAGGTTCAGTTAGCAGGTAAGAGCACAGTTCTGCTCAAACTACTGCAATGCACACAGCATTATGGGTGACATACCAGAGTTCAAAAGAGGACAAACTGTTGGTGCACGTCTTGCTGGCGCATCTGTGACCAAGACAGCAAGTCTTTGTGATGTATCAAGAGCCACGGTATCCAGGGTAATGTCAGCATACCACCAAGAAGGACGAACCTCCACCAGCATCACGTAGTGACCTGGCCACTATCCTGCAAGAAGAATGGCTTGAAATCCCTCTGACCACTGTGCAGGACTCGTATATGTCATTCCCAAGACGAACTGACGCTGTACTGGCCGCAAAAGGAGGCCCTACACCATACTAATAAATGATTGTGGTCCAAAACCAGGTGTTTCAGTTTCATTATCCAACCCCTGTATATATATATATATATATATATATAAAGTAACACTATTTGGAAATGAGATAAAACATTTTAAAATGCACTTACGACAATCTCAAAATAAGAACTTTAAAGTATTTTAACTAAACATTCGATCATTTAACTCCACGTGCAGGCTGTGTTATTATTATTAAGACATCAAGTGCAGACTGCTGTAAGAATATTTTATTATTGTTTCACTTATTTCTTGATGTTTGTTACTTTGTAGTCGTCCCATGCAGTGAAATAATCTTTTGTCATTGGCAGATCATTTCGCTTGGTTAAAGAATCTTGTCAGCTCAGAGTAAAACAATCTACCAAAGTGGAAAAACCACCCTCTAAATAAAATACCAATGATTAATATACCAGGTGATCCCAAACCTCTCCTGGATGGTTTATATATAAGTAATACAATTACCCGAATCAAGTGAAAATGTGTTCAGATACATTAAAAATTCTTATAATGTTCTTACAGTAATCTTAAGAAATAAATCATACTCTTAAATGTAATATCTAGTCAGTAGGATTAATTAACCTATTTCCTGACACATTCTATTTTCACATTTTCTTTTTTTCCATTATTTTTTTTGTGATGTATCTTAATTATGGTAACTGTACCTCATAAGTCATTTTTGTAAGCTTGTTATGCACACTGACGTGGTGGTGGTGTGTTAGTGTGTGTGGTGCTGGTGTGAGTGGATCAGACACAGCAGTGCTGCTGGAGTGTTGAGACACTGTGTCCACTCACTGTCCACTCTATTAGACACTCCTACCTTGCTGTTCCACCTTGTAGATGGACAGCCAGAGACGATAGTTCATCTGCTGCTGCACAGTGCAGTGTGGGTCATCCTCTAGTCCTTCATCAGTGGTGACAGGACGCTGCCCACAGGACACTGCCCACAGGATTCCGCCCATAGGACGCTGCCCAGTGCCCAGGGGATGCTCCCCACAGGACTCTGCCAATAGGATGCTTCACACAGGGCGCTTCACACAGGACACTGCCCATAGGATGCTGCCCACAGGATGCTGCCCACAGGATTCTGCCCATATGATGCTGCCCATATGACACTGCCCATAGGACGCTGCCCATAGGACGCTGCCCATATGACGCTGCCCATAGGACGCTGCCAACAGGACGCCTTCCATAGGATGCTTCACACAGGACGCTGCCCATAGGACGCTGCCCATATGACGCTGTCCATATGAGGCTGGCCATAAGACGCTGGCCATAGGACGCTGTCCATGGGATGCTGCCCACAGGATGCTGCCCACAGGACGCTGCTCTTTAGGACGCTGCCAACAGGATGCTATTGGCTGGATGAGTTTGGTTGGTGGCCGTTTCTCCGTCCAGCGGTGGCACTGAGGTGGCCAGTGGAGGTCTGTCTGTGATATGTAGCACTGTTACCATTTACAACTTAACATGTTTCGGATCATCAGGACGAACATTCTTATGTTATTATTGTGTATATAAACTAACAATTATGATTATATCAGGTGATCCCAAACTTCCAGGTGATGGTGTAAATCTGTAAACAGCAGCAGAAACTGGAGGTGGTGTATTATAGAAACCCGCTGTGGTTTTTCTGAGTGCTCTCCACTCAGACACGCTCTCCAGACCTTCTGTAAAGCTGTCTGGCCTTCAAAACAAAGAAAGATTGCCCTGCGAGTACGGCGTTAAGAGGCTACTTGCCGCACCTGCTCTGTCTGTGACTTCACTGCCAGCAGAAACCTGATCTAAAGCCATATTTCATTCCTCCTCGCGGAGAAGCTGCTCGTACATCATTAGCTCGGCGCATACACTGGAGTAATCCCACAGCACACAGGGATTTGTCTGAGGTTCGGAGAGTAAGCTGGGGGTCTATATTACTAGTGCTTTTGTATTGTGAACTTTCATTTTCTCCACCGTGAGGAAGCGTCTTATCAGCAGGTAATTAAGCTGTCAGGCCTAAAGGCCGGTCCTAGCACCGAGGCAGCGAGGAACAGCAGCACGAAATCATAATCAGGCCACTAGTGTTCTGTTTTCAAGCAAGGCAGGAGGAAAGCAGGAAGGTGCTGTTGGGGTTCTCTGCAAGTGGCTCAGCTGAACTAATCCTTCATTTTGTCATTGATGTAATGAATGGGGTTCTTGGGGGTTCTTATGTTCCCAGGGCTCTATGTTCCCAAGCTCTATGCACTCAGGGCCCTACATTTGCAGGGCACATGTTCCGCAGGACGTTACGTTCCCAGGGTCATAAGTTCCTATAGCATTCCCAGGATTCTACATTCCCAGAGTCCTATGTCCCCAGCACTCTAAGTTCCCACATACCCAGGACCCTGTGTTCCTTGTGGTCAGATGTTCCCAGAGCTCAACATTCCCAGGATCCAATGTTTCCAGGCTGTTCTCAGAGCCCTGTGCTTCCAGGACCCTATGTTCCAGGGGCACTATGTCTTCCTAGGGTCCAACAAACCCAGCATGCTGTGTTACCCAGGACCATATGTATCCCAGTGCCTCATGTTCTCCAGTGTTCAGGTGTTGCACCAGTGCTCTGTGTTACCCAGATTCCTTTGTGCCTTGTTCCCAAAGCTCAATACTACCAGGGTCCTATGCTCGCAGGATGTTCCTAGGGCTGTACATTACCAGGGTGCTGTGTTATTAGATCTAGAACCCTATATTTCCAGGCCTACATAGGGGACCCTGTGCTACCCAGGGCACCCTGTTCTCTGGGGTTCAGGTGTTCCCCCAGAGCCCTGTGTTCACAAGGTTCATATGTTCCCAGCGCTTGTCATTCCCAGGATCCTATGTTTTATGGATCCTACGTTCCCAGGTCCTGTTAATATTTTAATCATTTTAATTAACTTCTATAACCTGCAAAAGGATCCCCAATGTCCTGTTTACATCATGGAGTCTTTAAAGGTGAAGTAGGATAACTGGGAGGTCATTAGTAGGAACACATTTTGCATGTTGGAATGGTGAGGTATAGAGCAGCACTCATGGGCTCATTAACTTTATTAATGTTATCCTATTTATTTTATTTATGCAAAATCATTCCCTTAATACATGCTAACATTCACTTTGTTAATTCTAGATTATATGCTTTATTAATGCTGAATAACAGACTTTGTTATGGAAGCCCATTTATGTCACTTAAAGAGAAAAAAGACCATATAGTAAGGCATAATTATGAAATAGTAAGTCATAATTATGAGAAAGTAAGCCATAATGATAAGATCATGCATTATAATTAAGATGCTATGGCTTATCTGATAGATTACTAGTGTAGATATACTAGTGTAGAAGTAGACTAGTGTAGAAATAGACTCGTGTAGAAGTAGACTAGTGTAGAAATAGACAAGTGTAGAAGTAGACCAGTGCAGAAGTAGACCGGTGCAGAAGTAGACCGGTGCAGAAGTAGACCAGTGTAGGAATAGACCAGTGTAGAAACAGACCAGTGTAGAAACAGACCAGTGTAGAAACAGACCAGTGTAGGAATAGACCAGTGTAGGAATAGACCAGTGTAGGAATAGACCAGTGTAGGAATAGACCAGTGTAGAAGTAGACAAGTGTAGAAACAGACAAATGCAGAAGTAGAGGTAGTGCAGGAATAGACCGGTGTAGAAGTAGACCAGTGTAGAAGTAGACCAGTGTAGAAGTAGACCAGTGTAGAAACAGACAAGTGCAGAAATAGACCGGTGCAGAAGTAGACCGGTGTAGGAATAGACCAGTGTAGAAGTAGACAAGTGTAGAAACAGACAAGTGCAGAAGTAGAGGTAGTGCAGGAATAGACCGGTGTAGAAGTAGACCAGTGTAGAAGTAGACCGGTGTAGGAATAGACCAGTGCAGGAATAGACCGGTGTAGAAGTAGACCGGTGTAGAAGTAGACCGGTGTAGGAATAGACCGGTGTAGGAATAGACCAGTGTAGGAATAGACCAGTGTAGAAACAGACCAGTGTAGAAGTAGACCAGTGTAGGAATAGACCAGTGTAGAAACAGACCAGTGTAGAAGTAGACCAGTGTAGAAGTAGACAAGTGTAGAAACAGACAAGTGCAGAAACAGACTGGTGCAGAAGTAGACCGGTGTAGGAATAGACCAGTGTAGAAACAGACCAGTGTAGAAACAGACCAGTGTAGAAGTAGACCAGTGTAGAAACAGACAAGTGCAGAAATAGACTGGTGCAGAAGTAGACCGGTGTAGGAATAGACCAGTGTAGAAACAGACCAGTGTAGAAGTAGACCAGTGTAGAAGTAGACCAGTGTAGAAGTAGACCAGTGTAGAAACAGACAAGTGCAGAAATAGACCGGTGCAGAAGTAGACCGGTGTAGGAATAGACCAGTGTAGAAGTAGACAAGTGTAGAAACAGACAAATGCAGAAGTAGAGGTAGTGCAGGAATAGACCGGTGTAGAAGTAGACCAGTGTAGCAATAGACCAGTGCAGGAATAGACCAGTGCAGGAATAGACCGGTGTAGAAGTAGACCAGTGTAGCAATAGACCAGTGCAGGAGTAGACCGGTGTAGGAATAGACCAGTGTAGGAATAGACCAGTGCAGAAGTAGACCGGTGTAGAAACAGACTAATGTAGAAATAGACTAGTATAGGAATAGACTACTGAGGGGAGCGGCTGTTATACAGTCTGACGGCCGGAAGGAAGGATCTGTGGTACCTCTCCGTCACACACCGCAGGTGCAGCAGCCTGGCACTAAAGGAGCTGCCCAGTGCTTCCAGAGAGTGGTACATGGGATGGGACAGGTTCTTCAGCATGTGTCTCTTCCTGTCAGCGGTGGAGATGCTGCTGGCCCAGCAGACCACTCCATAAAAGATGGCTGACGCCACCACAGCATCGAAGAAGGTCCTCAGGAGCACCCCCTGCACTCCAGTGGACCTGAGTCTCCTCAGGAGATGTAGTCTAACCAAACACAGTATTTTGATTTTATTCATTGAAGGCATTGCTGTACTTTATAAATGGCCCAAATCATTATGGAATTCTGTATAGAACTATAAGCATGTTGGACTTTCCACCGAATCCTGGGGATATATCTTTGAACACGGAGTTACAACGTTTTGATTTGACAGCGAAGATTGAATATTGTTCTTGGTTGCTTTCAGCACAGAGTAATGCACGTCCTTCTGTGAGCCATGTTTGTGTAGGTCTACAAAAAAACACCCAAAAACAATTATAGCTGGTTTGCAGAAGCATCCCAACCGAGAGCAGGGATTATCTTCCACTCAGAATCTGTCAATCATCGCATCCCTTCCCTCTGTTTTCCTCTGTATCTCTGTTTGTATGACTGACTGCACTGTGTAGCTGGAGAAGACAGGCTATCAGGACACATCTGAGTTAGCTTTACCATCATCCATATGGAACAGATACAAGAATATAGTCCCTGTGGTTGGAAAACAGGACCTGAGTGAAAACAAGACAGACGGGCAGAAGTGAGGTTACAGAAATTGATGCTTTATTTAAAAATGTGACATGCAGTTCAGGGTTCAGGAACGAATGTGACACATGGAGCTGCGTCATGCCTGAAGAAGGGATGAACAAATAAAACCAAAATTGAAAAAATAACAAATATATAAGAATGTAATGTATATATTAGCAGTTGTACAGAGTTTTTGACTTTACTGTTTGGTGATCATGCTTTAAGATTAATGCTCACTATTCTCTCATCTTGTGATTGACACTAACAACATGGATGCCTCAGAGAAGTCAACAGGTACACTGGCTAGCAGTGTGATCCAGGGCTTGTTAAAAAGAGAATGTCAGGCTTTACTACTCTGTGGAGTTTGGGCTTTGTTCCAGCATTTCTACAGAACTTAAAATGTCAGATACTGAACGCTGTTCTCTCTGGTTTCCTTCAAACTATAATAAAACATAACATGTGGTTGAAGAAGAAGCATAGTACTCAAATAACCCTGTAAAGTTTGAAACCAGTTACTCTTATTGGTGCCGGGTCTGGCCTTCCAGACCTCCACTGTGAACAAGCATCTTGCCAAGGCTGCCTAGGGTGCGCCTAAGTAGGATACAAATTTGTGGGTCCATATCTTCAGCTCCCTGAGGGCGAGCAGTGTGATCCAGGGATTGTTAAAAGGATCATGTCAGGCTTCACTGCTCTCTGGAGTTCAGCTTTTAGCATTTTAGCATTTTCCTGCCAATCTACAGAGCTTAAAATATCAGATACTGAACATTGTTCCCTCTGGTTTTCTTCAAACTATTATAGAACATAATGTGTGGTTGAAGAAGAAGCATAGCCCCCAGCAATCCTGTAAAGTTTGAAACCTGTTATTCTTATTTGTACCTAATTTGGCTTTCCAGACCTCCACTGTGGGCAAGTATCTTGGCAAGGCTCCCTAGGGTGCATCCAAGTAGGGTGCAGATTTGTGGGTCGGTATCTTTGGTTTCCTAAAGGTTAGCAATGGATACCTCAGAGAAGACAACGGGTACTCTGGCTAGCAGTGTGATCCAGGGCTTGTTAACAGGATGACACGCTGTACTGCTCTCTGGAGTTTTGGCTTTGTTTCAGCATTTCTCCACCGGTCTACAGAGCTTAAAATATCAGATACTGAACGTTGTTCTCTCTGGATTCCTTCAAACTACAATAAAAAAAATAGAGTGGTTGGAGAAGAAGCATAGCACCCAGTAATCCAGTCTGGCTTTCCAGACCTCCACTGTGAACAAGCATCTTGCCAAGGCTGCCTAGGGTGCGTCTAAGTAGGATACAAAGTAGTGTAGGGTAGTGTAGTTTTAGCAGTGAAGTGGCTTACATACAGCAACACTGCTGTGAGGTTCTCTGTGATATGGAAATATAAATATTAATTACACCTCCCTTATCAATAATACACTCATTGTCAAAACAATAGCTGCACCCAGAAGGAGGTGTGGGAGTGCGGTGCTGTTGGGAAGGAAGATAAAGGTGACCAGGGACAATAAATGACGATCAGTTTAGACTGATATGATCAATATTTATTGAGCTACACATACAGAAGTCTGTCTCTCAGTATGCCTAATACAACACACCAGACGTCTCGGTACGGAGCTGTAGAGGTTCCTAATGGTGTCCTGTGATAATCCATCCCATGCAGCTTGAACATCCTCACACAGTTCCTGCAGATGGTGCTGTAGGGGTGGAGGTGGAGTGACACCAGGCCTTCTGGATGTGTGACGCCAACAAACTGCTCATCTTGGTGCTGACCACGGTGCCTCCACCCACGGATTTGTTGGTCATCCCCACTAAGACCAAAGTGGGACTCGTCACTGAAGATGACCCACTGCCCTTCGAAATCACTCCATGACAGTCTGGCTCAACACCATTAGGTGACACCGACATGGCGTTAAGGGCAGTCGTCGTAATGGTCGGTGTAGATGTGGTCCTGCCTGCCAATGATGCTGGCACTAACAGGATGATGGAGGCAACACTGCTCACTGAATATTCGCAATTGTGACTGTTGGGTCAGTCAGGTACAGGGATAAGGCCCGTCCTTGCTTACGTCACATGTGCGGCTGAGCGTGAAACTAGGGTATTAGCGTGTCTCATAATGTCATACCTACCCCCCAAGGTTTATTCCTGTAGGTTGATTCCTTCTGGACACAGCGATTGAGTGTATATGAATCTGAGCTGGAAAAAAAAATCTCTCTAATTCTAATGTATACAAAAATGGAAAATAAGAAACGTTGACTCTTCAAATGTCTTCGAACAGCGACCTGTGATCACGGGACTCTGCCACATTATCTCTGTAGATAGCCTCCCTGGTTCTGCTTTCTGCTTCTGTTTGGTATGAGGTCTGAATAAAGGCGCTGAGTGCGTGAATGCAGTTTGGGGGATTAGGAAGATTGACGTGCTGTGAATGGAGTTTGATGCCTTTGTGATTTATCAGCCTTATTAAAGCTGATCTTCTCTCTGACTTTCCGCAGCTAATTTGGCTGGTTTCGGCTCAGTTCTCACTCTCTTGCCTCTGTTTTGGGATGTTGCATCACAGGTGTAACCTGCTGAGACAAAGCCCTCCTGGATTTACTGCTCCGCAGGAAGTCTACATCTGAAGAAATCTTGACCACAAAAAAAACATCATATAAACTCGCACCAGCTGAACGTGCCACTGCTGTTTTGGTATCTGTGATGCGGGAGTGGTGAACTGAATCTCTCTGTACTGCGGTAACTCGTCTGTAACACTATGCTTATTCGCCCAGCTGTACAGACCTTCCCATTACTCTGTAGTATTCTGTGAATATAGATTTTTATATAATCTATATAATCAATGTCTTCTCAGACTTACATATGTCAAATCAAATGAAATCCTGCTTATTGTCTTGTCACATTTACGCAGGTGTGATGGTGAGTGGAAATCTTAGGTGCGTAGACTCTATATAAACTATATTAATATAGTAAATACAGTATACACACATTAGATAATAAATATACACAGTACTAACACCAGAACAGCCCTGTATAACCAAGTATATAGTTTTGTATAGCAGTCGTATACAGTTATAAATAGAATCTATGATATATACAGGTGTACACATTCCCGTATATGCAGTTGGGGACTCTTGAGGTAGATAAAAGAAACGCAGGGTATATACACAGAATAGAATATATGAAGTCATAGACAATGTAAAATGACAGAGCGGGGTCGGCGGATGCTGAGGGGCATAGTGCACAGAGGTCGCCGACTTTCTGCAGAGTCCATCACTACAGACCTCCAAACTTCATGTGGCCTTCAGATCAGCTCAGGAACCGTGTGGAGAGAGCTTCATGGAATGGGTTTCCATGGCCGGGCAGCTGCATCCAAGCCACTCTGGAGGGACCAATCACGCTTCTCCGTCTGGCGATCCGATGGACGAGTCTGGGTTTGGCGGTTGCCAGGAGAACAGTACTGGTCTGACTGCACTGTGCCGAGTGTAAAGCTTGGTGGAGGGGGGATTATGGTGTGGGGGTGTTGTTCAGGAGTTGGGCTCCGCCCCTTAGTTCCAGTGAGAGAGGAACTCCTAATGCTTCAGCAGACCAAGAGACTCTGGACGCTCCCAACTTTGTGGGGACAGTTTGGGGACGGCCCCTTCCTGCTCCAACATGACCGCACACCAGTGCACAGAGCAAGCTCCATAAAGACATGGATGAGCGAGTCTGGTGTGGAGGAACTGGACTGGCCTGCACAGAGTCCTGACCTCAACCCAATAGAACAACCTTGGGATGAATTAGAGTGGAGACTCGTCCAACATCAGTGTCTGACCTCACAAATGTGCTTCTGGAAGAATGGTCATAAATTCCTAACCTTGTGGAAAGCCTTCCCAGAAGAGCTGAAGTTGAATGTGAACACAGCCTTACATGCTTGACGAGAGAGATTCTGGTCAGGGGTGGTCCTATGTTGGACTCCTTGCGTTGATTGGTGGGGTAGAGGGGGGCTGATAAATGACAAATTGGAGGTGGATATATAGAGTACATTCATGTTTAAATGGTTCCCTGCATGTTTCAGTGGTTCTTTAGACTGATGGAGAGTGTACTGTATCGTATGGTGTATGGTTCTAAAGTGCCCAGGTGGGGGCGGTTATGGGCTGGTGGTTAGGGAACCAGCCTTGTAATAAGGAAGGTCATCGTTTTGATTCCCTAAACCGAAAGGACACGACTGAAGTGCTCTTGAGCGAGGCACCTAACCCCATAACTGCTCTCTGGGCACCATGGATATGGCTGGCCACCATTCCCCCTAGTGTGTGTGTGTGTTCACTAGAGTGCGTGTATGTGGGTGTTTCACTGCATGGGTGGGTTAAATGCAGTGTGTGTGTGAACACAACTGGCAAAAATGGTTTCAATCTAATCTAATCTAATCTAATCTAATCTAATCTAATCTAATCCATATAGAACCTTTTTTTAAAAGGTTGTTCTGTGTATATAGCACCAGAGATGGTTCTACTGCTGTTACAGTGTTAAGATGATGATAATATAAAGACCATTTTTGGTTCTATATCTGGTTTGTCTTGGCAAATGACTACTAGGAAATTAGATGGATATTCAGTGTCAGGAAATTGTGAAATCTCATCTTTTCATTTGGTCTGAAGGAAATGACTGGACGGGGTTTCTGGAGAAATGAATGTACATAGGAAGTATAATTTAATGTACTACAAATGTCCTTTAATACCAGTAAGTTCATTTCGAGCACATTATTAAATTTTTTTTTGCTTTGATATGTACATAAGTATCTCTAAATAAATCTAAATTAGTACAGTTAAGTACAGTCAGTTCTATTTAAGTATATATTTAATAGCACTAATATGTATACATGGAATACTAGGTATAGTTAGTATATGAAAATAGCTAATGATGAGTTCAGTGGAAGTCTAGTTCAGAGTACTTTTGTTTCTCCTGGGTAGGTACATGGAGGACATTTGGAAAATTAAAAAGCAGCATGAATGTCGCTCTGTCTGTCACGGTTTCTCTTTTTCAGAATAAAGGAAGCACGTCCATTTTAGGGTAATATATATTAATGATAATTCACCATAACTCTCACTCCATACGCCGAGGCTCGCAGTGCAGCGACCTTTCTTGTGATTACCCTTTTACCTTTAAGTGTGATTGTGAAAGGAAATGAATTATTGTTATTGTTATTATCATGCCCGTGCACTAAATTATGCATGCGAACATTCCTCCAGATGTTCTATGTTGCATGAAGCTTTAATTACAGTGAACGCACTTCATTCCTGCACTGCAAACCAAAAATCATTTTACATGTCAGTTGGCTTTACCTCCAAACTTCACTTCCTGAAATTACATATGATGAACCTGGGAGGAGACGTGCTGCATTTTCAACCGACTGTTCGCAGGCAAGTGTTAATTTACCCAGCTTTACCCTTCTCTGCATTCAGTTCACAGCTCGCAGGCCGGGTGTATACAGGACAGTGTGTGAGGTGTCGTAATACCAGCGTAACCATTGTTTCAGGAAAAAGTAGTGCCTGCATTCCTTTGATATTCCCAGGAATGCTTTGGTTCTGGTTCACAGGAACATTTTGGGCTTTAAACTGAGCTGAACTTGCGCTGAGTGGCTATACAGCTTTATTATGTCCTGTATTACATACCGATAAGTGAACGTCCCATTCTGCCACTACCAAAGCAAACTTATCACTAGCCCAGCTTCGGTTTCAGTGGGAATTGTTGCAGAGCCGAATTCAAAACACCTGCAAGTACAGGCCTAGCCAACATGGCTTCAAACAGTTGTACACGCATACAATCAGAGACAGCTCTTGATGTTCCACACTGATTTTCAGACATTGGAACACACTGACTTTAAAACTAGGGACCTAACAGTTCACTATGCAGCCCTGATGGACAGGCTCTCAAATGCAGGGGTGTGGCTTATATAAGCCTAATCATTTTAGTTTTACAGTAAATGTAGCAGTTAGGGGTTTAGTGTAAATGTAGGGGTTAGGAGGTTTAGTGTGAATGTAGCAGTTACGGTTTAGTGTAAATGTTGAGTCCTAGGGTTTAGTGTAAATGTAGGGGTTAGGGTTTAGTGTAAATGTAGAGGTTAGGGGTTTAGTGTAAATGTAGGGGTTAGGGTTTAGTGTAAATGTAGAGGTTAGGGGTTTAGTGTAAATGTAGAGGTTAGGGGTTTAGTGTGAATGTAGGGGTTAGGAGGTTTAGTGTGAATGTAGCAGTTACGGTTTAGTGTAAATGTTGAGTCCTAGGGTTTAGTGTAAATGTAGGGGTTAGGGTTTAGTGTAAATGTAGAGGTTAGGGGTTTAGTGTAAATGTAGAGGTTAGGGGTTTAGTGTAAATGTAGGGGTTAGGGTTGTGTAAATGTAGAGGGTTAGGGTTTAGTGTAAATGTAGGGGTTAGGGGTTTAGTGTAAATGTAGGGGTTAGGGTTTAGTGTAAATGTAGGGGTTAGGGGTTTAGTGTGAATGTAGCAGTTACGGTTTAGTGTAAATGTTGAGTCCTAGGGTTTAGTGTAAATGTAGGGGTTAGGGTTTAGTGTAAATGTAGGGGTTAGGGGTTTAGTGTAAATGTAGGGGTTAGGGTTTAGTGTAAATGTAGAGGTTAGGGGTTTAGTGTGAATGTAGGGGTTAGGAGGTTTAGTGTGAATGTAGCAGTTACGGTTTAGTGTAAATGTTGAGTCCTAGGGTTTAGTGTAAATGTAGGGGTTAGGGTTTAGTGTAAATGTAGAGGTTAGGGGTTTGGTGTAAATGTAGGGGTTAGGGTTTAGTGTAAATGTAGAGGTTAGGGGTTTAGTGTAAATGTAGGGGTTAGGGTTTAGTGTAAATGTAGAGGTTAGGGGTTTAGTGTAAATGTAGAGGTTAGGGGTTTAGTGTGAATGTAGGGGTTAGGAGGTTTAGTGTGAATGTAGCAGTTACGGTTTAGTGTAAATGTTGAGTCCTAGGGTTTAGTGTAAATGTAGGGGTTAGGGTTTAGTGTAAATGTAGGGGTTAGGGTTTAGTGTAAATGTAGAGGTTAGGGGTTTAGTGTAAATGTAGGGGTTAGGGTTGTGTAAATGTAGAGGGTTAGGGTTTAGTGTAAATGTAGGGGTTAGGGGTTTAGTGTAAATGTAGGGGTTAGGGTTTAGTGTAAATGTAGGGGTTAGGGGTTTAGTGTGAATGTAGCAGTTACGGTTTAGTGTAAATGTTGAGTCCTAGGGTTAAGTGTAAATGTAGGGGTTAGGGTTTAGTGTAAATGTAGGGGTTAGGGGTTTAGTGTAAATGTAGGGGTTAGGGTTTAGTGTAAATGTAGAGGTTAGGGGTTTAGTGTGAATGTAGGGGTTAGGAGGTTTAGTGTGAATGTAGCAGTTACGGTTTAGTGTAAATGTTGAGTCCTAGGGTTTAGTGTAAATGTAGGGGTTAGGGTTTAGTGTAAATGTAGAGGTTAGGGGTTTAGTGTAAATGTAGGGGTTAGGGTTTAGTGTAAATGTAGAGGTTAGGGGTTTAGTGTAAATGTAGAGGGTTAGGGTTTAGTGTAAATGTAGAGGGTTAGGGTTTAGTGTAAATGTAGGGGTTGGGGTTTAGTGTAAATATAGGGGTTAGGGTTTAGTGTAAATGTAGAGGGTTAGGGGTTTAGTGTAAATGTAGGGGTTAGGGGTTTAGTGTAAATGTAGGGGTTAGGGGTTTAGTGTAAATGTAGGGGTTAGGGGTTTAGTGTAAATATAGGGGTTAGGGTTTAGTGTAAATGTAGAGGGTTAGGGGTTTAGTGTAAATGTAGGGGTTAGGGGTTTAGTGTAAATATAGGGGTTAGGGGTTTAGTGTAAATGTAGAGGGTTAGGGGTTTAGTGTAAATGTAGGGGTTAGGGGGTTTAGTGTAAATGTAGGGGTTAGGGTTTTAGTGTAAATGTAGGGGTTAGGGTTTAGTGTAAATGTAGGGGTTAGGGGTTTAGTGTAAATGTAGAGGGTTAGGGGTTTAGTGTAAATGTAGAGGGTTAGGGGTTTAGTGTAAATGTAGGGGTTAGGGGGTTTAGTGTAAATGTAGGGGTTAGGGTTTAGTGTAAATGTAGGGGTTAGGGGTTTAGTGTAAATGTAGGGGTTAGGGGTTTAGTGTAAATGTAGGGGTTAGGGGTTTAGTGTAAATATAGGGGTTAGTGTTTAGTGTAAATGTAGAGGGTTAGGGGTTTAGTGTAAATGTAGAGGGTTAGGGGTTTAGTGTAAATGTAGGGGTTAGGGGTTTAGTGTAAATGTAGAGGGTTAGGGGTTTAGTGTAAATGTAGGGGTTAGGGGTTTAGTGTAAATATAGGGGTTAGGGGTTTAGTGTAAATGTAGAGGGTTAGGGGGGTTTAGTGTAAATGTAGGTATTAGGATGAATGATGGGCCACTCACGCATGTCAACACAATGCTTCGGTTCTGTCTATGCGGTCTAAGTTCTCCCAGATCCTTCATGTCCCTGGTGCCTGCTTTCCTCTATCCACTTCCGGCAGCAGTGTGCTGTGGTATTATCTATCCAGTGTGGAGCGCAGTAAGTTGATAACTCTTCCAAACTGCTCAAATTGCTTTCACACTCTTCAGAATGGAAAACACACACGACAGGACAGGACAGCCTTACATAGTCAGTCAGGTGCAGTGATGAGGCCAGTCCTATCTTATATTACCTGCATGGCCGAGTGTGAAACCTGAATTGTGAAAGTCTCGTGTCAAAACCCACCCTCCACGTTTCATTCCTGTCAGTTAATTCTCTCTGGGCGCAGCTATTTTTGGATGAAATCACGAGAGCAATCTGGAGCTTCCATATGTCTCCACCACGTGTGTGGAAGCAAAGTGGAGTCAGGATTCAGCACAATCCAACAGACGTCTTAAGAACAGATAGAGCCATGTGGACTTTGAAGGTTGAGGAATAGTACAGGAGGTTCAGATGTTCAGGACCAAGACTGACCAGAGTTTTGGGCTGAGATTAATTCAGTTCTGTTCTTGCAGCCTCAAACAGGACTGACTTTTGGCACCCGGGGAAAAACTAAAGGACTCTCACTCGACCAGCTCTCTCACCAACAAGTACAATCCAGCCCAAGATTTGCTCCTCTCCAGTCTCTTGCTTGGTTACTCCCTCTCTCTCTCTCTCTCTTTCACTTGCTCCAGGAACGTACTTTCCGCCTTCCCACCTTTTGCCTTGATGTCCATGCTGGGAACACTACCTAGCTGAAGACTCGTTGTTGTTGGTGAGAGATGTGATGTGGTAGCATAGGGCATTACCCAGCGAAGTCTCTCGTTCCCGCCTCTCCCAAGTTACCTAACGCCGTAGCAGGCCTTCCGGGCCCAGACTGGGAATGATGCCGTGTTCCCAGTGATAACTCAAAGCCGTTTATTTGAGGTAAGGTCACTACATGATGTTGCTTTAAGGCCTAGTGGAGTTGACTACACTGCATGAAGCACTGTAGATGTAACTTTGGATGTGTCTCCGTGCTGTTTTTCCCTGGCCCAGTTGAGCTTGGTAATTAATAATGCTCTATAGCAGGCGTACGCTCGGCATACACGTTTGTAAGCCCATCTTGATTTAGCATCACGAAAAAGCAGAGTGCGTTGATGACCTCTCGGCCGGTTTTCAGCTGAGTTTGTCTCTCAGAAGCCGGAAGAAATGTTTCCCCCAGAAATGTTTTGCCCCACTGCTAATACCGAATGACAGCAGTATCTGAGAACCGGCTCGTGTCACGTCCTCTCTTTAGCTTCCTGTCGATACTTTCCACATTAGCATATCTTATAAGAGGTGCTTGTTTAGCCGCCCGGTACGTGCAGCAGTCAGTGTAGGCACAGTGTCATTCGTCTGTATGAGAGACTGATGGAACCCTGCGTACTCCGTTTTCCTCTCCTCATCAGTTTCGCGCCAGCCAATCATCTTGTACCTCCGAAGTGTTATTCTTATGGTGTGTAATGCAAACCCAATTAATCAGCGGAGTCCATCTGCATTCCCTTAAACTCTACATCATCAATCACTGCCACTGCTCATCTGTCTCAGCTGCTCCACTGTACGTTCGCTGCCGCCTCCGAGACAATTAAGCTTTTTCAGCTGGGAGCGGAAAACAGGGGGATGGAAAAGTGATGGTGAGTTACCTGAAGAGACAGACAGGGGAAATGAACAACAGCGTGCGTGCCGTAGCTTCCAGAGGTGGTTCCCAGGTGGCCGGCCTCCGTCTAACTGAGGCCCTATTAGTCTAATCCAGCTGGCGGGCTTTCACGAGCAGCTAGCAGAATAGGATTTGTTAGGGGATAATGCAAACATAATGCAGTGGCCTGTGGAAGATCAGGTAATTGCTGTTTGTACTGTTCTAAGACTGACAGGTTTCCTCCATGACACTTAGGAGCGGCCTTACTATCATTTCACACTGCTGTAAACAGTAATCCAGCACCACGTCCACTTTCAGATGTGTTTCCACCACGGCCTGTAGAGATGCCTCACAAAACATCACAACATTCTCTATCAACGGTTTAACAAATATAGACCATGCTGCTGAATTGGCTTTTTCACAAGGGGAAACCCAGACCAGAATGTACACTACATAATTACACTAAACCCTAACCCCTACATATACACTAAACCCTAAACCTCTACATTTACACTAAACCCCCTAACCCCTACATTTACACTAAACCCCCTAACCCCTACATTTACACTAAACCCTAAACCTCTACATTTACACTAAACCCTAACCCCTACATTAACACTACACCCTAACCTCTACATTTACACTAAACCCTAACCCCTACATTTACACTAAACCCTAAACCTCTACATTTACACTAAACCCCCTAACCCCTACATTTACACTAAACCCCCTAACCCCTACATTTACACTAAACCCTAAACCTCTACATTTACACTAAACCCTAAACCTCTACATTTACACTAAACCCTAACCCCTACATTAACACTACACCCTAACCTCTACATTTACACTAAACCCTAAACCTCTACATTTACACTAAACCCCTAACCCCTACATTTACACTAAACCCTAACCCTCTACATTTACACTAAACCCTAACCCCTACATTTACACTAAACCCCCAAACCCCTACATTTACACTAAACCCTAACCCTCTACATTTACACTAAACCCTAACCCCTACACTTACACTAAACCCCTAACCCTCTACATTTACACTAAACCCCTAACCCTCTACATTTACTCTAAACCCTAAACCTCTACATTTACACTAAACCCTAACCCCTACATTTACTCTAAACCCTAAACCTCTACATTTACACTAAACCCCTAACCCCTACATTTACACTAAACCCTAACCCTCTACATTTACACTAAACCCTAACCCCTACATTTACACTAAACCCCCAAACCCCTACATTTACACTAAACCCTAACCCTCTACATTTACACTAAACCCTAACCCCTACACTTACACTAAACCCCTAACCCTCTACATTTACACTAAACCCCTAACCCTCTACATTTACTCTAAACCCTAAACCTCTACATTTACACTAAACCCTAACCCCTACATTTACTCTAAACCCTAAACCTCTACATTTACACTAAACCCTAACCCCTACACTTACACTAAACCCCTAACCCTCTACATTTACACTAAACCCCTAACCCTCTACATTTACACTAAACCCCCTAACCCTCTACATTTACACTAAACCCCTAACCCCTACATTTACACTAAACCCTAACCCTCTACATTTACACTAAACCCTAAACCTCTACATTTACACTAAACCCTAACCCCTACATTTACACTAAACCCCTAACCCCTACATTTACACTAAACCCTAACCCCTACATTTACAATAAACCGGGTTAAACAGGGTTAGGGGTTTAGTGTAAATGTAGGGGTTAGGGTTTAGTGTAAATGTAGAGGGTTAGGGTTTAGTGTATATGTAGAGGGTTAGGGTTTAGTGTAAATGTAGGGGTTAGGGTTTAGTGTAAATGTAGAGGGTTAGGGTTTAGTGTATATGTAGAGGAATGGGGTTTAGTATAAATGTAGGGGTTAGGGTTTAGTGTAAATGTAGGGGTTAGGGTTTAGTGTAAATGTAGGGGTTAGGGGTTTAGTGTAAATGTAGGGGTTAGGGTTTAGTGTAAATGTAGGGTTTAGGGTTTAGTGTAAATGTAGGGGTTAGGGTTTAGTGTAAATGTAGGGGTTAGGGTTTAGTGTAAATGTAGAGGGTTAGGGTTTAGTGTATATGTAGAGGAATGGGGTTTAGTATAAATGTAGGGGTTAGGGTTTAGTGTAAATGTAGGGGTTAGGGGTTTAGTGTAAATGTAGGGTTAGGGGTTTAGTGTAAATGTAGGGGTTAGGGGTTTAGTGTAAATGTAGGGTTTAGGGGTTTAGTGTAAATGTAGGGTTTAGGGGTTTAGTGTAAATGTAGGGTTTAGGGGTTTAGTGTAAATGTAGGGGTTAGGGTTTAGTGTAAATGTAGGGGTTAGGGGTTTAGTGTAAATGTAGGGTTTAGGGGTTTAGTGTATATGTAGGGGTTAGGGTTTAGTGTAAATGTAGGGGTTAGGGTTTAGTGTAAATGTAGGGGTTAGGGGTTTAGTGTAAATGTAGGGTTTAGGGGTTTAGTGTAAATGTAGGGTTTAGGGGTTTAGTGTAAATGTAGGGTTTAGGGGTTAGGGTTTAGTGTAAATGTAGGGGTTAGGGTTTAGTGTAAATGTAGGGGTTAGGGGTTAGTGTAAATGTAGGGGTTAGGGGTTTAGTGTATATGTAGGGGTTAGGGTTTAGTGTAAATGTAGGGGTTAGGGTTTAGTGTAAATGTAGGGGTTAGGGGTTTAGTGTAAATGTAGGGTTTAGGGGTTTAGTGTAAATGTAGGGTTTAGGGGTTTAGTGTATATGTAGGGGTTAGGGGTTTAGTGTAATTATGTAGTGTACATTCTGGTCTGGGTTTCCCCTTTCCCCACTAAACCCCTAACACACATTTGCACAACATCCTAACTAGTTAAATAACCCCGAACCCCATTGTTTAAAAGTAAATGTGTCTCAATAATTTTTTTCAATGAAAATCAGTGTGGAGCGTAGAGTGGAACTGTCACTATTAAATATAAATGATTTAGAAAAAATATATAAATAATTTTTGGCAGCCCAGCAAACCTCTGTGTGTTTTAATGAACCTTTGATGATTGTATGGGTGTACGGCTGTGTTGTGTACTTTTTGTCATAAATGCAAATTCAGTTTTAAGTGTTTAAACAGTGACTGTTGTGATTACACTAAATAGGTGCGGTGGTCTTTTAGTGGCCATAGTGAGACAGTCACCCTTTAGCCTACTTTGGATATCCCCTAACCTCAGCCCCATTCACCTCCTTTAGACAGAATCAAAATGGAGATTGTGAGCCACGCCCTCTCATCCAACATCAGCGTCCGCTCTCACACATGCTCTTCTGGATGAATGGGCAAGAATTTTACAGAATTCCATATGGATGTCTATGGATCCAGAACGGGACATGGTGAAAGCTACTGTGAGTGTCCCTGTACTTTTGTCCATATATAGTGTAGCTGAACTTGTTAAGATGCACTGAGATCACTGAAAGCATTTCACTACAACCTGGCAGCTGACCTGAACTTGCAAAGAGAGCATCTTGAACTAGGATTCCTATGAAACCTGATAACGGCTTTAATTGGCCTGTGTTCGACAAGCAGTACCCCTGTCTCAGCAGTCCACTGGACATGCAGCGTGTACACACGTCTCTTTACCTTTTCCTCAGTCTTCTCTATCTCTGATTGGCTGATGCCTGAATCACTCTTTGGGCTGCATCACTGACCATCCTGTCCTGCTTGACTTGTAAAAATCGAACTCGTGAAAATATCACGAGGCCTCTGATCATTCCAGAGCTCATTCCGAGGGTTAAAGAGTGACTCCTCCTATCTATTGGACCTTATGAAATTGCTTCAGATTATAAAAAATTGTCTGCAGGAACAATTTGGGGTTAAAATCAGGCTACAGATTATGCAGCCAAGGCCCCGCCACCACGACTGATTGTAAATGCTGACAGAGCGCTGTTTTAAGACAGCACTTATTCGACTGCTAATAAATCTCTTTGGTTTTGGAATTTCTGCTTTACTGAAGCTTCTCCTTGTTCATCATTCCTGCATCTGTACAAACTGTGGAAGCAACGTCTGTCTTTCTTTGATGTACTGCATCTACAGTTAAGATGTTGCGTTGCAGAGTGGGCTCAGTGAAATTAAGCAAGGAGTTTCTGGATGTAGCCACATCAGTGTTCAGACACTCCTGCATCAAAGAATTGGTCAGTTGGTCCAGATTTGGTAGATGACTTCCCTGGCGGTGTACTGGTTGTTCCAGGTAGTCCCACAGATGATTCCAATCTGGGGATTGTTTGGGCCAGTCCAGATGTGTGAATGTTCCAGAATGTTCATCATGCCAGTCAGCCACATCTGCAACCCTGTGAACGTAATGTGGCGAACCTTGCCACGGGCTCTCAGAAGCAACAGTTCATTGCGTGTGTGTGGAGAAAGGGGGTGGGGACAGCTAGGCGGGGTTTCCTGCTCCCATCATGCACCGCTGTAGCCCATTGTGTTTAAGTTGCAGTTTTTACTGTACATACTGCTTAACACCATTGATTTACTTCTGCTAGTAACTGGTTATGCACTGTTAATGCATGTGTTAGGATGTAGTTTTCAAGGACTTCATACAGTTCACCGTGAAGCAGATTACTACTGTGTATAGTCACCTCTCAGCTATCTTCCAGCGTGTGTTGTAGTTGGTTTCATTCACCAAGTGCTGTTAAGCGCTGTAAGTGTGCAATGAGCCATTAAAGAGCATTTTTGTCTTTTGGACATGCTGCCTTCTGTCAAGCCTCCTTACGCACTCCACAATAATAACTGTCGTCTTGGAATCTAGGGATAGGAATCTTGTGCTCCTCAGTTAGATGATAATGAGCAAAAGACAAAACCTGCTTGTTCCAGCAGCTCAATGTAGGCCCTGTGGTTCAAATCTACTCACCTCACCCAGAGAACCCATTTCCACCTAATGACAACACCCCCAGAACTTCACGGGGTGGGATGATCTTTGGATACCCTTATTTTGACTTGTTGTTTTTACCACTCATTATTTCAAACTGCTGAGTTACTGTTCAACCTAAAAGAGTGTTGAGGCATCTTACCTGGCTCAAACAGGCTTTCACACTAAAGGCCTATGCGCCACACGGGCGGTACATTGGTATGTTCATCTGATAACTGTGCTGGTGTTTATTTGCATGGAGGGTCTAAATCAGACACTCTTGCCGGCACAAAATTGTCTGTAGACTATAATTACAGCCTCTCATACGACACCTGCCTCTTACAATCAGGAGCGTGAGGCAGGTTTACTAAGAGAGTACCATTTTGGGGAGGTGGTGGGGTGGGGAAATATGTCTTATGATTGTTTAATAAAGCAATTTAACATCAAAGGTCCCTTAAACACAAGTAAAAAGGTTTAAATTGTATACAAACAATATACATCATATACACAATAACTTCCAATATACACAATATATACACACTGTACAATATACACTCTACACACTATACACCATATACACAACCACTCCACATATACACCATACATACAGACACTGTGCAATATACACTCTACACAGTATACACCATATACACAACCACTCCACATATACACAATACATACACACACTGTACAATATACACTCTACACAGTATACACCATACACACAACCACTCCACATATACACAATACATACACACACTGTACAATATACACTCTACACAGTATACACCATATACACAACCACTCCACATATACACTATACATACACACACCGTACAATATACACTCTACACAGTATACACCATATACACAACCACTCCACATATACACACTACATACAGACACCGTACAATATACACTCTACACAGTATACACCATATACACAACCACTCCACATATACACAATACATACACACACCGTACAATATACACTCTACACAGTATACACCATATACACAACCACTCCACATATACACAGTACATACACACACTGTACAATATACACTCTACACAGTACACACCATATACACAACCACTCCACATATACACAATACATACACACTGTACAATATACACTCTACACAGTATACACCATATACACAACCACTCCACATATACACACTACATACACACACTGTACAATATACACTCTACACAGTATACACCATATACACAACCACTCCACATATACACAATACATACACACACCGTACAATATACACTCTACACAGTATACACCATATACACAACCACTCCACATATACACAATACATACACACTGTACAATATACACTCTACACAGTATACACCATATACACAACCACTCCACATATACACAATACATACACACACTGTACAATATACACTCTACACAGTATACACCATATACACAATGACACCCGATATACAAATTACATACACACAAAGAACAATATACACTCTACACAATATACACCATATACACACCGACTCCACATATACACGATACATACACACACTGTACAATATACACTCTACACAGTATACACCACATACACAACCACTCCACATATACACAATACATACACACACCGTACAATATACACTCTACACAGTACACACCATATACACACCACTCCACATATACACAATACATACACACACCGTACAATATACACACCAACTCCACATATGCACAATACATACAGACACTGTACAATATACATTCTACACAATATACACCATATACCCAACCACTCCACATATACACAATACATACACACACTGTACAATATACACTCTACACAGTATACACCACATACACACCAACTCCACATATCGTCGCTGTCCAAAGAAAAACATGTATCTCCATTTTTGTTGATTTTTTTACGTTTATGCCTCATTTTATCACATGAGCTGCTATTTACACTCTGTGGAAATTTCATGAAGAATGGACCAACAGAAATGGCCCAAAACTGCTTGGAAAGATGTCTGGTTCCATTGACTTCCATTCAAATGAAATGAGGTTTTTGGCCTCTCCTGTAAAGTTGCCATTTTGGAGATACCTGTTTTTCTTTGGACAGTGACAATATACACAATACATACACACACACTGTACACTCTACACCGTATACACAATATACAAGCAATAAACAAACCCTATATGCTCAAATAATATACAGTTTACACCTTATTTACAAACAGTATCAGGTAGTAGTGTTGAGGTAGAGGCCGTAGTATTGAGGTAGAGGAGGTAGTGTTGAGGTAGAGGCAGTAGTGCTGAGGTAGTGCAACAGTATTGGTGTACATGGGGAAGAAACTGTAGTGCATAATCTGCCATGTAAGTGAAAACGGCGAACACTATGGAAGAACAGGAGTGTCCAGCAGATGATGTGACTGGTCAGCTGTTTATAAAAAAGATGGCCTGAGATTTTTGTGTCTGGTTGTACAGGTGTACAGGTGTACAGGGTCCTGTAGCGTCTGCCGGATATCAGGAGTTGATACATGTTGTGTCCAGGGTGAGACAGATCTGAGGATGTTCCCTGCCCGGTTCCTGGTTCTTGAACAATACACTTCCTGGAGGGTGGGAAGTGGATGTGGGAACTGTGATGGATGTGCACAAGACGGGATACTGAGAGGCATTTTCCTGGGAGACTGTTGCTAACGTAGGTTGACGCTGTACAGTTTTCATATCACTGTTATCAGCATTACTGACTATCATGAATGTTGCCGTGGCTCACTGTGAAACTGGTAACAGCTTCATGGTTGTAATAGCTTTAGAATATTAGTTGCATATCAGGATCAATTCTTGTTCAGAATCAAGCTTTGGATTATTGAACAGTTTGATTCCAAACTTTGGAATGTGCTTAAAATTACGTTTCTGGCATTTCCAAACCGAATGGCATCATATGCATCATAACCGGAATAAACTCTGTTTGTTTGTTGTGTTGGCGAACGGCAAGGTCTTACAATACAACAGCAGTGCAATCACTAATATGATTTTTTTTATAATAGCTGTTTGCTGCTGTACGAATACGCCACCTTGTTTGGTTCTGCGGTGTTAGTTTGTTAGACTCCTCGCAGTAGCTGATATTTTCCTCAGTCCATTTTTTTTCCCAGACCACACGGCATTCTCTGATGAACACACTTCAGATGATAACGACGAGTAGAAGCGTCCGGGCTAGACGTGAAAATTGAAAGGAAGAGCAGCGCCTGATCCGTCCTATTACCATTCCACTCACTCCTCAAGCTGAAACCACTCTTAACAACTCCCACATTCCGTGGAATAAATTACTGTCTATTTACGCTTCCCTGAATGCATCGCTGATGCGTCGCACAACATTCCTGAAGATGCTGCAGAGAGGAAAACTAAAACATATACATCTCCACCAATGAGAAGCCGTAATTCTCTAATAACAGTGATACCCGTAGTTTGATTCCAGGCTATGCAAGGTGCTTTCCAAGCAAGGGTTTCTCCGGCAGGGTTTGAACTGAAGGGGTCCTGAAATTCTGTTAGTGTTACAGAACCACCCTACAAACAGTATAAGGCAGTAGTGTTGAGGTAGAGGTGGTATTATTGATGTAGAGGCAATAGAGTTGAGGCAGAGGCAAGTAGTCTTAATGTACATGAATGGGGAAGAAATGGGGGCGGTGCAATTATGAATTTGAGTGACATCCCATTCTTAATCCATAGGGTTTAATATGATGTCGGCCCACCCTTTACAGCTATAACAGCTTCAGCTCTTTTGGGAAGTCTCTCCACAAGGTTAGGAATGTGTTCATGGGAACTCTAGACCATTCTTCCAGAAGCACATTTGTGAGGTCAGATACTGGTGTTGGACGAGAAGGCCTGGCTCTCAGTCTCCACTCTAATTCATCCCAAAGGTGTTCTATCGGGTTGAGGTCAGGACTCTGGCCAGTCAGGTTCTTCCACACATTTGACACTTTGCATTGCAAGGAAACTGTGCATTTATATATATATATATATATATATATATATATATATATATATATATATATATATATATATATATATATATATATATATATAGCTGTATATATACAGGGGTTGGACAATGAAACTGAAACACCTGGTTTTAGACCACAGTCATTTATTAGTATGGTGTAGGGCCTCCTTTTGCGGCCAATACAGCGTCAGTTGGTCTTGGGAATGACATATACTGCGTCCTGCACAGTGGTCAGAGGGAGTTTAAGCCATTCTTCTTGCAGGATAGTGGGCAGGTCACTACGTGATGCTGGTGGAGGTTCGTCCTTCTTGGTGGTATGCTGACATTACCCTGGATACCGTGGCTCTTGATACATCACAAAGACTTGCTGTCTTGGTCACAGATGCACCAGCAAGACGTGCACCAACAATGTGTCCTCTTTTGAACTCTGGTATGTCACCCATAATGCTGTGTGCATTGCAGTATTTTGAGCAGAACTGTGCTCTTACCTGCTAACTGAACCTTCACACTCTGCTCTTACTGGTGCAATGTGCAGTTAATGAAGATTGGCCACCAGGCTGGTCCAATTTAGCCATGAGACCCCCACACTAAAATGACAGGTGTTTCAGTTTCATTGTCCAACCCCTGTATATATATATATATATATATATATATATATATATATATATGCATTAATGTATGTTTGTATATCATTAGTGGTAATCAAATATAGTTATATAGAACTAACTGTACCTAACTGCACTATTTTGACACACCATTAATATTCACTTAGATACATTTCCTTAACCACCACGGAGCTCCTGGCTGTCCTGCACTGTGGAAGCTTGGCCTGTGTCCTACTTAACTACAGACTAATCTGACATTTATTATTCTACCCTACAAACACTGAACACTCCTTTCTTGTGCTCTCTTGTATCTGGTGTTGACCCGAGGAGGATGGGTTCCCCTTTTGAGTCTTGGTTCCTCTCGAGGTTCCTTCCTTCTTAACTAACCGAGTTTCTCCTTGCCTCTGCCGCCTTTGGCTCACTCATTGGGGGCTGGAACACCAGATTCTCTGTAAAGCTGCTTTGTGAGAACATCTGTTGTAAAAAGCTCTATATTAATAAATGTTGACTTGACCTGGCTTTGAGTGCATTAAAATATACTTGACCTTTACCTGGGACCGCAAATTAGCATACTTATATTAAGTATACTGAGGTATTCGTCAACAAAATGTACTTTTGTGTTTAGAGGACCTTTTTAGCACGTCTTCCGCCCAGCTAGAGCTGCCATAGACGACCGTAAGTGCTACATCTGTTAAATCGAAGCCTCTAGGTGCTTCAACAGCTCAGCCACAAAGTGGTAGACCACACAAACTTCAACATCAACGTCAGCACATGAGCCATGTATCGGAAGCATCATGAAACGGGTCTCCATGGCTGACCAGCTTGAGTAGTGTGAAGTACAGCCACTGGACTCTGGAGCAATAGAAATGTGTTCTCTAGAATGAGTTTTCAAATGCTAATGGATCATATCGTCACATCAGCTATCATCTCTGACTGTACATCTACAAGGTGGACCAGCAAGGTAGGAGTGTCTAATAGAGTGGACAGTGAGTGGACACAGTGTCTAAACACTCCAGCAGCACTGCAGTGTCTGATCCACTCACACCAGCATCACACACACTAACACACCACCACCAGGTCGGTGTTACTGAGAAGGAGCCACCACCTGTTGGAGCCACTACCTGGTGGTCAGGTCATTGGCCATTAACAAACAGGGTAAGTGGTTGAGCTGGTAAAATGGACAATGAGTGCAGGTACAATGTCGGTGTAATAAAGTGCTCAGTGAGTATATTCTCCAACGTGGCTGAATTTTGGAAATTTGCTGGCCTCCGTTAGGCCCTCTTCTAGCGCTTCCACATGTAACCCATTTTCTCAAGGTTCCTCCACCACCATTTAGTTCAAATGCCTACAGCAAGACTGAGAACACCGTCCAGTACCTCTCGTTTCCAACTGTGAAGCGTTGGAGCTCCTCACTCATACCCTCTAATACATGTTCTAACACACACCAGGCCAGAGCTAAGGTCTTTGAAGGCCTGAGGAATCCATCATCCCAATTAGAGCAACACATCAGGCACTCTTCCAGGATGACCTCTAACCAGAGATAATCAGGAGTCAGACAGAAGGTCTCCATCCATTTACCCTCCATCCCTCTCATCTATTCTCTTTGCTGTATTAATAATGAGCTTCTATTGATGGACGGCTGCTCACCTAGTTGCGCTGTCTGCTAAATGCCAGATAAGATGATGTATGATGAGCAGCACACTACCAGTCAAAAGTTTAGACACGTTCAACTAAATGGATGTAGTCGGTGATCATAAAGACTCACACTGAGCAGCTCCACCTGCTGAGAGTCTGAACCAGTCCGTATCCTGATACACCACATCTACTCCTGATGTACACAGTATGATACTCCTCCATATCTCCACCTCTAATATATATTTAGTGGTGTAAAAACTTTGATCTCTTTTTCTGCACAGTGTAAAAGCTCTAGTTCTCCTTTCAGGTTAGTGAATATTCATGAGGGACCGACCAATAGAATCGCTCCAAACCTGCTTAGTAATAAACCGTGTTCTATCAGCTCCACTGCAGGGTAAGGAAGCTGGTTCCTCCTCCTGTAAAGGTCCATTCTGGAGGGTTTTAAGGTGGACTGTATAATTCCATGAGCTAATTTGTAGCTTGATGTCTTCACTTTGTCTCTAAGCCTAAATTGGGAAACCTTCTGTGCTTTTGACTGGTACTGTACACACTGACTGTTAACTACTGCAACACATGTATTTCTGTCAGGTTGGGGTAAAACAGGACGGTGGCAGGAAAAGGCTTTTAAAACATTTTAACCCATAAGAGCCCACAGTGGCGTATGTGTCACAAGCCTGTAAACACAAGTCTGTAAGGTTCTTTATACAGCTTTATCCTCCACCTGAACACATGGAGTCCCTGAGTGACCCATACCCAACATCCTTGATGCAGTCACATGACAGTGGGTGAAAATATGACCTCATTTAGAAAATGGCGATGTGCTTGGTCAGTGCAGTTAGAGACCAAACCAGCTTTACAGTCTGGGTTTTCTATCTATAAAGTTCCGACCCATTCAAGAGCTCTAATATTCATATACCCATATTCTGTATTAAATATACCCATATTCTATATGACATACCCATATTCTATATCACATATACCCATATCTATATCACATATACACATATTCTATATTACATATACCCATATTCTGTATTAAATATACCCATATTCTATATCACATATACTCATATCTATATTACATATACCCATATTCTATATCACATATACCCATATCTATATTACATATACCCATATTCTATATCACATATACCCATATCTATATCACATATACACATATTCTATATTACATATACCCATATTCTGTATTAAATATACCCATATTCTATATGACATATACCCATATTCTATATCACATATACTCATATCTATATTACATATACCCATATTCTATATTAAATATACCCATATTCTATATTACACATACCCATATTCTATATCACATATACCCATATTCTATATTACATATACCCATATCTATATCACATATATCCATATCCTATATTACATATACCCATATTCTATATCACATATACCCATATTCTACATTACATATACCCATATTCTATATCACATATACCCATATCCTATATTACATATACCCATATCCTATATTACATATACCCATATTCTATATCACATATACCCATATTCTATATCACATATACCCATATCCTATATTACATATACCCATATTCTATATTACACATACCCATATTCTGGCGCCATTTCTAGAACACCATGATGGAATACCAGTTATGAAATTGTGGTTGTTGTGAGATATGCTACCAGTATTATGACTTTATAACACTTGCAGAAGACACCATGTGACCTCTTTGACTGATCTTTTATGATCTTATAACTGACCCTTCATTATTTTCCCTTAAGGGGAAACGGCTCTGGGCTCTTATGGGCTAAAAAGAAAACACAATCCAGGGGCGTAGTAGAAAAAACAGGCAAAAAGTTGGCGAAGGGCAAATCCGGAATCGAAGTCGAGGAACAGGCAGAAAGTCAGGAAGCCAAAATCACAAACAGAATAAAGAGAGGCTCGGTAAGTACTCTGAGATGGAGACGTTACTTTGTGAAGGTGAAGACAAACTGAACCGCTTATTAAGGAAGTAACACAGCTGAGAATAACCAGTACTCGGGTAAGGTTGATCTGGGATTGGCTGAGCAAGAAGTCACATGGTCACCAGAAGAGTTCTGGGAAATGAAGGAGCTTGATGGGCTTCTAAGCTGTGTTCCGCTCTGCTGCATATGCTAACTGCTGTTTGCACCTCAGTTCTAGTAACAGTTGACCTACAGGTACTGCTCCTGCACATCTTCCGTTGCGTGTCTGTCCATGACTGCTTATTTATCCAGTTTTTGATTACTTGGAGGAGTATTTAAAATACAATCACACTGGAGAAGTGGCCTTATAGCGTTTCACTGATGACAGTATGGTTGAATTGGCTTTAACTGAGTTGTAGGATGTTTAGCTGAGTTGAGAACTTATGGGATGGTTCTGCTTTCACATTTACTACCTCCTGAATTCATCTGGATGTTTCTGACAGATGTTCCAAGCTCCTTTTGTTATTAGCTCTGCCCTACTGTCTTCAGTTCTCGACCAGAGGAGGATGGGATCCTCCCTTGAAGCTGGGTTCCTCTCAGGGTTTCTTCCTCTTACTCTGAGGGAGTTTTTCCTTGTCACTGTCGCCTCTGGCTTGTTCATGAAGGGGCTTGGAACTGGGTTCCCTCCCCTACATCTATACATGGACTCCTTTGTTTTTCTTTTTCTTCCATAAACTGCTTTTCTGTAAAGCTGCTTTGAGAGAACATTAGTTGTAAACAGCGCTATACAGATAAATGTTGGTTGGTTGGTTGATTGAGTATGTCCAAATGTTCCTACTGGACAAACCATTCTTCTTTTCTGTCATTTTTAATAATTTATTTGAGAAGATATTCAACTTTTTGAATTTCTATTTTTGTGTTTTTATAAAAACGACCCTCTGGATGATTCAGAGGAGGCATCGGAGACGGTCATGTGGTCAGATGAGACCTAAATAGAGCTTTTTGGTATCAACTCCACTCACCGCGCTTGGAGAAAGAAGAAGGATGAGTACAACCCCGAGAACACCGTCCCACCCGTGCAGCCTAGGGGTGGAAGCATCATACTTTGGGGGTGCTTTTCTGCAAAGGGGTCAGGACGACTGCACCGCATTGAAGGGAGGATGGATGGGGTCATGTATCGTGAGATTTTGGCCAACAACCTCCTTTCCTCTGTAAGAGCACTGAAGATGGGTCACGGCTGGGTCTTCCAGCATGCCACACAGCAAGGGCAACTAAGGAGCAGCTCCGTAAGAAGCAGTTTAAGGTCCTGGAGTGGCCCAGCCAGTCTGCAGAACCAAACCCTATAGAAAATCTTTGGAGGGAGCTGAAACTCAGTGTTGCCCAGCGACAGCCTCGAAGCCTGAAAGATCTGGAGAAGATCTGTATTGAGGAGTGGGCCAAAATCCCTGCAGCAGTGTGTGCAAACCTGGTCAAGAGCTACGGTAAGCGTCTGACCTCGGTAACTACTATCTATTAGTTTGGTGTAGCTCAGCAAATAACACCACTACCCGTTAGGGAGCCACCACCACACGTGGGAGACTGGGGTTCGAATCCTGGTCTGGGTGACTATGCTGTGCTACACCAATAAGAGTCATTGGGCAAGACTCCTAACACTACATTGGCCCACCTGTAATATGATTAACCATGTAAGTCGCTCTGGATAAGAGTATCAGCTAAATGCCGTAAATGTATTAGGGCTGTACCTGACTCAGAATTTTGTCAGTCGAATCGGATTTGCCCGTCCTTCGTTCATGTTTTTTCTCCAGGTACATTATCTAGTAATCAGTAAATCAGTCTGCATACGGTTCAGATCTGATCTCCTCATTTAGATAGTCAGCAGAGTCACAGGAACATATTTCTGAACTAAAAGAGGCGGGGCTTATGATGATCGATCTGAACTGGAGCCTGATTTAATTACAGGATACAGCGCCGGGCAGCAGCTCGTATTTATGCTAAACATTAGCACTTATAGCTTCTAGTCTTTTTAATTTCTCTTCTAACAGCTTCATCAGTAGGAGGACCCTTCGCCTTTCATCTCTCATAAATAATGACCTGCTAAATAAAACCAGATTAGTCCATATTTAAATTATTTTCAGATGGAAAGAACAATTGTAGACCTGAAACCGTTTAATTATTATATTAGCCATGCTCATAGCTAAAACTTGAATATATATTTATTATCCCCCTTTAATAATCATTAAAATGTCTTTTTACAATCTTAAAGTTCTTGTGCATTTTTGTGAGCTTTTGTCTCTACAAAAAAAAAACTCGTCAGTGTTGACTTAAAGGGTCTCCAACTGACGATTCGACTCGTTGACTTCTACAGGGTAGCCCTAACGTCCATATATACTATACATAGCTTTACTTCCTGTATCTGTAATTCCTGTATCTTGAAACTTATACTAAGCATTGACCCCTATTAGTGTTATTAAAGGCTTATGCAGCATTACAGGAGATTAGATCTGTTGTTATAAAGCATCGTTACCCAGTTAAAACAGTTTTGACTGCAAATATAATGTATTATGAAAGTGTTATCGATTAGTTTTATGGATTGCTGTGATTTTACTCGTTTATACACATGTGACCTGTTTCAAAGTTCTTTGCTTTAGAGAAGGCAGATTTTCTCACCCTTCATTAAAGCCTAAATTAGTCCATCAGTTCTAAAGCCGTTAACGACAGCAGCAGTGATTCAGTGTCAAACAATGGGAGAAAAAGAAATACTGTGGATGCTGAATTACCTAGCAGGTCTCGGGAGAATGAGGCCAATGTAGAAACACTTCTGTTCTCCTCTGTTATTAAAAGTTGCAGTAATGAAAAATCCCTTCGACTAGCGTCCGGCCCCGAGCGTCCGGCCCCGAGCGTGAGCTTTAGTCTCTCACTAATAAAACATATTCTGAGATCCAAACGCTCGGAGGCAAAGGTCTGAGAGAGTGCAAATACGTGAACCTGTCAGGAGACAGCCGCACACATTAGCTCACGAACTGCACCGACTCTCAACTCATTCCTCAGCTGGTAATGGAGCTCTTGGATGAAAGACCCATTCTCTAGTCCTTGGGCAATACCACCTCCATGACACATGCTGTGTATAGTATAGCCACGTAAAGAATGGCTTAAAGCAGAACCCCAACATAACGTCTGCATAGCTGCACGGCTGAGACGGGTCATTCGGTCATCCGTTGGTCTGAAATCGGTTTAGAGAAGTGGTGGTGAGCGGAGCCAGACGTCTGTCTCTAAAAGCCCCATCACAGAAAGTTATTACGTGAAGTGTTTATGAATACGCCGCCTGATGTCTGTTGCCTTGTTTTCTAGATTGTTCTGAGAAGTGGTGCAGTGGGTAGCGCTGTTGCCTCACAGTAAAAAGGGCCTGGGCTTGATTCCCGGCTGGGGCATTTGGGGTCCTTGCTGTGGGGAGTTTGTATGTTCTCCCCATGTCCTCAGGTTTCCTCCAGGGGCTCGGGTTTCCTCCCACATTCCAAAGACCTGCAGTCAGGTGAACTAGAGATGCTAAGTTGTCCGCTAAGTGTGAATGTATATGTGTGTGTGTGTGTGTATGCTTGCCCTGTGATGGACTGCCAGCCTGTCCAGGATGTTTCCTGCCTTCTACCCAATGAATGCTGGGAGAGGCTTTAGCACCCCCTCCAACCCAATAGGATGAGTGGGTCAGAAGGCGGATGAATGAATGAATGCATGAAAGAATGCACTGATGAATGCGCTCATGCATGCATGCAAGTAATCCCCAAAGAAGCCACAGCCATTCCTGAATATCTGGCTGTGTAACTGGATGGGCACTGGACATTTCCGAACTTCCAGCTAGGAAGATCAAATCATATGAGAATCTGATTGTCTTGACCGTATGATAAAAGGCTTGTTGGCTCATTTTTCTTTAACCTTTTAGACAGTAGCTGTGGTTCTATAGACTAATCCATATACCTGTTTTGTAATATTTGTATATATAACCCAGAAGGGACGCATATTTTATTTAAATGATTGTCTAAAGTGAATTGTTTGTCTTAGAGAGATTTAGTGAAATGTTTTAAATCCTTGAGATGCTAGCAGAAAGAACAAGTGCTGAACGATTTCACTACAGCTCATGGCTAACTTTCAGTAGTACATGAAAATCTACGCTCATTAAAATCACATTTGTGTTTTGCTTTATTAATGCCATCGCTTGAGTTTCATCAGTCAGTGTAAATGATATAGCAGAACATCCTCATGCTTAATCCTGCAGAAGACGGCACAGGGTAGAACAAAGCTTTTAGCACCCCCTGTAGGCCCCTATGAAAACTCCAGTGAAGACCATGCGGGTACATTTACAATACTACCTCAATATTATATCATAAAAAACATAGGCAGTCAGAAAGATTACATGTTAGCTGAAACATACAGGTAGCACAGTACACTCAGGAATGGTTTGGGCTCTAAGGGTTTAGAAACTTTCTTGCTCTCGTTTTCTGGAGAAGAAAAATAGACAGGTTTCAGGATCGGCGAGCTCTTGACTGGCCGAAAAAAAACTTTCACTTTGGGTGCAGATGCACTAAATTCCCATATTTGTTGGTATTCCCTTTCAGGGGGCTCCCTGTTAACCCTGCCTATTTCCACAAGATAAAGTCAGGAAGCTAAATGGCATTTCCAGAAAAGGACTCCCGAGCCCTCAGATGTCATTGCATGAGGAACCGTCACGCTACCAACTAATATGTAGCCACACGGGCTCAGGAAAAGCACAGTCTGCTTCTTCTTCCATAAATGACACTTGAAACTCTTTTACGCCAGGAGAAAGCCGTACAGTAATTCTACACAGAAGCGCCGCCGAGTTCTTTGGGCCTGAGCTCATCTCAAATGGTCTAAAAGACAGTGGAAATGGGTGATGTGGTTAGATGAGTCCATGTTACAACTTGTTTAAAGTTTAAAGAGACCATCCAGATCGATATCTGCCATGATACACAAGAGCATGAGTGCCCACTGCATGGCTGACTTGCATTTGTATGAAGGCGCCATTGACATGGAGGCATATATTTGGATTTTGGAGTGGCATATGCTGCCATCAAGACGACGTCTGTTCCTGGGAAGTTCATGGTTATTCCAGAAGGACAATGGAAGGAATCATTTTGTATGTGCTACAACAGTGTGTATAACAGCATTATAGGAATAACTAGCCTGCCTACAGTCCAGATCTGTCTTCTATAGAGAATGTATGGATCACCATGAAGAGGGGATTAAGTAATGAAGCGGAGAGTAAAAGTTTATCATTAGCACTAACTATAATACCGCAAATGCATGACGTCTACACAGATAGCACAAACTAATCGTCTCCTGGTCAGTTTGTCTTCTGGTTCAAGGTGTCCACACAGCTGCAGAAACAGTAGAAGTCATAGCACCTGTTTACACAGTCATCACCCCACCTTACCCCCATACCGTGCCTCTGCTGACCCTCATACACACACAGGTCCGCCGGGAGCCACCTCAACGCTCTGTGTGTGTGCTGTGGAAGTGCCAGACAGGACGCGTGTTGAAGGTGAGATGTGATGTGAAAGCCGACTGCGAGTCTACAGAACATTTCATAAGCCATCCTGCTTCCAAAAATAGAGGCATCAGTGGCATTTCAGTAGTAAGAGAAAGCAATCAAATGATAAAGACCATGAGCCTCTATCTGCACTTCATGGAAATCCAAAGGCCATCAGACTACATCGGTCATTTAGAGGCACTGCCTGTTGTCTAGCAAACACATGCTAACAAAGCCCATACTGACATTGCTTGGATGTCCCGTTATTCATGTGTTCCTCATTCTACACCAAATAAGGACCCCACAGGATCTCACAGAATCTCAAAGAATCTCAAAGGAATTTCAAAGGGTCTCAAAGAATCTCAAAGAGTATCAAAGAATCTCAAGGAATCTCACAGAATCTCAAAGAATCTTAAAGGATCTCAAAGGATCTCAAAGAATCCCAAAGCATCTCAAAGAATATTAAAGGAATCTCACAGAATCTCAAAGGATCTCACAGAATCTCAAAGAATCTCACAGAATCTCAAAGGATCTCAAGAAATCTCAAAGGATCTCAAAGAATCTCAAAGGATCTTTTGTTTGCCTTAAGACGTTTTCTTAAAGCCATCCCCAATATTGTACGTACACAGTGTAAACATGATATTTTGAAATGATCTTGATCTTCGTGAGTTTGTTGTAGGATTGTTATTTTTCTTAGTTTTCTGATTGACAGTGAAATATTCCCACTGTTTTGGAGGACGTTTACTTGATCTAAACTTTTTTTTTTAAACATATTAGTAAATATGAGATATGTGGACTAGATTTAGGTTTATTTCATCTGCTACAAGATAATTTCTGCCAGTGTGAACAGACCCTCAGGATGCTACCTGAACATCTCAAATTTGCCAAAGACCCAGAGCTGTTACTAGAATGTTATCTCTGGGTGGGCATTTGATTTACTTGGGTGGGCAACAATAAATATGTTGCTGAATGTTCCTAAATTGAATAGAACAGAATGCACAGGGTCAGGAAGCAGTGCCCTTCCGATTTTACTTCTGTGTTTATTAAATTACCGCTACCTAAGACTTTTGCACACAAAGAATCAGGACCCCCTGCAGGAATTCTCACCCCAAGTGACACTTTTTAGTGCAAGTTCACAGCACTATGTGTGGAGAAAACACCAACACCTCAGCTGATCTGTGAAGCATGGCGGAGGGAGGATCATGGTTTGGGCCTGCTTTGCTGCTTCATGGTCCGAACACCTTGTAAGGCAACAATGAATTCAATGGTGTGTCCAAACATTTTACAGGAGAATGTGAGGGCAGCAGTCCGTGACCTCAGGCTGAAGAGATGTTGGGATGATGCAACAACACAGTGACTCACACAAGAGAATCAACTATGGAACGGTTGAAAAGAAGAAGCTCTGTGTTTTAGAATGGCCAAGTCCGAGTCCTGACCTTAACCCTATAGAGATGCAGTGGCATGACCTGAAGAGGGCTGTGCAGAGAAGGCAGGCCAGAAATGCTGATGAACTGAAGCACGGTTGCACTCGCTTTAGAGGGTCAGTTTTAGAGTGAACTAGCCGAGGGGAGCTAACAGCTAGGCTAACCGTATCTCAGGTGAACAAAGCAGACTTAGCAGCAGCTAGCTCTAAACAGTGGATACAGTAATAACAGCTCTGAGGTAAATGTGGGTGTAGTGATTGTAGTGGGGTGTGTGTTCATCAGAATGAGCCTCAGAAAGTTAAATATACAGGTCTGAAAATTAATAAAAGATGAACTCGCTTTAGAGGATCAGTTTTAGAGTGAACTAGCCGAGGGGAGCTAACAGCTAGGCTAACCGTATCTCAGGTGAACAAAGCAGCGTTAGCAGCAGCTAGCTCTAAACAGTGGATACAGTAATAACAGCTCTGAGGTAAATGTGGGTGTAGTGATTGTAGTGGGGTGTGTGTTCATCAGAATGAGCCTCAGAAAGTTAAATATACAGGTCTGAAGATTAATAAAAGATGAACTCGCTTTAGAGGATCAGTTTTAGAGTGAAATAGCCGAGGGTAGCTAACAGCTAGGCTAACCATAGTTCAGGTGAACTGAGCAGCGTTAGCAGCAGCTAGCTCTAAACAGTGGATACAGTAATAACAGCTCTGAGGTAAATGTGAGGTAACTGGTCATGTGACTGTATTAGTATACTACACTGTAGGTCAGAACTTGTTACTGTACTGTATACCACACACAGGGGGCGTATACAGTATCACACTCTACTCCACCCCCATAACCCACCCCCCCAACCCCCCAGGCTAAAATACAGGACACGCTTTGTTCCGTATTCGCTGTGTGCACAAGATGGCGTCTCTTAATTTCCGGTTTATGGTGGGTATGCATCACTGTTTCCGGTTGTAGTAGTTGTGAGGAAAATTGAGCGAATCTGTGGAAAGCAATAGCAATCATGAGTGTTTTTAAGATAAAGGAGAAGCAACTGACGTGTCAACGTCAAGAGAAGACGACGTCTCTACATTGCTGTGTGCCTCTGTGTGCTAAGTCTTCAAGCTACAACTCGGAGATTAGCTTTCATAGGTTTCCAGTGGATCCTGAGGTGCGGGCTCGGTGGCTTACACAGATTCGTAGGGACGACTTCAGCCCCCCTCAAAGTACTCGCGTCTGTAGTAGGCATTTCAAAACAGGCGACTTTGTTGCGACGGCCGTGGGAAAGAGACGAAGACATTTGTTTTTACACAAGGTTGGTCCATGGTTTTTTGTGTGTCAGTCTCAGCAATGTTAAGTTATCGATGTAACTGGAGACGTACATCTTGAAGCCCTTCTCACGCTTACTCCTGGGCGCTGTCGACGAAGCCTGAATGATGTGCTGAACATCACTGATGGTTACTTTTGGCAAGTCTTGAAGACGTCACGTGTAAAATGCCATTTTGCGTGCTGACCGGTGGAAAGCGGAAATGCTTGTGCTTACCAAACTTAGAACCGGAAACCGGAAACGTCGCCTTACGTAACTAGCCAATTACCGTAAATGTACGATGTGCACGTGTCTCACACATGATTGATTACACTCTACCCCAAACACCCAACCCCGCCCCCACCCCGGAATCGGATCACATACTGGACATGATTTCGAACACATGTCACTCACACATGACCACGCCCCCCGTTCTTTATTTTTTATTTCTGAAAGATGGCAACCCTAGCCACAGCCCAACCTTTAACCAGCGGATTTGCTAAGACGTACTTGTTCAGTACTTCCATTAGGAGTGAGGGAATGGTAGCTGCTGTGAATGCCGGGTACAGTGGTGAGATCTTAAGCCTTACGACAGTATATACTGCCCCACCATATTCCTGGACAATCTGAAGCAAAAACTGATGCGGAAAAACCCGGATGTGAAATACGGAAGCATGCCGTTACCTGTACAGCCATACAGGAAAGGTGGAAGTATTCATACGTGCAAGCCAAGAACCATGAGGTATCTGTATGCTCCGGAGTGTCCCTACCTAAAGAGCCTTCCGATTGAGTCATATCACACTGTGAGTTTATTTACCATGCAGGTTTCCATCTTCTCATAGCTGGTGCAAACTCAAAGCACTGGGCTGCCAAGAAACACACCTATAGAAGAAGACTGCGGAAAATGAGTCACTGTCTTGCAGGCTCAGATGGCCATCCGTCTCCATTCCCTTCCACCCTGAAAAGCGTAATTGCTTCCTGTCTGTTTTAAAGAACCTCGGAGGGATTGGTGGAAGTGGCCAGGTTCGCTCATCTGCCCCCTTCCTTAATTACAAATGGAGTGATTAGGGAAAACGAGTGTAAGAGCAGAGAAGGGAGGAAACGAGAGGCGAGCGCAAAGAGTATTAACAAGGCTGAAGAATTGCTTCTGTCGGTTCAATCAATACGCCATACAGCGGCCTGGCCTCTGCCTCGGCAATAAAGCCTCCATAGCACTGCTGAAGGGGACGGTAATTGATCTTAGGTAAGGATCCATTTGGAGATCAGCACTTCATTAACCTCTGTATCCAAGGAAACAGCAACTCCCAGGACGCTCCTGAGTGTGATGCTGAGGTGATTTGGCACCATGGCACGAATATAACTCTTTCATTCAGATCTATGTGCCTGAAACTTAGCTAATAGTGTGTAGAACCTCGCACCAATAACAGCTGTGACTGGACATGCCATGGACTGGACAAGTTTCTGGATGTAGGCCACATCAGTGTTCAAATACCCTTGCTTCAAAGAATCGCTCACTTGGGCCAGATTTGGTGGATGCCTTCCCTGGCGGTTTACTAGTTGTTCCAGGTAGTCCTACAGGTTCCAGAGTCCATGAGAAATCAAAGCTGGGGATTCCGTGGGCCAGTCCAGATGTGTAAATGCTCCTGAATGTTTATCATGCCAATCAGTCACATTTCCAGCCCTGTGAACTGTCATCTCGGAATACAGGGATAGGAATATTATGTTTCTTGGTGAGATAATGATCAGCAAAAAGCCAAACCTGGTTTACCAGCAGCTCGGTGTAGGCACTGTGGTTTAACCTTACTGTCATCTCAACCAAAGAACCCATTTCAACGTAATTAAAACACCCCCAGAACATCATAGAGGGGGCTCAGTGCTTATTAGGGATGCTATTTGGGACCTTCAAATGTTACTTTTACAAATGTGTGTGTAAAACAAAAAAACCAAACAAAAAAAAAAAAAATGATATATATATATATATATACATATATATATATATATATATATATATATATATATATATATATATATATATATATATATATATATATATAATAAAAATAAATTATTAATTATAATAAATTATAATTAAATTATATAAAAAATATATATTATTTAAATGTATTATTTAAATTTATTAATTATTTATTATTTAAAATTATTTTAAAAAATTATATTACATAACAAATATAATAAAAGATAAAAGACTTTTCTCACCATGTGAATTTTCTCACTTGTTTCATGAACAAGATAAACAATAATGTTAAATTGTAATAAAAGTAGGTTTAGGCATTTGTCCTTATAATTCTTATTTGAACTGGTTTTTGTTTGTTTTTGCATTAGTCTATGGCACATGTCAAATTAATGTCCGCATTAATGCTGGACACGGGGCAGTCGTGGGCGGTTAGGGAACTAGCCTTGTGACCAGAGGGTTGCCGGTTCGATTCCCTGAACTGACAGTAACGACTGAGGTGCCCTTGAGCAAAGCACCAAACCCCCAACTGCTCCCCAGGCGCGTATAGGGCTGCCCACCGCTCCAGATAAGTGTGCTCACTGCCCCCTAGTGTGTGTGTTCACTAGTGAGTGTGTATGTGGGTGTGTCACTTCACGGAAGGGTTAAATGCGGAGACTAAATTTCCCCACTGTGGCATCAACAAGGGATTAAAATCTAAATCTAAAATCTTCCAAGCCGACTCTCACCAAGTTATCTGCTCATAGTGATGAAAAAGAAAATGGTACTCTTCAGACAAATAGCAAATAGGGAAGAATTATCAGGAGCAGATCATGGAATAACATTAATTCTTCAATCGCGCCAAAGTCCAATTCCAACCCTTACCATTACTTAGTGTAGGCACCTTCAGTGGTGGTTAGGGGTCAGCATGGAGTCTGGCTGGTGTGCAACTACTGTTTACACATTTATGGCATTCGGCAGACACTCTTATCCAGGTCAGTCTACACTTTACCTATACACAGGTACGGGAAGGTAGTGTTTGGAGATGCAGGGTTGTTGCCCAAGTAAGGGCAGATGTTAATGATTGGCTAAAAGGAGTGACTGCATGTGGGCGTGGCCAAAGACCATAGTGTGAATGTGAAGTAGCTGAATGTGCAGGTGTATAGAAGCGTACGGTCATATAGGTCTACCAGCAGTGGGAAAATCCCAGTCTACAGGGAATTCTTGTGATAAAGCACGTCCCTCGACAGGACAATACGTCGTAGTAGGGGGCGCACTTTATGGGTAGTGTTGGGCAAGTAGCCGTGAGGCTTGAAAAAAGTGCGGTTTGCACAAAAGTTCTTATCCCCCTGGAAAGGTGTTTGGATCTAATGACTACGAAGTCAGCACCCCCAATAACACCACATATAAGCGGGTTGCCCCTCCCCTGGGCTAAACCATTAGTGGCCTGAGGTGACACTGGAGTTCACAACTTTAGTCTGCTCTGTCCCACCTGCCCACAGTTCATCAGGTAAGTATACATGATCTGTAGTTATTCTGTGACATGCACTGACCCTTACATCATCACAGTTCTCCTAGGAATTGTGTCAGGGAAGGCATCCACCAAATCTGACCCAACTGCGCAATTCTGGATGATCTGAACACTGATCTGGCCTACATACAGAAACTTGTCCAGTCCATGCCAAATCCAACCACAGCTGTTGGTGATGCTCGTGGAGGCACTACACACTCTTGGGTATGTTTAAGTCGCAGGTGCCTCAACTTCTATACGTAGGTATGTATACCCAGGTCAGGTCAGCAGAATGGTCACTAGAAGGCAGAAAGAGGTTGATGCCGCTTCTAAAACCATGATGGCGTCAATCTGCTCATGTAAATCTGTTAAAGTCAAGTGCTCCCCGGGAACATGCTGTGATAGCACGTTGGCCCAGGAGCAGCACCTTTGGATCCTTAAAGGCGGCAGTGATGGAGCTGGCTTTGTAGCTCGGAGTCAGAGAACATTAGACGTGATTAACACGAGAACCCTCCTTTTATACCCTGGTGAGGAAACTGATCAATACTCCAGGCTCCCTCCTCACCAACACCCACGTTTGTTCTAACAAGGCCAGTATAGGAGCTCCCCTGTTAGCCGGAAAGGAAACTGGAGGGGAAGGCTTGGGCTAGTCTTTCTACATCACTGCATTCTCATTAACAGAATTTCCAGCAGCCTGCCGAGGAGGCGCGCTCAGAACTCCTCGCGTTTGTCTCTGTTGGCCGTTATTTATATATTTTAATGTGGCAAGGGAGGAGTGATCTATTCCTGATCTAGTCTTGGGAGGCCTGAAAGTGGAAACTCATTATGTGTTGCTTCGGGTAAAGCGAAACAGCAATCGGAAAGCGAGAAAGCAAAAACAATTTAAATTGTTAATGCCGAACAATAAGCTCGGACTGATTACGGCAGGCAGGCGAGACGTAATGAGAGAATAAGCTGGAAATAAAGGAGAAGGCTCTGAGTACCGATAGGACAAACTAACCCTTATTAGACTGAAGCTAGTCCGGTAGTTCTCCAAAGACTACTTTAGTGATCCCATTTATATGGACCTTTTAGCGGAGTTGGGCCGAGCTGTCTGAGGTGGGCTTTGTCTACATATTGTCCCCAAGGGGAGAAAGAATTAAACCCAGGCCGGAGATCCAGCTTCATCGATATGACTCCTGGATCTAGATAACTGAGCATAGTGCAGCTTGGAGAGTAGCATAATGACTGTTAATGGTCCAACAACTGCCTGGTCAGAAGGGCCTCCATACGCAGGCAAATCCATATCAGGGATAAATCTGTAAGACCACAGTACATGGCTAAAGCGCTTGAAGGATTTGTTAGCATTAGCAATTAGAAGGGTGGATTACTGTGATCAGGGATTGCTGGAGATGAAACATAGCAGATAAACCTCTGACAAATAAAAGCTGATCATTAGGGAGGAATTATCAGGAACAGATAATGGAATTACATTAATGGGATTTTGCAGTCCAGATCTGAGGGGTAAAATAGATTTCTGGTCTTTGGTAGAAGACGGCTAACATACCACTAGTCTGGAAGTAGTGCTTCAGTCTCTATAAGGCTATAAATACCTGCCGGGTGTGAGAGACAGGATCCATAGATTGGGAAAAGGTAGTACAGTGCATTAAATGACTCATTCCATGTGTCTAAACGGCTCCAGAGCAGATGTTAATGATTGGCTAAAAGGAGGGACTGAGCATTTGGGCGTGGCCAAAGACCATATTGTGAAGGAAGTAGCTGAATCTGCAGGTGTATGGAAGCGTACGGTCATACGGGTCTACCAGCAGTGGCTAAAATCCCAGTCTACAGGGAATTCTCTTCGGAACTGTGCCGGGAAGGCATCCACCAAATCTGGAACCAGCTGGCCCATTTCTTTGATGTAAGAGTGTCTGAACACTGATGTGGCTGCATCCAGAAACTTGTCCGGTCCATGCAAAAGCAAATCACAGCTGTTGTCAGTGCTCAGTAAGGTATTACACACTATTAGGAATGTTAAGAATGTTTACTAGGTATGTAAGTAGTCAGTTTACACAGTGTAAAAAATTTCATGATGAATGGGCCAACAGCAATGGCCCAACATTGCTTGGAAGAAAGTCTGGTCCCATTGACTTACATGAAAATGGTCCATTCACCATAAAATAAATATAACATATAACAAACTTTTTGTTTCATTAGTTTATTGAGGAGACTAAGCGTACACTGAATGACTTGGTTGCCAACAGTATGTGACACTTGGTACAAATGAAGATTAAGGTCAGGGAGTTCAATCAGTTGGATGGCAATCAGGTGTGAATGTAGTAATTAGGGTCAGGAGGTTCAATCAATTGAATGATAATCAGGTGTGAGTGTGGCTGGTCCTACCTTCTTTTCACAGCTATCTGAGTCTTTACTACCAAAGTCTGGCCTTCACCATGCACATTTTTCAGTACATGCCATCTCTCAGTCAAACGAGATTTGGGAAGACCTCAGGAAGACCACAGGAAAATGTTGGTCAGGGCTTGTTGGGCTAAAAGAGGGTGCCAGGCTATGTGTGTCATGTTTTGGACACCATCGTTACCTATCCCTGCAGAGGTCCAACAACTTGTCCAACAAAAAAAATGCCTTGGAGATCAGACAGAGTAATCTAGGAGATAACACAGAATACACAATTCCGACCTGGACCAGCCTGAAGGCCACTCATATAAAGGTGTGTGGGTGGATTAGGCAACAATGGATCTTTATGGGTTAAATGTTATGTTTGGCAAGAACTGAACTGGAACGCGGTGGTGGCAGTATCATGGTTTGGGGCTTCATTGCTGCTATTGGACTTTCAATTCTGGATTGCATCTAAAGCTTTACTGGAGAAGGTTAGCAAACCCATCAATCAATCAATCAATATTTACTGTATCTGTATAGCGCTTTTTACAACCAACGTTGTCTCAAAGCAGCTTCACAGAAAATCAGGTTGTTATAAAAAGAAAACACAGAGTTAATGTACAGACATAGGGGTGGGGGGGGCATGTCCAAGCCCCCCTTGAGCAAGCCAGAGGCTACAGTGGCGAGGAAAAACTCCCTTGAGTAAAGAAGAAACCTCGAGAGGAACCCAGCCTCCTCAGGTCGAACCCGGATGAAGAGAGTGACTTGGTGGACACCTTCCCTGGAGTTTTACTGGTTGTTCCAGGTAGCTCCCACAGACCTTCAAGAGGACTCAAATCTCAGGATGTGTGAATGCTCCTGAATGTTTATCATGCCAATCAGTCACATTTGCTGCCCTGTGAATGCAGGAACTGTCATCTTGGAATACCGGGATAGGAATGTTATGTTCCTCGGGTATGATAATGGCCAAACTTGGTTGTTCCAGCAGCTCAGTGTAGCACTGTGTTTCAAATTCACTGCCACCTCCACCCATGAACCCCTTTCCCCCTAATGAAACCCCAGAACATGACGGAGGAGACTCGTTTGGTGGCTGGGGAGTTTATTTAGTCTTTATGAATGCTCATAGTTAAGAAATTGATCACTACAGTAACAGTACACTCAGTGAAGTAGGGCTTTCAGTACTCTGGCAGTGTTTCTGTTCGGTGTCCTTGAGCAGATCTCGGGCTATTGCCTGTAAAGGCTTCTCTCTCTGTTCTGTTATCTAAACCTTAGAGTCAGTTGATCTCTCCCTATTTACCCCTCTGCCTGAACATCCTTTCGTCTCGTGATTTTAGTCTTGTGAGTATCCAAATAAAAACGCAAGCTAAAAAGGGGAAGCCGGGAAACAATAAGATGAATGAAATATCGACGGGGTGGCGGGTGGGGAACCGAAAACCCCTCTGTTTAAAGTACAGATGGAGTCGTGATAGCTTTGCGGATTAGGCCCGAGGATAATGCTGAAACCATGGTAATTGATACAGTTTACTTCAGGCCTGCTTAATGCTAAGCCCGCAGAGCTGACGAAGATTAGAAGTTTAGAGGTTCCCGGTGATGCGGGCCATTAGAAGTGCCAAATGAACGGGGAGTGGAGCTGAGCAGCTCAATCACGGCTGATCGATGTGGTGAGGTGTTGCCTGCTACACAAATCACGCTGATTGCCATCCTCGGCAAAGTGAGGGGGAATACAAAACAGGGCCTGGTTCCTGTTTCCGCCATTAAGGTGCACGCGCCTGAGCGTGAGCTCACCGCCTTAAAAATAATGGCCTGATAATGGACGACGTGCTCCACATCGATCTCCGTGTTTAATAAGCAAACCTCGCATAACTGAAGACTTCGCTAAACTGCAATAAACATGAGTGCATGGTGATCACTCATATGTTCTCGCTGATGAAGCCAATGCACCGTGATTTACTTTCCATTACTTACTGAAAAGCCCTTGTAACATGCAAGGACAGGAACAAATACAGCGTGCTCTATGTGCCAGAACCTTGTGGAATACTTTGCATGAGTGGCCTCAAACTCAAAATATTAGCAGTAGCTAGGTTATGGCTAGCTAGGTCTTCTCCAGGGAAGGGGGGGGTATGACTTTGTACTGTATAAAGACTCTTATTTAAGGGTATCGTAGTTAATATTCCTCTGTCATTACAAACTTTATCCTTACAAGGCTCGTTAATAGTCGTAGTTTTAACACATAGCATTTAAATAAGTCAGCTTATTTATATATGAAACTGTAAAATGTTGTGGGACTCTTATTTTGAAGAGTGCACATGGGCAGTGCTGGAGGGCCGCTCAGTCAATGTAATCCGTTTCTGGCAGTGGGCACACTTGCCCAGAGACCCCTACCCAGGGTGCCCGTGGAGCATTTGGGGGGGGTAGGTGCTTTGCTTAAGGGCACTACAGTTGTTACCTTTGGTTCAGGGAACCGAACTGGCAACCCTCCGGTCATAAGGCTGGTTCCCTTACCTCCAGCTGACGACCCCCAGAATGCTACCTGCTCATAGTGCCAATAGTGAAGGGGAGGGGTATGTTAATGCAACAGCACACAGACATTTGAGCAGTCAACAGCCCGGTGAAGACCCTTACTGGTCCAGCATGACAGGCACAAAGTCAGCTCCATAAAGACATGCTTTGGTAAATTTGGTGTGCAGGATCTCCAGTGGCCTGTACAGAGCCCTGACCTCAACCCGAGCCAGGCCACACATTTTCCCAGAAACAGGGAAAGTACTCAAGTGTACAGGGTAAGGTGACAGGGAAGGGGTAGGGAAGCGTTAACCCCAGTCTACAGCATGGGAGGCCGAGGGGTTTAACCACTATGTTATACCACCTACAATATTACAAGGCCATTTAGCTGTAAGAGTCAGGTGTCCACATACTTTTGGCCACACACATATATACATATATATATATATATATATATATATAACTTATATGGTTGAAGGTAGATAGAAGTAGGTAGAAGATCAAACCTCCGTCTACAGCATGGGAGGCCGAGGTTTAACCACTATGCCATACCACATACCATGTACCATATAACAACTTCATATATCTTTGATAGGCAGGTGTCCACATACATTTGGCCAAATAATAAATTATCTAGGATGACCAGCCACCGTGTGTGTTTGGAGCCCCTTGATGAGACCCCTCCATGTTTTGTGCCCACCACGTTCCGAGCTTAGCGCTGCTTTGTTCCCTCTGCTTCGAGTTCTCTCCTTCATTCGTCTTCTCTCCTTCTCTCTCTCTTTTTCCCTTGTCTGCCTGCGGTGTGGGTGGGTGTGCCGTTTTGGTGGAGCCGCTCTCATTAGCAGCCCTGGGCGAGCAAAAGGGCTTCCTGACTTATAGGGTTTAATTACTCGCTCCCTCTCCCGCCGGACTCCTTCCTCAGCGTCCCCGCCCAGCCTCGCTTAGCTCACTCGTAATGCAATCAGACACAGAGGTCTTGGATGACTTCCTCCGAACAAGAGGAAAGCAAGCCAATTTGACTAAACGAATGCAACGGTTCAAGGTTGCTATTGTTCCCTCTGGTGGCCCAAAATGAGGGGAGAATGAAGAGCGGAGTGCCAGTATGTGAGAGAGAGGCAGACTGGTGAAAGGTACACTAGAGTCCCTATTTAATTCAGGAACAAGAAGGAGGGGAACAGGTACTCCAACACTTTGTTATTTAACACCTGACCTCGTTTGCTGAAGAGTTGGGCCGCCATGCAAAATGTAAAGTGGTGCAAAGAGAATCCTAACAATAGCTGCACCCAGAAGGAGGTGTGGGAGTGCGGTGCTGTTGGGAAGGAAGATAAAGGTGACCAGGATCAATAACTGATTATGAATTTAGACTGATATGATCAATATTTATTGAGCTACACATACAGAAGTCTGTCTCTCAGTATGGCGTCGGGCCGCCATGTTTGTTAACCCAACATGCCAGACGTCTCGGTATGGAGCTGTAGAGGTTCCTAATGGTGTCCTGTGATAATCCATCCCATGCAGCTTGAACATCCTCACACAGTTCCTGCAGATGGTGCTGTAGGGGTGGAGGTGGAGGGACACCAGGCCTTCTGGACGTGTGACAACAAACCGTTCATCTTGGTGCTGACCACGGTGCCTCCATTCATTGGGCGTCTCCGCCAAGACTAAAGCGGGACTCGTCACAGAAGATGACCCGCTGCCATTCTGAGTCACTCCATGACAGTCTGGCACGACACCACTGCAGTCTTTGGTGACGGTGATGTGGTGTTAAGGACAGTCGTGGTAACGGTCTGCTTGCGTGTAGTCCTGGCTCGTGCAGCCGTCTGCCAATGGTGCTGCACTAACAGGATGACTTATGGAGGACATCATCATCCCGCTGCTTTTCATGTTCCCTCAGGTTTGTTGATGATGGAGCAGAGGGGCGCTGACGTCTCATGTCTTTGTGACTGTCTGGCTCTCCCTTTGGTCCTGCTGTAGGAGTCAGACCTGCCGGAGTCACTGCTGCACTCTGTTAACACCGTATAGTATGTTCAGGTCTTCTGTCAGAGCTAACAGTCGGTCTGATCTCTCTGTCGGAGCTGAACTGCTGCCCATCCTGTGCGGGCTGATGCTGTTGCTACATCTGCTCTGAGTGGAAGCCACTGCTGGCCTTTAACCCCAACAGAGCTCCTGGCTGTCCTGCACTGTGGAAGCTTGGTCTGCATCGCGCTGACCCGTCCGATGACCCAACTACTTAACTACAGACCAATCAGACATTCACTATTCTACCCTACAAACACTATACTCTCCTTTCTTGTGCTGTCTTGTATCTGGTGTTGACCCGAGGAGGATGGGTTCCCCTTTTGAGTCTTGGTTCCTCTTGAGGTTTCTTCCTTCCTAACTGAGGGGGGTTTCCTTGCCGCTGTTGCTCTCGGTTGGCTCATTGGGGACTCGAACACCAGATTCTTTGTAAAGCTGCTTTGTGACACCATCTGTTGTAGAAAGCACTGTATGAATAAATGTTGACTCGACTCAACATCACTTCTCGCTGACTAGCTGACTATGACTAGCATGTCAAAAGAATGGTCTGAAAACCCATTGCTTGTTTCAGCTTGTTACACTTTTGCCATGTCACCTGACCCAGACATGTCTGCACACCTATAGAAGCACTGCAGCTGAATGCAGCCGGCTATGCGACCTCTATGACCGGGTCAGAGTTCAATACAAAAGCTGAGGAATTGAAAAACGTGTGAATCCGGTCTGTTTGATTTCACAAAACACCTTCCCCCGCCTCACCATGCTGTGATGTTTCTCACAGAGTTTCAATCTTTTCTGAAACACCTTCACTGAACTCAAGGAACTCAAAGGAGTCTGAAGGTCTTGCCGTTCTATACGGGGGTCCTGGCCTGAGTTGAGCTGCCCACCTCGTTCTTCAGAGATCTCACACAGAGAAACCTAATAACGTGTGCGTGCCAGAGAAAGAGAAATAGAGAAAGAGAGAGAGGAGAGATCTAATAACCCTGTCCCCCCCACCAGCATCAAATACCTTCCAAAACACTCCAAATAAAATATCACACAACACAGTCTCCCAACAGCCCGACCTAAAAACCCTGAGAGGGGCTCTCTCTGAGGAGACCACAAACAGAATATACCACATGCCGGCCAGCAGGTTCCCAACAGCTGAATTAGAAGCACTGTTCAGTAGTCAGGGTCACACTTTATTTTAGTCACGTCCAATCTAAACGGCCACTAAACACTAACCCCTAACCCCTACATTTACAGTACACCCTAACCTCTAACGCCTAGCCCCTAAATCCTTAAACCTAAAACTACACTACACCCTAACCCCAACATTTACACTAAACCCTAACCGCCTACATTTACACTAAACCCCTAACCCTCTATATTTACACTAAACCCCTAACCTCTACATTTACACCAAACCCCTAACCCCTACATTTACACTACACCCTAACCTCTAACGCCTAGCCCCTAAATCCTTACACCTAAAACTACACTACACCCTAACCCCAACATTTACACTAAACCCTAACCGCCTACATTTACACTAAACCCCTAACCCTCTATATTTACACTAAACCCCTAACCCCTACATTTAAACTAAACCCTAACCTCTACATTTACACCAAACCCCTAACCCCTACATTTACACTACACCCTAACCTCTAACGCCTAGCCCCTAAATCCTTACACCTAAAACTACACTACACCCTAACCCCAACATTTACACTAAACCCTAACCGCCTACATTTACACTAAACCCATAACCCTCTATATTTACACTAAACCCCTAACCCCTACATTTACACTAAACCACTAACCTCTACATTTACACCAAACCCCTAACCCCTACATTTACACTAAATCCCTAACCCTCTATAATTACACTAAACCCCTAACCCTCTACATTTACACCAAACCCCTAACCCCTACATTTACACTAAATCCCTAACCCTCTATAATTACACTAAACCCTAACCCCTACATTTACACTAAACCCCTAACCTCTACATTTACACTAAACCCTAACCTCTACATTTACACTAAACCCCTAACCCTACATTTACACTAAACCCCCTAACCCCTACATTTACACTAAACCCCTATCCCTCTATATTTACACTAAATCCCTAACCCTCAATATTTACACTAAACCCTAACCCCTACATTTACACTAAACACTAACCCCTATATTTACACTAAACCCTAACCCCTACATTTACACTAAACCCCTAACCCCTACATTTACACTAAACCCTAACCTCTACATTTACACTAAACCCTAACCCCTACATTTACACTAAACCCCTAACCCCTACATTTATACTAAACCCTAACCCCCACATTTACACTAAACCCCAATGCCTACATTTACACTAAACCCCTAACCCCTACATTTACACTAAACCCTAACCCCCACATTTACACTAAACCCCCAACCCTCTACATTTACACTAAACCCCCTAACCCCTACATGTATACTAAACCCTAACCCCCACATGTACACTAAACCCCAATCCCTACATTTACACTAAACCCTTACCCCTACATTTACACTAAACCCCTAACCCTCTACATTTACACTAAACCCTAACCCCTACATTTACACCAAACCCTAACCCCTACATTTACACTAAACCCTAACCTCTTCATTTACACTAAACCCTAACCCCTACATTTACACTAAACCCTAAACCCTACATTTACACTAAACCCTAACCCCTACATTTACACTAAACCCTAACCCCTACATTTACACTAAACCCTAACCCCTACATTTATACTAAACCCTAACCCCCACATTTACACCAAACCCTAACCTCTACATTTACACTAAACCCTAACCCTCTACATTTACACCAAACCCTAACCTCTACAATTACACAAACCCTAACCCTCTACATTTACACTAAACCCCTGACCCCTACATTTACACTAAACCCCTAACCCCTACATTTACACTAAACCCTAACCCCTACATTTACACTAAACCCCTAACCCCTACATTTACACTAAACCCTAACCCTCTACATTTACACTAAACCCTAACCCCTACATTTACACTAAACCCCTAACCCTCTACATTTACACTAAACCCCTAACCCCTACATTTACACTAAACCCTAACCCCTACATTTACACTAAACCCCTAACCCTCTACATTTACACTAAACCCCTAACCCCTACATTTACACTAAACCCTAACCCCTACATTTACACTAAACCCCTAACCCCTACATTTACACTAAACCCTAACCCTCTACATTTACACTAAACCCTAACCCCTACATTTACACTAAACCCCTAACCCTCTACATTTACACACCGCCATTACATAACTATCACACTCCCTGCTTTGTACAGTAGTTGCCGGATTGCCCAGTATTGGCCTGTGATATGACTTTATCCGTCTGGAGTTCAGATATTAATTTGATGGGAAACCCACGGGTGTCCTCCTCATGATAAGTGAGTCATTAAACCGAGCAGCTAATTATTTTATCAATTATATTCAATTTACAATTCACCTCTGACAGACAGGACCGAGAACTGATATGTAATGCGAATCTGAGAAATGACTTTAAATAGGTGAGCTAATTAGTTCAGTAAATTGATTGTCTTTCCTTAATATATCTGAGCAGCTACTTCATTAGTCCTTAATCCAGTGGCATTTAGCAGCGCTCAGATGTCCGTCATTGACACGTTCGTATACTTTTAATAGGTTTTCATGTTCTTACTGTTCAACAAACAGATTTAAACTTGTAATCCTTATTCTATTTATCTCTATGTAGAAAAGGCATAGTTATTAATTAATTATGAATAAATCAAAAGTACACTCACCATCTAAAGAACAGCTGCAACCAGAAGGAAGTGTGGGATTGCAGAGCTATTGGGAAGGGAGATAAAGGTTACTAGGAACAATAAATGATGGGCAATATTTATTTAACTATTTATTAAATTAATTATGAGGTTTGAGGGATACCAAAAAAAAAAAAATCTGATTGCCCCCCCTCCAGTCACGTACCACCTCCAAACCCATCACTCAACACCTGCTGGAACATTCGTCTGAGTTTCACCTGAGCTGAGAAACATCACCACGTCATGTGACCTTAAATAAAATATTGCTGGAGCTAGGTTGGTGCTGCAGTTGCTCTCAATGGGAGGTGACAGATTTTGCTTTTGGTATAGTTATGGTCAGTGGGTTATTATAACCCATAATTCAAAGTACTTGGAAAGCAGTGACAGTTTTTGACCTGACTTATAGAATACATGGACGTCTGATTACACACTTGGTGGGTAGGTTTGACATCATGAGACAGGCCAATGATTCATGTTTCACGTTCGGCCCCGCATGTGAGGTAAGTAAGGATGGGCCTTATCTCTGTACCTGACTGACCCGACAGCCACAATTGGGGACATTCGGCAAGCAGCGGTGTCCTCCATGAGTCACCCTGTTAGTGCAGCACCATTGGCAGATGGCTGCACCATGCAGGACTACATGCACACAGACCGTTACCACGACTGTCCTTAACACCACGTCACCGTCACCAAAGACTGCAGTGGTGTCGTACCAGACTGTCATGGAGTGACTCAGAATGGCAGCGGGTCATCTTCAGTGACGAGTCCCGCTTTAGTCTTGGTGGAGACAACCAATGAATCCGTGTGTGGAGGCACCGTGGTCAGCACCAAGATGAACGGTTTACTGTCACACGTCCAGAAGGCCTAGTGTCACTCCACCTCCACCCCCACTGCACCATCTACTCCACCTCCACCTCTACCGCACCATCTGCAGGAACAGTGTAAGGATATACAAGCTGCATGGGATGGATTATCACAGGACTCCATTAGGAACCTCTACAGCTCCATACCGAGACGTCTGGCGTGTTGGGTTAGCAAACACGGCAGCCCGACGCCATACTGAGAGACAGACTTCTGTATGTGTAGCTCAATAAATATTGATCATATCAGTCTAAATTTATCATCAGTTATTGATCCTGGTCACCTTTATCTTCATTCCCAACAGCACCGCACTCCCACACCTCCTTCTAGGTGCAGATGTTCTTTTGATGATGTGTGTATTAGGGACATGTGTGTTGGATCAGAAGTTTCCAGGGAAGCAGATCTCTTGAAAGGTCTTTCAGGTGGTTGTTAGGTATGCCATTGTCATTTGACTTCCTCCTCCCTGATGGCTCATTTTGAAATACACTAAGAGTGGTGTTAGGACTTTTACAGTCTGAGCTGTATCGTAATGCTGCTGTCTAGCACCGTCCACAGGAGGGTGGGCTCTGCCTTTGCTTGCTCATGCTCTTAAGGAGGGCTTCTTTCCCGTCAGCTTGCTCATTAGGGGTCTGGGCTGTGTTGTGCCAGTGCTCGTTGTAAAAGCACCACATAAATAAACTGGAGTTGAATATTCCAGGCCACGGCTCAGAAGACACTCAGGAACTTTGGTTCAGGAACTGAATAAATATATGAAACATGGTGATTTAGGTGCGTCGTATAAGACCTGAGTGCGTTTTAGTGCTGTCAGAGGAGCATATTTCCGACGCGCAGTGGAGGAGCTTCTACATTCCACCTAGTACATCATCTCTTTCCGTTCAGTGTTTATCAGCAAAGAAGCCGCTGGTGGATTGGCAGCTCATTAGGCTTATTTCTCTGTAACTAGGCTTTCTTGCTTGGTAATGAGGGCAAGCTGGACTCTACAAATTGGTCTTTTGGTAAAGTATGCCGGAATTATGACAGTTTCACTGCTGCATTCTTCGCTTCCAAAGAATGCTGTGGAGGGTACTTGCCAAGACTTTCCCTGAGGTTCCATTACCGAGATCAACTTTTCCAGGATCAACAGCTACATAAGGAAGTGTCAGTGAGAATTCAGCCCCACAAAACTGCAATAATCAAGTTTTATTTCCCGCTGTTACATTATTATTGCTTTTTCAGACGTCTACAATAATGTGTTTCATATTCTCTAGGAAGTTAGAGAAGGATCGGTGAAAAATCCAATTTGCGCAGTTTCCTCATTCATTCCAAATGTATCCAATCAGCTGAGACATGCTGGGTGTTTAAATTTTGCTGCTTTAGTTTAGTCCAGGAGCTACGAGTTGCTAACAAACAGCAAAAGTCACGCGTTACCGGACAGTCACGTTGTAACATTTTAACGACTGGAATAAGCAAAAAATCTGGAAAAAGCTATGAAATTCCCATTTAAGGGTTGGAAGCATACAATACAACCTGTTTTCAGCACGTAAGTAGCCAAGCACACATATAACTACAGGTAAACACAGTTATATAGCAATACAGTAATTAGTTAAGCGTTCAGTTATGTGTACAGAATCTCACAAAAATAAGTACACCCCTCACATTTTTGTAAATATGGTATTATATCTTTTAATGGGACAACACTGAAGGTATGAGAATGAGGCCGCAAGGCAGTATTCCAAAATGATAATGACCCCAAACACACTTCCAAGACCACCACTACCTTGCTAAAGAAACTGAGGGTGAAGGTGCTGTACTGGCCAAGCATGTCTCCAGACCTAAACCCTATTGAGCATCTGTGGGCCATCCTCAAACGGACGGTGGAGGAGTGCAAGGTCTCTAGCATCCACCAGCTCTGTGATGTCGTCGTGGAGGAGGATTCCAGTGGCAACCGGTGAAGCTCTAGTGAACTCCATGCCCAAGGAGAGTTAAGGCAGTTCTGGAAAATAATGGTGGCCACAAGATATTAATACTTTGGACACAATCTGGCTGTTTTCACTGAGGGCTGTACTCACTCACAGGTTTAGACATTCATGGCTGTGTGTGGAGTTATTTTGAGGGTACAGCGAATTTACACGGCTATACAAGCTGTAGACTGACTACTGTACATCGTATCAAAGTGTCATATCTTCAGTGTTGTCCCGTCAAAAGATGTTCTGTATAGGTCACTTAGAGACACCATGAGTTTAAGTGAAGGATAAAGCTGTATAAGGAACTTTCCAGACTTTTTAAGGGCTTGTACAAAATTACCGAAGGTTTTCGCTCGTCTGCCTTCACATGCATATGAACTTCAGTGACAATCCCATTCTTCATCTGTAAGGATTAATATGGTGTAGTCCCACCACAACTATAACTTAATAGTTATGATAGAGCTTCAACTCTACTGGGAAGGTTTCCCACAAGGTTTAGGAATGTGTTTATGAGACTTTTTGTAGAAGTGCATTTGTGACTTTATGGACCTTGCCATGTCTTTATCCATGTCTTTATGGACCTTGCCATGTCTTTATCCATGTCTTTATGGACCTTGCTTTGTGCACTGGCACACAATCATGTTGGAACAGGAACAGGAAAGAATGTCTTGGTCTGCTGAAGCTTTACACTCGGCACAGTGCAGTCAGACAAATAACATTGTATTGGCCAGCCCCAAACCCGGACTCGTCCATCGAATTGCCAGACAGAGAAGTGTGATTGGTTACTCCAGAGGACACAGAGGTACACTGGTGCACAGGAGTCCAGTGGCGGCGCTCTACATCACTGTATTCCATGCTCTGCATGGCGCTTGGTGATGTAAGGATGCAGCTGCTCGGCCATGGCAACCCATTCCATGAAGCTCTTTACACACGGTTCCTAAGCTGATCCGAACACCACATGAAGTTTGGAGGTCTGTAGGGACTGACTCTGTAGAAAGTTGCCAACCTCTGCGCACTCTCACAAACACTTCCACTTTATAACACCACTGACAGTTGAATGTGGAATATTTAGTAGGGAGAAAATTTCATGACTGGACTTATCAGGGTGCCACGCTGGAATTCACTGACCCATTCTCTCACTAACGTCTGCAGGAGCAGTCGGCATGTCTAGGTGCTGGGTTTTATACACCTGTGGCCATGGAAGTGACTGGAACACCTGAATTCTGTAATGGGTGAGTGAATGCTTTTGGTGGGGGCCTTCACTGAAAACAGTTCCCAGGAAAATTCCCTGTAGACTGGGATTTTAGCCACTGCTGTTGACCATACGCTTCCATACACCTGCAGATTCAGCTACTTCCTTCACACTATGGTCTTTGGCCACGCCCACATGCAGTCTCTCCTTTTAGCCAATCATTAACATCTGCTCTGGAGCGTTTACCACACAAGGAACGAGACATTCCCTGCACTGTAGCACCTCTTCCCAATCTATGGATCCGTCATTCACACCCCGCAGGTATTTATAGCCCTGTCATCTTTGTGCAGCGCCATCTACAGGAACCTGAAGTTACAGTGAGCTCAGCTTTTGCATGATATGTATAACATATAATAGTGGTGATGGGAACCAGGGGTCTCCATGTCCACATGACACACACATAGAACTTTTAATTCACCACTTTTGACTCGTTTCACACCACACCATCTGACTTTGTTTGCATCTTAACCATTAAATTATGCAGAAATAAAAAAAGGGGTGCCTTTTTTGCCCTATTTCCAAGTTGCCCTTGAATCATATCCAAATGCCCTGACCACAACAAAGCATCTCCATCCTCAGATCCCTTCTCAAGCTGAGGGAAGGGAATGAAAGCACCGCAGTGTCAATAAACCAATATCATCACAGTGACTTATTTATTCTATGTGCGCTGTAATTTCCCATAATGCACATCAGCCGGCGTTAAATCATAATTTAGCCTCCCAAGATTTAAAGGAGGAAACCCTGTTCTGATGATGGAGCGGCACAATTATAGGCCACGTTGTCCTCATTGCTCACAGCAGCTGGAAGTTGGACTAAATTATAGAAAATGAAAACAATTAATCCCGAGATGCACAAGCTAAAGAGGTTCAGCGTGCTGGAATAGCAGAGCAGAGCTCAGTAAACAAACAGTCGGGTTAGAGGCATACGCTCAGATTTCACCCAGGAAGATGATTTAAAATATGAGAGCTATTCTGTGACTGCCAGACTCATGAAAATTCATTTATTCTACAGTCTACTCAGTTAAACAGCCGCCTCACAGTAAACAAAGCAATCAAGTTTCACCGTTCTAATTTAAACCTAGACATTCATAGAGATATTAATAATCCCACAATATACAAAACCATTTATAGGGTCCTTGTTATTTGGGAGGCATCTATCCCTGAACCTACATTCACACTAAACCCCTAATCCCTACATTTACACTAAACCCTAACCCCTGCATTTACACTAAACCCTAACCTCTACATTTAAACTAAACCCTAACCCTCTACATTTACACTAAACCCCTAACCCCTACATTTACACTAAACCCTAACCTCTACATTTACACTAAACCCCTAACCTCTACATTTACACTAAACCCTAACCTCTATATTTACACTAAACCCCTAACCTCTACATTTACACTAAACCCTAACCTCTACATTTACACTAAACCCTAACCTCTATATTTACACTAAACCCCTAACCCCTACATTTACACTAAACCCTAACCCCTACATTTACACTAAACCCTAACCCTCTACATTTACACTAAACCCTCTAACCCCTACATTTACACTAAACCCTAACCCCTACATTTACACTAAACCCCTAACCCCTACATTTACACTAAACCCCTAACCCTCTACATTTACACTAAACCCTAACCCCTACATTTACACTAAACCCCTAACCCCTACATTTACACTAAACCCTAACCCCTACATTTACACTAAACCCTAACCCCTACATTTACACTAAACCCTAACCCTCTACATTTACACTAAACCCTAACCCTCTACATTTACACTAAACCCTAACCCTCTACATTTACACACTAAAACGCTAAACCCTACATTTACACTAAACCCCAACCCCTACATTTACACTAAACCCTAAACCCCTACATTTACACTAAACCCCTAACCCCTACATTTACACTAAACCCCTAACCCCTACATTTACACTAAACCCTAACACCTACATTTACACTAAACCCTAACCCCTACATTTACACTAAACCCCTAACCCCTACATTTACACTAAACCCCTAACCCCTACATTTACACTAAACCCCTAACCCCTACATTTACACTAAACCCTAACCCTCTACATTTACACTAAACCCTAACCCTCTACATTTACACTAAACCATAACCTCTACATTTACACTAAACCCTAACCCCTACATTTACACTAAACCCCTAACCCCTACATATACACTAAACCCCTAACCCCTACATTTACACTAAACCCTAACCCCTACATTTACACTAAACCCTAAACCCTACATTTACACTAAACCACTAACCCTCTACATTTACACTAAACCCTACATTTACACTAAACCCCTAACCCCTACATTTACACTAAACCCTAACCCCTACATTTACCCTAAACCCTACATTTACACTAAACCACTAACCCTCTACATTTACACTAAACCCTAAACCCTACATTTACACTAAACCCCTAACCCCTACATTTACACTAAACCCCTAACCCTCTACATTTACACTAAACCCTAACCCCTACATTTACACTAAACCCTAACCCCTACATTTACACTAAACCCCTAACCCCTGCATTTACACTAAACCCTAACCTCTACATTTACACTAAACCCTAACCCCTGCATTTACACTAAACCCTAACCTCTACATTTACACTAAACCCTAACCCCTACATTTACACTAAACCCTAACCCTCTACATTTACACTAAACCCTCTAACCCCTACATTTACACTAAACCCTAACCCCTACATTTACACTAAACCCTAACCCCTACATTTACACTAAACCCTAACCCTCTACATTTACACTAAACCCTAACCCCTACATTTACACTAAACCCTAACCCCTACATTTACACTAAACCCTAACCCTCTACATTTACACTAAACCCTAACCCCTACATTTACACTAAACCCTAACCCTCTACATTTACACTAAACCCTAACCCTCTACATTTACACTAAACCCTAACCCTCTACATTTACACTAAACGCTAAACCCTACATTTACACTAAACCCCAACCCCTACATTTACACTAAACCCTAACCCCTACATTTACACTAAACCCTAACACCTACATTTACACTAAACCCTAACCCCTACATTTACACTAAACCCTAACACCTACATTTACACTAAACCCTCACCCCTACATTTACACTAAACCCTCTAACCCTCTACATTTACACTAAACCCCTAACCCCTACGTTTACACTAAACCCCTAACCCCTACATTTAAACTAAACCCCTAACCCTCTACATTTACACTAAACCCTAACCCTCTACATTTACACTAAACCATAACCTCTACATTTACACTAAACCCTAACCCCTACATTTACACTAAACCCTAACCCCTACATTTACACTAAACCCCTAACCCCTACATATACACTAAACCCCTAACCCCTACATTTACACTAAACCCTAAACCCTACATTTACACTAAACCACTAACCCTCTACATTTACACTAAACCCTACATTTACACTAAACCCCTAACCCCTACATTTACACTAAACCCTAACCCCTACATTTACCCTAAACCCTACATTTACACTAAACCACTAACCCTCTACATTTACACTAAACCCTAAACCCTACATTTACACTAAACCCCTAACCCCTACATTTACACTAAACCCCTAACCCTCTACATTTACACTAAACCCTAACCCCTACATTTACACTAAACCCCTAACACCTACATTTACACTAAACCCTAACCCCTACATTTACACTAAACCCTAACCCCTACATTTACACTAAACCCCTAACCCCTACATTAACACTAAACCCTAACCCCTACATTTACACTAAACCCCTAACACCTACATTTACACTAAACCCTAACCCCTACATTTACACGAAACCCTAACCCCTACATTTACACGAAACCCTAACCCCTACATTAACACTAAACCCTAACCCCTACATTTACACTAAACCCTAACCCTCTACATTTACACTAAACCCTAACACCTACATTTACACTAAACCCTAACCTCTGCATTTGCACTATTTCCCATGTCACTTCCTAATTATGCTGGTAGTTAGTCTAACCTATAAGTCCTTCAGTCCAGCTTTATGTAAGATATGTATAGGGGCAGTGTACATAGTAAATGAGTACATGTTCTGTAGACAAGCACACATCAAGATGCAAATGAATCTAGAATCAAAGAATTCAAGAGCACGTATGAGAAAGCCGATTATAATAACAATGTGTAAAAGGACATGAGCGTTTCTACAGAACTGCAATCTTGCACAACAGCCACAATGTTGTCCAGGTTAAAGTTCACGCGGTTCACTGTGCTTATGATGCACCTAACGTGTTCATTCGTTTGAGTTCTGTAGAAGTGAGAGGTTTAAAGTCTTCTGAGATGTGTTCAGACCCGCAGTGTTGTGGAGAGATCTGACTATACAGTCACCAAACAACCAGAGAAAGAGAGCGAGAGAGTGTGTGACCCCATGACCATCCTTTTCCATTTCAAAATTGGCCAGTGGTGTTCTGACCCGAAGCCGAATCTGAGCTCTGCTCTGTCAGGCAGCGCTGTTAGGCATGAGCCCAGTGGTGTACAGGTTATACTCCCTGTGTGTACGCTGCATGTCTTTCTGGAGCGTGATGAAATCTTCATTCCTCCGCTTTTAGATTGAGAGATATCTTTCAGAACCGCCTCTCTTCATGGCCTCCATCATGTTTTGGAGATGAAAGCTGGGCTTGCTTCTCCCTATCACACTCTGTCTGACATCAGTAAAGGGCTCTGGCTGCTGCGCTCGCCGGCTATTAAAGGTCCGGCTGCACTTTCCCGTTCTGGTGTGTGGTGTTCTTCACACGCCAGGGCTGCTTTTAGCGCCCGGCTTTCAAGCAGGAAAAGCTGAGAGAGCCGATAAACCGGCTTCAGGCCTTGAAGCCCGACTGTTTCTTATCATCAAATGTTTATCTTGCAGCTCGGGCTTTCTTCCTGTTTGCTTTTGCTCTTCATGCGCTTCGTGTCTGGTGATGGAGAGCCGCGACTCCGTTTACATCCTGCATGGCAAAATAACATTCACAAAGACTAAACCCTGTAGTGAAAAGGAGATGTGGATGGTTGGATTAAGCAAATGGGCTCTTCAGATTTTTACATTCCACCTTAAATGGTGGACCAGCTGCATTCTGACTACTGCACCATTTAAGGGGGAACAGGAGAGTTCAAATAAGAAGCTGACCTCAGCTTCCTGATCCAGGCTGAGGCGAAGGCTGAAGGTGACACTACCAACACCCACCTACCTGCCTTCTTCCCTTCCTTCCTTCCTTCCTTCCTTCCTTCCTTCCTTCCTTCCTTCCTTCCTTCCTTCCTTCTTTCCTTCCTTCCTTATTTCCCATCTTACTTGCTAAATTTCCTTCGGGATCAATAAAGTATCTATCTATCTATCTATCTATCTATCTATCGATCTATCCAACTTCTTCCTTCCTTCATTCCTTCCTTGCTTTCCTACTTAACTTCCTTCTTTCCTCACTCAACCCTCACTTTCTTCCTTACTTCTTTCCTTTCTTGCTTCCTTCCTTCCTTCCTTCCTTCCTTCCTCACTTTCATCCTCACTTTGTTTCTTATTAACTTCCTTCTCCCCTTTCTTCTTTAATTCCTTCTCTACTTCCTTCTTTACTTCCTTACTTTCTTTTCACTTAGATATGTATTAAGTGTACAGCAGAGTTTGCCTCAGCTTCCTGATCCAACCTCACTTCCATCCTTACCTCACTTTGTCCTTTCTTATTTCCTTACTTCCTTCGTTCCTTCCTTACGTACTTCCTCACTGGCTTGCTCCCCTCTTTCCTTCCTTCCTTCCTTCCTTAGCATAGTTCTTCCTTTCTTCTGTCCTTGCTTCCTTCCTTCCTTCCTTCCTTGCTTCCTTCCTTCTTTCCTTTCTTGCTTCCTTCCTTCCTTGCTTACTTGCTTCCTCTCTTCCGTCCGCACTTTCATCCTCACTTCCGTCCTTAGTTACTTCCTTCTTCCTTCCTTCCTTCCTTCCTTCCTTCTTCCTCTTTACTTCCTTTCCTTCCTACAAGGACTGAAAAAGACATTAAAATGGATTTTAATCAGGAAAACTAAATGAAACAAACAAAACAAGCGTACAGTTAACAAGATACAAGGTGTCCAAATCAATAAAACCACAAGTGAGATTTAATACCTTTTTAAATAAAAATAATATTTGGTAAACATGCTCCTGTCCCAACAAAGTTCACCTAAGCTCATACCTATCACACCTTGATCTCTTTCCCTTCTCTTCTTTCTGTCTTTGTTTATTTTCCCCTCATGTTCCTGTCATTTCCATGTGCCTCTGTTTATTGGGCTTATAGCTCCTCCCTCTCTCTGCTCTTTTACCATGCCCCTCACCTGTTCCTAGTTTGTGGCTCCTCCCCTTCCCCTTACCCCTCTGTTTGTGGCAGGTCAATGGCTGTTTGCTACAATAGTATGTACTGCACACTGTATACGCCCCTTGTGTGTGGTGCACAGTACAGTAACAGGTTCTGACCTACAGTGAAGTACACTAACACTGCCTGCTTAATTCAGTTTACCTGCATTAACCCTGAAAATGCCTCATAAACACAGTCCTTTAGAAACGTGTAAGGTCTTGTGATGACGGAGCGGGTGAGGGAGGCAGATACGTCTTTATTTGTGCAACTATTCTTTTGATGTTGAGTGTAATAACGAGTGTAATTAACGTAGATAACTGCGATATCTGAAATAATTGAGATTGGGCGATTGGGGTTAATTGTGACAGGTCTAGATAATTTCTAGATAGAAATAGAAAATTTCTATTTTGAATTCTTCCCTAATTTCATACTAATTTCAGTATCAGTTTAAAATTTGGGTGAAAATTTGAGTGAAAATTTCTATTTTAAATTCTTCCCTAAATTCATACTAATTTCAGTAACAGTTTAAAATTTGAGTGAAAATTTCTATTTTAAATTCTTCCCTAATTTCACACTAATTCAGTGACAGTTTAAAATTTGGGTGAAAATTTGAGGGAAAATTTCTATTTTAAATTCTTCCCTAAATTTATACTAATTTCAGTAACAGTTTAAAATTTGGGTGAAAATTTAAGAGAAAATTTCTCATTTTAATTCTTCCCTAAATTTATACTAATTTCAGTGACAGTTTAAAATTTGGGTGAAAATTTGAGTGAAAATTTCTATTTTAAATTCTTCTCTAAATTTATACTAATTTCAGTAACAGTTTAAAATTTGAGTGAAAACTTGAGTGAAAATTTCTATTTTAAATTCTTCCCTAAATTCATGCTAATTTCAGTAACAGTCTAAAATTGGAGTGAAAACTTGAGTGAAAATTCCTATTTTAAATTCTTCCCTAAATTCATACTAATTTCAGTAACAGTTTAAAATTTGAGGGAAAATTTCTATTTTAAATTCTTCCCTAATTTCATACTAATTCAGTGACAGTTTAAAATTTGGGTGAAAATTTGAGTGAAAATTTCTCATTTTAATTCTTCCCTAAATTTATACTAATTTCAGTGACAGTTTAAAATTTGGGTGAAAATTTGAGTGAAAATTTCTCATTTTAATTCTTCCCTAAATTTATACTTATTTCAGTAACAGTTTAAAATTTGGGTGAAAATTTCAGCAGAACTTTAGAATTGGATTTGGTCGCTTATCCCTCTATTCAGTGAGTCACCCTCTGGTGAGCAGACGATGTGCATCCACATTGCTGTGCCGATGAGCCGATAAGGTCGGAACATTATTTCCAGGTTTTGATGTATTTGATGGATCATCACTGAGGTCTCCATCTTTCTGACCCCTCTGAACGACGCCTGCCCACCCACCTACCCATGTGCGTGTGAAGGTAAATGAGGGTCTCCATTCTGAGCTCTTCTAAATCTCCCACTTTCTCACTGTCAGCATCCTGTCACGTTCCAGGCTCGGAATCGGAGGGAGACTAATGGGAATTCCGGCTCCATTACTGCTGTAATTAAAGGCGGAGGGGGTTTTTGGGTGCTGATTGTTTTTCTCCCTCGCTGGCGCTCTAACCAGCCTGAGCTTCACCGCTGATCCTCATTTAGTTCTTGTGTGCAGCACAAAGCAACTCACAAACCCTCATCTGTGTGTGAAACAGCTCATCAGACCAGACCTGTCACATCAGCCTCTCACTCCCTCTCTCTCTCTGTTTATTTCTCTGTCCTCCTTTCTCTCTCTCTTTCTCTCTCTCTTTCTCTCTCTCTCTCTCTCTCTCTCTCTCTCTCTCTCTCTCTCTCTCTCTCTCTCTCTCTCTCTCTCTCACTCCCTCTCTCTCTGTTTATTTATCTGTCCTCCTTTCTCTCTCTCTCTCTCTCTTCCTCTCTCTCTCTGTTTATTTATCTGTCCTCC
>JAMWET010006277.1:450000-452500 GCA_024036415.1 Prochilodus magdalenae
TGGCGAGTGGGAGAGAGAGTGGGAGAGAGTGAGAGAGGAGAGAGTGGAAGAGAGAGAGTGAGAGAGAGAGGGGAAGAGAGAGAGTGGGAGAGGAAGAGAGAGAGTGGGAGAGGGAGAGTGGGAGAGGGAGGGGAGAGAGAGAGTGGAAGAGAGGGGAGTGAGAGAGCGGGGGAGAGAGGGGAGAGAGAGAGTGAGAGTGGGAGAGGGAGAGTGGGGGAGAGAGGGGAGAGAGAGAGTGAGAGTGGGAGAGTGGGGGGTAGAGAGGGGAGAGAGAGAGTGAGAGTGGGAGAGGGAGAGTGGGGGGGAGAGTGGGGAAAGAGAGAGTGAGAGTAGGAGAGTGGGAGAGAGAGAGTGGGAGCAAGAGAAAGTGGGAGAGGGATAGTGGGAGAGGGAAAGAGTGGGAGAGAGAGAGTGGGAGAGGGAGGGGAGAGAGAGAGTGGAAGAGAGGGGAGTGAGAGAGCAGGGGAGAGAGAGGGAGAGTTGGGGGGAGAGAGGGGAGAGAGAGAGTGAGAGTGGGAGAGAGAGTGTGGGGGTAGAGAGGGGAGAGAGAGAGTGAGCGTGGGAGAGGGAGAGTGGGGGAGAGAGGGGAGAGAGAGAGTGGGAGAGGGAAAGAGTGGGAGAGAGAGAGCGAAGGATAGAAAGAAGGATAGAGAGAGAGTGGGGGGACACGATGCAAGAGGGGAGAGAGAGAGTGAGAGTGGGAGAGGGAGAGTGGGGGGGAGAGTGGGGAAAGAGAGAGTGAGAGTAGGAGAGTGGGAGAGAGAGAGTGCCTCACCCATCACCTCTGCAAGAGAAAGTTGGGAGTCTCAGGGATAGTGGGAGAGTCTCAAGAGTGTCTCACCGCAGACCTGCTCACCGCATAGAAACGAATCACCTGTCTCACCGCAAGAGGACACGATCATAGGAACCTTAGTCACCTGTCTCACACATCACCTGTCTCACCGCAAGTGTCTCACCGCATCCTCAGCTGTCACCTGTCTCTGTCACCTGTCTGAGGATCACCTGTCTCACGCAGCGACAGTGCTGAATATGACAGCCTCACCACATCACCTGCCTCACCGCATCACCTGCCTCACCACATCACCTGTCTCACCGCATCACATGTCTCACCACATCACCTGTCTCACTACATCACCTGTCTCACCGCATCACATGTCTCACCACATCACCTGTCTCACCGCATCACCTGTCTCACCACATCACCTGTCTCACCGCATCACCTGTCTCACCACATCACCTGTCTCACCGCATCACCTGTCTCACCGCATCACCTGTCTCACCACATCACCTGTCTCACCACATCACCTGTCTCACCACATCACCTGTCTCACCGCATCACCTGTCTCACCACATCACCTGTCTCACCGCATCACCTGTCTCACCACATCACCTGTCTCACTACATCACCTGTCTCACCGCATCACCTGTCTCACCACAGACACACGGAAAACTAATCACACCACATTACAAAAAGAAGGAAAGATAGAAAATAACGAGACTAAGGGAGAAAGACAAAAGGAAGAAGAAAAAAGAAAGAAAGGAAGGAAGGAAGGAAGGTATTAGGGGTAAGGACTGAGCAAAGAAAGAAGAAATGAATATCAATAAGAAAAAAATAAGTCCAGAAAAACATAGAATGTCTCTCTTTCTCTCTCCTTTGCTCTCCCTCCATCTTTCTCTCTTTCTCTCTCTCTCTCGCTGCCCACTCCAGTTGTTCTGCCTGGGGTCAGAGTGAAGGAGAAGCATTAACCACTCCAATCTGACGAATCCTAATTAAAGACTCCTAAACTGCTGCATACCCCCCCACCTCTCTCTCTCTCTCTTTCTCTCCCTCTCCCTCCCTCCCTCCATCCCTCTTCCTCTGATCCTACCAACCTTGCCATGTCACTGATTCACTGAGCAGTGTGGGGGGGGTGGTTTGGGGCTGGGGGCTCTCAGTGTGAAAGTCTCTGTATCCTCTGAGTGCGGATATGAAGGAGGTGTAACTGAGAGAGGTTTACTCTGCAGGAGTTACAGTGATGTGACTGCGTCCAGGCTCCTCCGCCGAATACAGACGTCTCCGGGATGCGATCTCACATTCACAAGCTCTGCTGGCATTACTACTCAGTAAATATTGACCGAGACCCCAGAGGCAGAAGCCAGAGGGGGAAGAAGCCAGAGGGGGACCATATCAGAATAGCTCTGTCCTGTCCCCCCCTGCAGGCACTGTGTGGAACTGCACCACAGTATGAAGAACATTGGTGATTTCAGATCACTAACATGTCCACTCATCGTCCACCTGTATGTCCACTTACACCTACCTACTTTCTGCATCCATGGATTGGCCACTTTATTAGAAACACTGCATCCATTAATGGGCCACCTAGTAACACCTAGTTTGTACTTTTCCAAACTGGCCACTTTATTAGAAACACCTATCTTGTGCATCTACTTACTGGCCACTGTATTAGAATCACCTACCTTGTACTTTTCCAAACTGGCCACTTTATTAGAAACACCTACC
>JAMWET010006277.1:455000-462500 GCA_024036415.1 Prochilodus magdalenae
ATACAGCACATATGGGCACATATGGGAATGGCACTGTATACAAATCTGTGTGCATTAATATTAATAACACTAAGGTCTTAATACGTGTTAATATAAGAAAGTCTGTCTAAGTATATTATACAGGAACTATTAGTTTCCATTCCATCCACACTTTCCATTTCAGGGCTCATTGTGTTTGAGGTAAGCTGTTCTTCGTGAAAGAGAGAGAGAGAGAGAGAGAGAGAGAGAGAGAGAGAGAGAGAGAGACAATTAGCCCCCCCATTTAAGTGATGAACTTTACATACTGCCGTACTGCAGTTGTTTGAATGCAGTGCTGTGAAATCAGCGAACAGGATGCTGGATTTCCGTCCCACAGGGACCTGCAGAGAAATTAATTATTAAACCAATTACTGGCTTGAAGACAAAACAGGGTAATAACAGTTTATCCAGTAATTGCTGCTGTTACAGTAAAAGATTTTGCAATGAAGACATTCGCCGCAGTGTGAGCACGCCACTCTTTCATCCCCACAAACGATTAAAGCACTCGAGTGACGAGCCTCGCGCGCTTTCTGCTCGGCAATAAACAAAAACGACTCAATTAATATTGTGCGGCTCTTGTCAGATGAGCGCAGGAGTCATGCTCGTGCAATTATTTATGCACTTTGAAGATTAAAGAAAACAGCAGAAGGCCAAATATGCTTTGGGAATATTGGCGGCGGATATCGACGGAGGGATCAGAGTCATTACAGATGATGTACATGTAGGCCTCCCCGCTTTTATGATTGGATTGTCAAAACATACATGCCAGCTTAATGTAAATCTGCACACAGAGTTTAACCATAGGATTACAGCGAGAGATTCTCAGATTATCGATAAAAACAAAGACTTCCATATTAGTTTGTCACATATATTAGGCCTTGGATAATATTAATTATGTTATTATGATATTAGGGATGCTGAATGATTCAACTAATTAGTTATTTTGCACGTATATATATACAGTGAGGAAAATAAGTATTTGAACACTCTGCCACTTTGCAAGTTCTCCCACTTAGAAATCATGGAGGGGTCTGAAATAATATCCAGAACACTTTAAACTATGAGGTCTTAGTGTATTACCTTCAAAGTAGGCTGTTGGAAAACAGTATATGCCAGCAATTCTTCAGGTTATTGACCAGCTCCTCCCGTGTAGTTCTGGGCTGATTCCTCGCCTTTCTGAGGATCATTGATACGCCAGTGACCAGGTATAGATCTAAATAGTGGAGCCCAAAGTCCAATAGGGAGACAGTGTGTACATTAGCAATCTTTCCATTTTCTAATAATTGCTCCAACAGTTGATCTTTTTTCTCCAAGCTGCTTGGCAATTGTCCCGTAGCCCTTTCCAGCCTTGTGGAGGTCAATAGTTTTGTCTCTGGACAGCTCTTTGGTCTTAGCCATGTTAGTAGTTGGAGTCTTACTGATTGTGTGGGGTGGACAGGTGTCTTTATGCAGCTAACGACCTCAAACAGGTGCTTCTAATTTAGAGTAAGTGGAGTGGGGTTGGAGTCTTTCGAGGCGGAGTAACAGGTCTTTGAGGGCCAGAATTTTTGCTGATTGGCAGGTGGTCAAATACTTATCTGCAGCAGTAACACACAAATACATTATTAAAAAATCATACATTGAGGTTTTCTTTTTTTTTTAGATTATGTCTCTCACAGTGGACATGTAGCTAAGATGAAAATTTTAGACCCCTCTATGATTTCTAAGTGGGAGAACTTGCAAAGTGGCAGAGTGTTCAAATACTTATTTTCCTCAGTGTATATATATATATATATATATCCACACATATCCACATGTGACGTAAGCAAGAACGGGCCTTATCTCTGTACCTGACTGACCCAACACCCACAATGACAGACACCCAGCGAGCAGTGGTGTCCTCCATGAGTCATCCTGTTAGGGCCAGCACCATTGGCAGACGGCTGCACCACGCAGGACTACATGCACACAGACCGTTACCACGACTGTCCTTAACACCACGTCACCGTCACCAAAGACAGTGGTGTCAGTGGTGTCGTACCAGACTGTCATGGAGTGACTCAGAATGGCAGCGGGTCATCTTCAGTGACGAGTCCCGCTTTAGTCTTGGTGGAGACGCCCAACGAATCCGTGTGTGGAGGCACCGTGGTCAGCACCAAGATGAACGGTTTGTTGTTACACATCCAGAAGGCCTGGTGTCCTTCCACCTCTACCCCTACCGCACCTTCTGCAGGAACTGTGTGAGGATGTTCAAGCTGCATGGGATGGATTATCACAGGACTCCATTAGGAACCTCTACAGCTCCATACCGAGACGTCTGGCATGTTGGGTTGGCAAACATGGCGGCCCGACTCCGCCATACTGAGACAGACTTCTGTATGTGTAGCTCGATAAATATTGATCATATCAGTCTAAATTTATCATCAGTTATTGATCCTGGTCACCTTTATCTTCCTTCCCAACAGCACCGCACTCCCACACCTCCTTCTGGGTGCAGCTGTTCTGTTGATAATTTTATATGAGTGTAAATGAATTACAAAGGGTAACACTGCAGAGCTATGAAGACTACACAGGGTCATTAAATCAAAGCAAAGACAGGATATGGGGTTTGAATTCCGGAGCTCCTCATCACTGACTGACTGAAGGGTTTGCGTGATGAATTAAACAGTTCACTCAGGCTTCGGAGCGGATCAAAAGGCCAATGGAGGTAAAACTCTCTCTCGCACAGAAACGATTTGAATTTCATGTCCACGGCTGAGAGCGGCGTTTCTCCGAGGCTCTCAGGCGAAGGTACAGGGCGGCAGGCTCTGACCTTCTGACCCCAGCTAAGAATTCCGACACTGCAGATCACCATCAGAGCGAACTCTCAAAGAGCTCATTAAAACAGAACCGCATACGCGACGCAGAGAGCAGAAAGCGGAGATACGGAAAAGAGGAGGGCACCGAAGACTATCGGACACTACAGACCTCAGAATAAAATATGACTCTCATCTTTTTAAAGCTTTTGCTGTTCTCAGAACCCTTTCACTCTTACAGCAATGGGTTGGTGTAAAAATGAGACTCCTACAGTTCTCCACTCACCCCAGATGTAGCTGAACAGCCAAGATGTCTTGGTGTCCAGATTTTGCCTGTTTAGTTTAGAGCTGGGGCTACGAGGCTAATGTGGCTAACAAGCATTTACATTTACGGCATTTAGCTGACGCTCTTATCCAGAGCGACTTACAAGGTTAATGACTACAGGTAGGCCAATGTAGTGTTAGGAGTCTTGCCCAAGGACTCTTATTGGTGTAGCTCAGCATAGTCACCCAGACTGATATTCGAACCCCAGTCTCCCACATGTAGAGGTGGCACCCTGAGTAGGGGTGTAACCCACTGAGCTACACCAACCAAGCAAACACCAGTAGTCACCCAAAGCTTGATGGTAAATACATTACCCAACATTCCTTTGACCTCCTCACACCACGCTCATGGTTATTGTTTTTATTGTTATGTGTATATATACTTTGATATATATACATATATATAGTTAACTTTGATATACACTCATCATCAAAAGAATAGCTGCACCCAGAAGGAATCAGCTGACAGGAATGAAACTTGGTGGGTAGGTCTGACATCATGAGACATACCGATGATTTAAGTTTCACGCTTAGTTACGCATGACGTTGGTTGGGGCGGGCCTTATCGCTGCCCCTGACTGACTGACCCAACAGCCACCATTGCAGACTGTGATGCTGTACGGTTCGTTACACATCACAGAATAAGTAGAGATCATGTGTACTCACCTGTAAACTGATCACCTGTGTAAGATAATGGTCAAAAGGCAAGTGCAGGGTTCACCGTAGCTTTACCTACCTGGGTGAATCCAACCTCTGTAGAAGAGAAGGGGGGAACAGAGCAGGTGGGACAGAGCAGGCTAGAAGTTGTGAACTCCAGTGTCACCTTTAGCCACTAATGGTTTAGTCCTGGGGTATATGTGGTGTTATTGGAGGTACTGGAGAGAAGAAATAAGGGTTCTTATCAAGACAGAGACCAGACCTACAGGGGTTGGACAATGAAACTGAAACACCTGTCATTTTAGTGTGGGAGGTCTCATGGCTGAATTGGACCAGCCTGGTGGCCAATCTTCATTAATTGCACATTGCACCAGTAAGAGCAGAGTGTGAAGGTTCAGTTAGCAGGTAAGAGCACAGTTCTGCTCAAAATACTGCAATGCACACAACATTATGGGGACATACCAGAGTTCAAAAGAGGACAAATTGTTGGTGCACGTCTTGCTGGCGCATCTGTGACCAAGACAGCAAGTCTTTGTGATGTATCAAGAGCCACGGTATCCAGGGTAATGTCAGCATACCACCAAGAAGGACGAACCTCCACCAGCATCACGTAGTGACCTGGCCACTATCCTGCAAGAAGAATGGCTTAAACTCCCTCTGACCACTGTGCAGGACGCAGTATATGTCATTCCCAAGACCAACTGACGCTGTGTTGGCCGCAAAAGGAGGCCCTACACCATACTAATAAATGATTGTGGTCTAAAACCAGGTGTTTCAGTTTCATTGTCCAACCCCTGTAGACCCACATGACTTTGCAGTCATCAGATCCAAACACCTCTAGCCAGTAGAGAATATTGTTTTCGTTTTACTTGTGTGAGCGCGTGCTTGTAAATATTGTAAATATGTAAATTATCTTCGTTGGTGTGTAAATAAAGGTGAAGGGGAAAAGAACTCTTGTGCAAACCGCACTTTTTCCAGGCCTGACGGCTGCTTGCCCGACACTATCCATAAAGGACCCCCCCAACTAGGACATACAGTCCGGTTGAGGGACACGCTTTATCACACAGACATTCAGCAAGCAGCGATGACCTCTATGAGTCATCCTGTTACGGCCAGCACCATTGGCAGACAGCTACACCATGCAGGACAACATGCATGCACGGTTACGGCGACTGTCCTTAACACCATGTCACCGTCACCAAAGACTGCAGTGGTGTCGTGCCAGACTGTCAAGTAGTGACTCAGAATGGCAGCGGGTCATCTTCAGTGACGAGTCCCGCTTTAGTCTTCATTAACCTACAAGCTGTAGAAGTTAATAAATCTCCACTGTGTGGTTAGACTCTGTGGGAAGTCCGTTGTAGACTGTAGGTGGGGTATGTTTGCTATCGTGCTAGCGTCCCGTCCAGGCTATTTCCAGCTTTCCATCTAAAAGTGGTTGGAATAGGCTCCATCAACCTCCCCCTCCCCCGACCCCACCCAATCAATCGATGTCTACTATGACCTTTAGACCTTTTAGTTTTCCTATGTGAAGTTTGTGACCAATTTGTGACTGCACAATCAGATCCTGAAATCCCTTTCCTTCCACACACTGGGCTGCGCCAAAGCCTCCAGCCTCTAGCCTCCCTGGGTGCACATGAGCTTACCTTACAGGAAATGCAGAGCCTACATAAAACCTGTGTAAATCAATTTAGTATCTTTGAGGAGAGACTCGTGATGCATCTAAGCTGCAGGATATACCAAGCAGGCCGTCAGATCCTGACAGGCCTTTAGTGGGCTTGGGCAACTATCTCCTTTATCGAGCGTGAGCCCTCGTAGGTGCGTTTTTGGACGATTACAGGTGTAAACAAGAAGAGAAACGAGAGCGAGCAAGGAGGAGAGCGAAACCAGTAGCCTCTAGAGGGCACATAGAGTATAGCCATGTATTTCATCAGCCGTGCAAGCAGCAACTTGTCAGTAGAAACAGGGGTTCGAACTGCTTTCTGCTATTCAGTGAATATGTGGTTATCAGATTCCCAACAAGAGACGTTGCTACGAATGAACATGGAGCTCTCTGGACCCGCTGATATATTAGAAAGCGTGAGATATTCAACACTCCTGTATAAGCGGTCTTACCCACCTAGTACCGCTAACTGCCGATCTTCAGTCAGACACAGATGGCGCTAGCTTGCATGCTGGCTATCACTCTCATGCTCATGTATACAGCTGGTGGGTTCTTCTTATGGTGAAGGATCTTGGATACAGGATATGATATGTCTGCGTATAGAGGCATACAGGTTCCGTATGGCATCATGGGGCACATTGGCCCACAGGTATTGCAGCTGGGCCTGCGCACTCATAGGTCGCCCCAATTGGTGGTCCCGTGAATGCTGGATCAGAGATAAATCTGAAGTCCAGGCAGGAAAAGGAAGTGATGCACTCAGGCGGAGACATTCTTATGAAAGCCTTGATGCTTGGGCGAGCTTCATCCTGCTAAGAAATGACCGATCAGACGATCCTCTCTACTAGCGGTCTGCCTGAGCCATACGGAGCCTGTTTGCTGTGTGTGTGTGTGCCCTCAGGTAACCAGACCACACCTGTGATCATTTACATATCTGCCTGAGACTGCATGCTGAGTTTTGTGGGTGCATTATAGTCACTTTATTGGTACAACCAATGCCCGGGGAGCACAGAAACGGGCTTTAACCCCATGGAATAAAGTTTTTATCCTGAGAAGTTCAACTGTAAATAATTGAGGGAAAGTCATCGCGGCTGTTGTCAACGTAAACGGCTCATTAGCCAGACTGCTGTTTCAGAAGGAAACGCTCATTAAGCAGCTTGAAGGCCAAAGCTAGGACATGTGTGTGTGTGTGTGTGTATAGGTGTGTGTGTGTCAGTGTTTGTGTGTGTGTGCGCGTGTGTGTGTGTGTGGGTGTGTGCTTGTGTGTGTGTGTGTGTGTGTGTGTGTGTGTGTGTGTGTAGGTGTGTGTGTGTGTGTGTGTGTGTGTGTGTGTGTGTGTGTGTGTGTGTGTGTGTGTGTGTGTGTGTGTGTGTGTGTGTGTGTGGGTGGGTGTGTGTAGGTGTGGGTGTGTATAGGTGGGTGTGTGTCTGTGTGTATAAGTGTTTGTGTGTGTGTGTGTGTGTGGGTGTGTGCTTGTGTGTGTGTGGGGGGGGTTGTGTGTGTGTGTGTGTGTGTGGGTTTGTGTGTGTGTGTGTGTGTGTAGGTGTGTGTGTGTGGGTTTGTGTGTGTGTGTGTATATGTATATATCTATATATAGATATATATATATATATATATATATATATATATATATATATATATATATGTGTGTGTGTGTGTGTATGTGTGTGTATATATATAGGTGTGTGTGTGTGTGTGTGTGTGTGTGTGTGTGTGTAGGTGTGTGTGTGTGGGTTTGTGTGTGTGTGTGTATGTGTGTATATATATATATATATATATATATATATATATATATATATATATATATATATATATATATAGGTGTGTGTGTATGTGTGTGTGTATATATATAGGTGTGTGTGTGGGTGTGTGTTTGTGTGTGTGGGGGGGGATTAGCGGTGTAATTCAGACTGAAATGATTGCGTGTCATTATAGATGTATTGACCCCGATAGTAAAAATAATGCAGTGTTAATAATTGAGAGGCAGAAAGGCTTTGTGCTTATCCAGGGTCAGCTATTACTCCGCCATAGCATTATTTATTTAGGCCATTCCAGACAGAGGTCATCAAT
>JAMWET010006277.1:467500-480000 GCA_024036415.1 Prochilodus magdalenae
GATGGATAGATGGTGGGTGGGTGGGTCGGATGGATGGATGGATGGATAGATGGTGGGTGGGTGGGTCGGATGGATGGACGGATAGATAGATAGATAGATAGATAGATAGATAGATAGATAGATAGATAGATAGATAGATAGATAGATAGACAGACAGACAGAGGGATGGACGATAGATAGATAGATAGATAGATAGATAGATAGATAGATAGATAGATAGATAGATAGATAGATGGGTGGGTGGGATGGATGGATGGATGGATGGATGGATGGATGGATGGATGGATGGATGGATGGATGGATAGATGGTGGGTGGGTGGGTCGGATGGATGGGTGGATGGATAGATGGTGGGTGGGTGGGTCGGATGGATGGACGGATAGATAGATAGATAGATAGATAGATAGATAGATAGATAGATAGATAGATAGATAGATAGGTAGATAGATAGATGAGTGGGTGGGTTGGATGGATGGATGGATGGATGGATAGATGGTGGGTGGGTGGGTGGGTCGGATGGACAGATAGATAGATAGATAGATAGATAGATGGTGGGTGGGTCGGATGGATGGATGGATGGACGGATAGATAGATAGATAGATAGATAGATAGATAGATAGATAGATAGATAGATAGATAGATAGATAGATGGTGGGTGGGTGGGTCGGATGGATAGATAGATAGATAGATAGATAGATAGATAGATAGATAGATAGATAGATAGATAGATAGATGGTGGGTGGGTCGGATGGATGGATGGATGGACGGATAGATAGATAGATAGATAGATAGATAGATAGATAGATAGATAGATAGATAGATAGATAGATAGATAGATAGATAGATAGATGGTGGGTGGGTCGGATGGATGGATGGACAGATAGATAGATAGATAGATAGATAGATAGATAGATAGATAGATAGATAGATAGATAGATAGATGGTGGGTGGGTCGGATGGATGGATGGACAGATAGATAGATAGATAGATAGATAGATAGATAGATAGATAGATAGTTAGTTTCTCTGAGTCACTTTGAGTCAGAAATGGCTGAACTTTAGTGATATAAAGGAAACATTGACATGAGGGATAAAACTGGGCTCAGGTCCAAGATCATGCCCGGGTTCCGAACCTCAGGTCTTATATTAGTAGGTAAAGGACCTGGAGTTTTAGTATCGAGTATCAATCCTTCAGTTTTTCGTCAGTAGTAGATGCTTTACCGTTCCAGAGAAAGAGAAACGCATCTGTGTTTTAAATAGAGAAAAGGAGAGGAAGAAAAAAAGGAAGAGAGAAATGGAAGGAGCTGGTACTGTAGGTGCCCCTTGCAGTACTCGTGTCCACAGCAGATTAACATATCTGCTCACACTTTGCCATCGCCATCCATCTCCATTGTCCTGATGGGGCTGGATAACCTTGCTGTGCAGATGGATGCTCGGCGTCAGGCTGGCTTTCAGGACACATCTTTCCTCGAAAGAGAGGGAGGGAAAGAGAGACGGAGAGATTCTCTTGGTCTATGCTCTGTCCAGGCCCGCTGCCAGACCTGTCTTCAGTCGAGCTCTGGGGGAGGCATCGTACGCGGCCCTCCGGCAATGACTTATGGCAGGTAATGTCAGGCAGATGGGAATGGATGTTAGAGACAGGGAGAAGCCGAGTATTTCTGACTCGCCCGTGCGAGCTCTGCGTTATCTCCCCGGGAAGAGTTATGGGAGGGAACTCGGGCAATTTGTCCGCCGAGCGGTGGCTGGGTCAAATGGGACTCTTCCTCAGGACCTTGAACATTCGTACAGCTGTGCCACTGTTTTTACCATCACCACAGTTTTGACTGGAGGTCACATGCGGTTCTAACTTTAACTCAAGTGGGTGTTTGTAAAAGTCTGACTCAGCCAACAAACTAATGAGACTGGGGCATTAGACTGGTCAATTATTTATGGAGGAAATTATCAAATATTCAGGTGTCAGGTGTTTCCGAATCAATTTTTTGGGTGGAATTAGAACAGGTGTTTATGTGGGTATGATGAACCTGGTATGTTCTGTTGTTCTTAAAGAACAGGGATCTACTTGAAGTCTGATCTTCACAACGCATGTTTGTAGAAGTGCATCATGGCGTGAGCAAAATAGATTTCTGAGGATCTCAGAAGAAGAGCTGTTGGTGCTCATCAGGCTGGAATAGGTTACATAACCATCTCTAACGAGTTTGGACTCCACCATCCACAGCCAGACAGATTGGTACCCTCCCCAGGAGTGGTCAACCAACAAGGATCACTCCAAGAGCAAGGCATGTAATGGTCTGAGAGGCCACAACGGAGCAATGAAAGGCCTCACTCACATTGGCTTATAGCAGTGTTCATGAGTCCACCATCAGGAGAACACTGAAGAACCATGATGTGCATTGCAGCTAGGGTTGCCACCCGTCCTTTATTTGGCAATTAAATGTTGCATACTGTATTAAACCAATACGGGACGCGATTTGTTGCGTATTTCCGTAAATGTCCGTAAATTTGTTCTGTATTTCCGTAAATGTCCATAAATTTGTTCTGTATTTCCGTAAATGTCCGTAAATTTGTTCTGTATTTCCGTAAATGTCCATAAATTTGTTCCGTATTTCCGTAAATGTTCGTAAATTTGTTTTGTATTTCTGTAAATGTTCGTAAATTTGTTCCATATTTCCGAAAATGTCCGTAAATTTGTTCCATATTTCCGAAAATGTCCATAAATTTGTTCCGTATTTCCATAAATGTCTGTAAATTTGTTTCATATTTCCGTAAGTGTTCGTAAATTTGTTCTGTATTTCCGTAAATGTCCATAAATTTGTTTCATATTTCTGTAAATGTTCATAAATTTGTTCCGTCTTTCCGAAAATGTTCATAAATTTGTTCCGTATTTCCGAAAATGTCTATAAATTTGTTCCATATTTCCATAAATGTCCGTAAATTTGTTCTGTATTTCTGTAAATGTCCATAAATTTGTTTCATATTTCCATAAATGTTCATAAATTTGTTCCATATTTCCGAAAATGTTCATAAATTTGTTCCGTATTTCCGAAAATGTCCATAAATTTGTTCCATATTTCCGTAAATGCCCGTAAATTTGTTCCGTATTTCCGTAAGTGTTCGTAAATTTGTTTTGTATTTCTGTAAATGTTCGTAAATTTGTTCCATATTTCCGAAAATGTCAGTAAATTTGTTCCATATTTCCGTAAATGTCCATAAATTTGTTTTGTATTTCTGTAAATGTAAAAAAACAAAAAACTCACAAAAACTCTGCTGCTCTCCTAAAACAACATTGCTGCCTATTTGTAGGATGCTAAAGATCACATGGACTTCTCAGAAGACCATTGGAACTATGTTTTATTGGACAGATGATGAAACGTGGTGGTAGTATCATGGTTTGTGCCTGTTTTACTGCATCTGAGCCAAGACGGCTTGCTGTCTGAATTATACCAGAAAATTCTAAAGGAAAATCTAAGGACATCTGTCTGTGAGCTGAATCTCAAAAGAATGCATGTCATGCAGCAAGCCAACGATCCTAGTTATATTGACTTCCATTAAAAGTGAAATTAATGATTTGCCTCTCTAGTCCTTGTGGCAGTTACAGGCAGTTACAGTTCTAGATACACAGACTGAAGAGAGTCATAGTCTAATCATTTGTAGCCACGATTTAGCCACAAGTGACAAATTAAGTTGAGATTTTCTCAACTTTACACAAATTAGTTTTGATGCTGTGCCTTTGTACACAGCTGGCACCAACAAATTTCCTGACCAATCATAGACCCGGGCGTCCAAGGTCCCCCCAGTTTCTGGTCTCTAAACTTTTTGTTCCTACCTTTTTGTTTCCATGTCACTTGATAGTTAGCAAGGTTAGCAGGCATGCTAACCAGCGAATAAAGCTAGCCAAGGATGCAAGCACTTAGGTTTAAATACAAATATGTACACTAATAATAATTTGTGCTTTCCAAGGAAGCTAGATTTCCTGGACCTTGTACAATGTCCACATGCGACAGCTCATACTGTAAGTAGCTCAGCATACCCCGACCCAGATAGCTAGAACTATGAATAAGCAGCATACTGCGAAGCTGTTGCCTGCTTGCGCTGTAAATAAAACTCACGGTATCACAGTTTAGTTGTAGTTAGGGAATGGTTGTGGGCAGCACGTGTGTGGTCATGCGCAGTCCCTTTTCTGATTCATGAAGAATATTTTATTTTCTTGTGATATTCCCCATGGACTTGGGTCGTGTAATCTTAAAAACAGCCGTACTTACAGTGTCAACTTCATGGTAGTCCCTTGAACTCCATCTTAGAGCTTAGCATCCTGCGATCACAACTGTATCGCCAAATCCAACCCTAAAAAAGGGACGGCCTGGTAGACTTTAATTCAAGTATTCTTCTGATGGGGGCGGTTATGTCATTATCGGCAGCTGATCTATAGGGTTATAATTTAATGCCTAATCGTATCAGTGTTTGTGCATCTTTAACAGGCTCACTCTAACTGGTTGCCAGTTGATAAACAAAAGACCGTCCCTGAACTGGCAAATACTGCAAGCCTATCAAAAAAACATGTCCAGCTTAGTCCTGTACGAACGGAATCAGACTAACTGCTGATTGTCTCTCAAGGCCATAGTAAACGATGCTAACAATGTTAACCTATAAATTCTCTTTTTGCTCTGCTGTCATCTACGTATCATTGCTACTGGACCCCTCACCATCACTCTCTATCCCACACCCTTAACTATACCCTTTATTGCCCACATGTTCCTTTCACTCCCCCGGGGGCTTGTAAGAGTTTGTTACAAACCTATACACCCCCCAATACCCAACCTCCCATGCTTCCCCAACCACCCACCCACCAAAACACCCACAACCCCCAACCCAAACCAAGGCCCTATCTCCTCCAGACAAGCGCTCTGGGAGAAATAAGTGTTTTCTGTACATACCTATCCCTGGCCACTGGTGCAATTACTCTCTTAAGCTTTTCTAAATGGTCGAATTGCTCGGGAGCTTACTGGCAATAGGAGCAGGATAAGGAGGACAACATGTAGTGTAATGCAGACTCAACACGGGGGAACCTTATTAATCACTCAGCGCGTTGTCGTGCTCATCAGCACCGTGGCAGGAAACTTCTCCTTAGCTGCCGCTTTAGATGAAAATCCCGCGTGGCAGTGGATAAATCTAGCATCAGCTCAACGGGAGTTCCGTAATTCGGAGTAAAGCTGGACCTGCCTCAAAGAACCAGTGAATCTGGAACGCTGGCTCCGGGTAGAGATAGAGGACACAGGTGAACCTGGGTTTAGACTCCCCAAAAAATATTTCTGCATCATTAAATGTCGTTTATTAGCCGGACGATGGAAATAGCTCGTAAGAACCTTTGCACTGTGTATCCGCACAGGACAATATTTGCACTGCACGGACAATTAACTTGAGTGCAGAAGCTAAACCCCTAATGTCAGTGAAACATGGTCATGAAATCATAAACATACCGGCCGTCCAAGTCCACACTAACTACAGCACTGCTGGTCAGAAGATGCACTATAGAAATCAAAATTTCAACATTAGCATTGTGCACTAGCTTCATTCCCATGTCCTGGCAATATCCTCACCCCCGAAAGAACCTGTTCTCATAAAGTTTATCGGTATTTCGGTTTCTCATATGCCATGGCCACGTAGTCCCAGGCTATTCAGGTCTGTGTATCTAGAATCTCATAGACCCTCTACAAAACCCTCTAAGAAGGATGAGAAGCCCAGGTATTGCTCTACGGTCATCTAATTTTCTCCCTCTCCTCCGTCTCTCTGTCTACCTCTCAAAATCAGGGCGCCGAACACGAGGACGAGTACGCGTCTCGTCTCCTCCAACTTCCGTAGTAGTCTCCCTATAACCCCATTGTATCTCTTCTCAGACAGTGGACACTCGTCCTCCCTCCCTCCCTTCATCTGCCTCGTCTTCGATCTTGAGTGGTCTCCCTCGCCTCTCTCCTGCCTCTCTCGAATCGTCGTGTTTTCGGTAGCCAATCGCTCCCACGCTCACTCCCACCTCTAGCTCCTCAACCTCCACTCCAATGAACCTCACCAAGTACGAGCGACCTCAATCAAAACCTACATACTACTCGAACAGCGAAAACGGACGATTCACGAGGTGCAGCCCTCGCCAGTCACTCGGCCCTAGTCCTGCTCTCATTATCAACCAAGAAGGGGGTCGGGATACGGGCCCGCTCCTGATACTATCGCACTCTAGAGGTCGACATCTGCAAGAAAGGGAACAAGAAGGAATGTAACCTACATTCCTTCTCTTTCTCTCGTCGGGTCCTCCTCTCGGCTCCTCCTCCGTCCTCCTCTCTCGGATTCCCTCTCGTTCGGGTTCATCGCCCGTAAGGGTTATGGCCGCTGCTCTCGCTCGGTCTCTCGACCTCGCTCGGCTCCTACAAATTTCAGCGTTTCCTTCACCCTCCTGCTCGAAATCTTCCAGAACCCTGGCTTTTATAAGGGTGGGTGGTGGGGGGAGAGAAGGGAGGGATGGAAATTTAGAGGTCAGTCGCGTCTCGGAGAGGAGTCTCGGTCTCTTTATAGGGAAAAAAAAGGAAAATCCTCCGATAGACACGTCATACTACAAAGATTCGAGAGGGCCTCGCTCCTGGATTCACTCGCCCATCCAGTCTCGTTCTCATCGGTGACATATTGTTCTCAAGTTAGTGTTTTTATTAGCGTGAAATTGCCCACAACCCACAGAGCCAATGAACATCATCAAGGAACCCACAAAGCTACATCCAACCAGGACCAAATAGCACCCAACCAACAGAAAATCCACGCAACAAGACCAAAGGTGCCTCGCATCCGATGCACACAAGGTCTGTTTTGTCCCCTAGGAGGCTACACATCCCCGGATTATTCGTTCTCCGTGGGTATCTTTAGAACGCTTCTGGTATCATCAGTAACCCAACAAACCCTCTAAAAAGTAATGAAGAAGCTCAGACTACACCCTGACAGACCTGACGGTCTCAAACTAGTTAGCGATACTGCAGGTTCTCGTTCCATGCACACACTTCCCTCTGTAGGGACTATTCGGCAGAACCGCATATGCATCTATCAGACTCTCAGAAGACAGCAGACCACTCCGTTCCACTTAGTCCATAAAATCCCTTAGTTTTTACCCTCTTTCCCCATCCCACCTATCTCCGCCTCTCTTTTCCGTTTTGTTTTTGCTTTTCGCTTTCGGCTCTTCCTTATCACGTCTCACACGTCGATAACCTGAGATTCCAGTCCTCTACTTGTTCTGTGGTGAACGGGGGGATCCGCCTGTTTCCCCCTGCTGTCTGCATTAAAATGAAGATTCCTGCTGTACTCCGACTGCAGGGTGGGGGGTTCCTCCCCACCTGAAGCCCCCTTCCTCTTGTTTCCTGTGTCTGCCAGCTGAAGGGTTTCTGGGGACTTTGAAATAAAGAGGCAAGGACACGTCCCAGTAGTGCAGATCACAGTCCCACAACTTAAACACGGTTCCTCACTGCATGTCACTCTGATGTACACAGAGGAACTGTCTCTGTGTCTGTCATCTCCTTTGCCTCGCTACCTGAGGGAGCTTCCATTGCGCAGCTACAACATCCTTTCAAATCACCATACCCATGGTAATTGCGGTGTCGTCTCTCACAGTGGCTCAAGACTGGACATGGACCACCACTGTGGCATCCGTTCTCTCTCTGGATATATGCATAATTATACACTAGAAAATAATGCATGTTTTTATAGCAATCTGCGTAGTAACGTTTCCTCGACATCCGGCTTGACCTTCAAGTAAATGCTGCTGCATGAGGAATATGATGCTCATAAATACCCCTGTGGGGGATGTTAGTGACGCGATCCATAGATTCGGGAAGATCGCTGCCTACCCGTGGCAGGGAACTGTCTCCCACTGGCTACAAGGAGTGGACTGGGGGGGGCATTTTGGGCGTGGCCAAAGACCATAGTGTGAAGGAAGTATGGAAGCGTATGGTCATAAGGGTCTACTAGCTGTGGCTACAATCCCAGTCTACCGGGAATTCTCTTGGGAATTGTGCCAGGGAAGGCATCCACCAAATCTGGCCCATCTTTGCAATTCTTTGATGTAAGAGTGTCTGAACTTTGATGTGGCTACATCCAGAAACTTGTCCAGTCCATGCCGGATCCAATCCCAGCTGTTATTGGTGCTCATGGAGGTGTTCAGGAATGTTTCAGTCACTGGGGATTCTTGTTTTTATCAGGTGATCTTATATACTGTATATATATATTCAGAAACAGCTAGCCAACTATATTACACACCATGCATGCTATAAGCTAGCTAGGTGGTACCTTATGTTAGCTTCATTTGCTTAGCAAGTTAGGTAATATGTCAACAATATTAGCAGGCTGATCTGCAGTCAGCTAGCACTCCGGCTAAGTAGGTAGCTCGCACTCTCGCAGTTTGGAGAGTGGAGTCTTTGGATATGTAAAGCTGCCGTTTCCCTGTTGAGCAGAGGTGGCACTGTATAATAATACGGTGCCTCCTTTTCCTCTATGAATGTCAGATGATTCCTGCATCTCCTGGAGAGAAATACACTGTGACAGCTCCACCCTCGCTGTCGGGTGTGGACAGGTAGACCCTCCTGCGTGCATAGTCTACTATGTTTAAGAAATGCTTTGGAGTTTTGTTTTAAAACCCATAAAAAAACCCAAAAAACCTTCAGAAAAAATAAAAAAGTAGTCCCCTTAAACGAGCTACGATGTTAAGAAGGGACCTGCATTACCACCTAACCTAATCTACTACATCCAGGTAATTTGTAGCTCAGTGTAAGTAAACAGACTGTACACCAACACACTACTGTACACTGACACGCTACTTACAGAACACTAACACATTACACTTACTGAGTTACTGTACACCAACACACTACTTACAGTACACTAACACATCACACTTACTGAGTTACTGTACACCAACACACTACTTACAGCACACTAACGCATTACACTTACTGAGTTACTGTACACAACACACTACTTACAGCACACTAACGCATTACACTTACTGAGTTACTGTACACCAACACACTACTTACAGCACACTAACACATTACACTTACTGAGTTACTGTACACCAACACACTACTTACAGTACACTAACACATTACACTTACTGAGTTACTGTACACCCTGTTACACCACGACACTACTTACAGTACAACTAACACAATTACACTTACTGAGTTACTGTACACCAACACACTACTTATAGCACACTAACACATTACACTTACTGAGTTACTGTACACCAACACACTACTTACAGTACACTAACACATTACACTTACTGAGTTACTGTACACCAACACACTACTTACAGCACACTAACACATTACACTTACTGAGTTACTGTACACCAACACACTACTTACAGTACACTAACGCATTACACTTACTGAGTTACTGTACACCAACACGCTACTTACAGCACACTAACACATTACACTTACTGAGTACTGCACACTGCACACCAACACACTACTTACAGCACACTTTAAAACACTCATTACATTACACTTACTGAGTTACTGCACACCCAAACACACTACTTACACAATACTACCTACACACGTTACAACTGCACTACTGAGTTTCTGTACACACCAACACACTACTTACAGCACACTAACACATTACACTTACTGAGTTACTGTACACCACCCACACTACTTTTACAGCACACTAACACATTACACTTACTGAGTCAATACTGTAGCCACCGACACACTACTTACAGCACACTAACACATTTACACTACTGAGCTTACTGTGTACACCGACACACATACTTACAGCACACTAACACATTACACACTACTGAGTTACTGTACACCCAACACACTACTTACAGCACACTAACACAACACATTACACTTACTGAGTTACTGTAACACACCAACACACTACTTACAGTGCACTATAACACATTTACACTTACTGAGTTACTGTACACCGACACACTACTTACAGCACACTAACACATTACACTTACTGAGTTACTGTACACCAACACACTACTTACAGCACACTAACACATTACACTTACTGAGTTACTGTACACCAACACACTACTTACAGTGCACTAACACATTACACTTACTGAGTTACTGTACACCAACACACTACTTACAGTACACTAACACATTACACTTACTGAGTTACTGTACACCACTGTCTGTAGATCATAAACCCAAACACCTGAACACAGCAAAGGCAGTTTAGTTCAGTGTCTGTAGAGGTTTTGCTGAGATTTGCTGTCTGGTTGTACCGACTCTCTCTCTCTCTCCATCTCCCTTCTTTTTTGCCCCGTTGCCATCTGTTAGATGCGTATTTAAGGCGGGCCCTGAGTAATTCTAATGCGTCCTGTTTCACCGGGTGCCATAAATTAGCATCTGCTTAACACCATAAAACCGTCTGAAACGGCTCCGTTTAGAGGAATCAGATGATTTAATTCATTAAGGGCCCCACATTAAAGCGGGCCGCTGTCCTTCCCTCTCCTGAGCCTCCTCAGCGTGCGGCTACGCCGTAAAGAGAGAGAGGCCTCATTGTACGTCGGCTCGGACCCATTTAACGCTGGCTGAATGGAACTCAGCCGAGGGAAAATGTACGATCTCCGTCCTTCATCTGTCAGCGAGGGCTAATTCAAGGAGGAGGCGGAGGCCAGGTTTATTATATTTTCCCCATTTCTTCTGCTTTTTCTTCTCCTGCTGAATGAATAAATGCAAGTTGATCAGTCAGACCTTTCAAGGGCTCCTCCGGCATCCTTGGAGCTTTGACACGGGATGTTTGTCTTTCGAATGGAAAGCAGCAACGGGTGGGTGTTTATCTGCTTTGAATCCCACCTGATCTACCCCGCCGCCAACCGCTCTCTCACAATCGGTCGTCCTCCGCTCGTGCGCCGTGTACTGTAAATGAATCCATCTGGAGCTCCTGTGGTTTCTGTTATCAATTATTAATCCACTGCCGAGTCAAAGGAATGCAGAGATGAGCATCCATTCACTGGTCATTAAAGAATTAAGGGTAGACGTGCACCCGCATGCCTGCGCCAGCGTTCCCCTCAGAGGATCCATAACTAATAGAATTGAATGAAATGCTCGTGTAAAGGCTTTGGACACATCCTGTTTATTGTTACCTGTTCTCCGGGATAGTTGGCACAGCTCCAGCCCTGGTTTTATTGGCCTTCTGGTGAAGCCTTTTTATCAGTCGTCTGGAATGAACCTTGGTGGGTAGGTCTGACATCATGAAAAGTGCGAATGAGTCAAGTTTCATCCATGTGACGTAAGCAAGGACGGGCCTGATCACTGTACCTGACTGACTCAACAGACATGCAGTGAGCAGTGGTGTCCTCCATGAGTCATCCTGTTAGTGCCAGCACCATTGGCAGCTGGTTATGACGACTGTCCTTAACACCACGTCACCGTCACCAAAGACTGCAGTGTTGTCGTACCAGACTGTCATGGAGTGACTCAGAATGGCAGTGGGTCATCTTCAGTGACGAGTCCCGCTTTAGTCTTGGTGGAGATGCCCAACGAATCCGTGTGTGGAGGCACCGTGTTCAGCACCAAGATAAAGTAGGTGATGAGAAGGTGCCACTCCACCCCTACTGCAACCTCCCTCTGCAGGACACGGCAGCCCAACGCCATACTGAGAGACGCCGTTCTAGCACGACACCCTTGCAGTCTTTGGAGACGTTGATGTAGTGTTAAGGGCAGTTGTTGTAACGGTCTGCATGCATGTAGTCCTGCACTGGTGCCGGCACTAACAGGAGGACATCACTGCTCGGTGAATGTCCACTATCATGGCTGTTGATTCACTCCGCACCTCATTGCATCAGTTCTCTCTCTCTCTGTGGTTTGTTTAGGTCTCCCAGATCACTGGTGTGGGCCTTCTTCTATCCACTGCCACCAACAGAATGCTCTGGTAGTCTCTGCACGACCGGTATGGCAAACGAATCCCGCTTCCCGAGGCCCTACGATGCCACCCCTCTCTCCCAACTTCTCCAATCGCTTTCGAACTCTCTGTGGCATACTTTACTTGCAGAGGATGCTATCAGCACAACAGCACAAGTCAGAATAGGAAGTATAGACAAGGGGACAACCCTCTATGGTCCGTCAGGTACAGCGATAAGGCCCGTCCGCGTTAGCTAAGACCCGTCCTTGGCTAACCCAACACGCCAGACGTCTCGGTATGGAGCTGTAGAGGTTCCTAATGGTGTCCTGTGATAATCCATCCCATGCAGCTTGAAGATCCTCACACAGTTCCTGCAGATGGTGCGGTAGGGGTGGAGGTGGAGTAACACCAGGCCTTCTGGACGTGTGACAACAAACCGGTCATCTTGGCGCTGACCACGGTGCCTCCACACACGGATTCGTTGGTCGTCTTCACTGAAGAGCATTGACCTACACACGTCCTTCTGGGTGCTGCTATTTTTACGATGACCAGTCAATAAAATATATACACATATATAAACAGACTACCTGTTA
>JAMWET010006277.1:482500-585000 GCA_024036415.1 Prochilodus magdalenae
CTGGGTGGCTTCTCTCTTTTTCCTGTGTTAGCTCCTAGCCATGTTTCCTTTAACTTCTTGTTCTCTTTGTTTTGTAGACTTGGTGTTAATCTTGAGATCTTTACTCTTGTTTTGTTTCTGTTATCTTCTCTTAGTTATGGACATGTCTTTGATAATACCAACCTGTGTTTTGACCTGTTACCCGGACTACTCCAAATAAAACCACTACGTTACAGTCATACTAATTTATCATATCACATGACTGAAAAAGACATTCTTTTTTTCCCCCATCTTATTGTAATAAGTTGTATTACAGCAATGAGAGCCCTTTTGAAACCGTACACGTCCTTCATAATTTAGTGGGATGAAACTGCTTGCTGTATGCCGTTTGATCTCTGGTGTTCAAGCTGAATGCTTAATGTTGGTCAGCGGTTAATATAGTGCACCAGGATGCACTGGATTCCTATAATTATGCAAATCAATGCTTTCAGTCGTGAATCAAAACATTGGGCTTCAGATGTAGAAAATGACGGCATATACTGAGATGGAGACATGAGACCTGCATATATATACATGCCGTGCCTAGAGCTAAGCTCTCTACTGTGCCAAACCTGAGACGCTGAGGCAGTCTGGTCTTCAGTGGATGTGAGGATGTGCATGTGGTTTGCACACCACCGCCACATCGGTGTCACTGTAGTGCTGAGAATGATCCACCACCCTTATAACACCAGCTGTGTGGTGTTATTGATCCTGGTAACCTTTACATTCATTCCCAACAGCACTGCAATCCCACACCTCCCTCTGGGTGGAGCTATTCTTGTGGTGATGAGTGTGTACAGTGGTTTAGTCCAATGAAATGAGTCCATAGGCCAGATATACATGTGTTGATCAGATAGGGCACCTTCCTTTCAAGCTACCTGTGAGTCTTCAGTGACGAGTCCCACTTTTATCTTGGTGGAGACGGCCAATGAACCTGTGTATGGAGGCACCGTGGTCAGCACCAAGATGAACGGTTTGTTGTTTCACGTCACACGTCCAGAAGGCCTGCCGTCAGTCCACCTCCACCCCTACCGCACCATCTGCAGGAGCTGTGTGAGAATATTCAAGCTGCATGGGATGGAGTATCACAGGACACCATCAGGAACCTCTACAGCTCCATACCGAGACGTCTGGCGTGTTGGGTTAGCAAACATGGCGGCCCGACGCCATACTGAGAGACAGACTTCTGTATGTGTAGCTCAATAAATATTGATTATATCAGTCTACATTTATCATCAGTTATTGATCCTGGTCCCCTTTATCTTCCTTCCCAACAGCACCGCACTCCCACATCTCCTTCTGGGTGGAGCTGTTCTTTTGATGGTGAGTGTATATAGTGGTTTAGTCCAGTGAAATGAGTCCAGTCATAGGTCAGATATATTGGTACCCTACCCTCCAACATCAGTTCCTGGTCCTGCACACGTAAAGCATCCCATAATGCAATCTGGTCATCGGGGCATGTGGGGATGCGCATGTGGTTGCACGCTGCTAGTGAATCAGCTATGTGGAAAATCAACACTCTAGAGTTTCTCTTCCTCGCGAGTTAATTTCCATACACGAACAAAGAGGGGCAGGAGGGTGGGCCGGGATGTCCACTCGCTGTCACATCCCTGTCAGTCTGTCTGTCTGGTCATGTCCATATGTCAATCAACGCCCCCTCTGGTTCCTTCAGGTTATTGCACTACTCTTCCTGCTCCACTCTGGCTCCACCCTCTCCCACACCTGATGCTAATCTGAACTCATTTGGACTTCCATTAAGACCCCTTTGCCCTGCTTGTTGTGAAGTCTCTGTTTTCCCCTCGTGAGTTTAAGCTGTGTTTCCCGGTGTTTTGTAGTGTGTGTGTTTATGCCTGAGTTTGACCCTTGTTTTGTTCCTGGCTGTCTCGTTATGGACATGTCTTGATATGTATGTATAAAGTGTGTATAGGTTTTCCATGTGGCCAACAACTGCATTCCTAGAACAGAACCTGAATTGTATGCATTTACGACGGGGTCAGAGCCCCTAGGCGGATGTTTACATCAGGGCTCTACAGGTTATAGGTCAAAAGCAATTTGGAGATAAGCTGACCCATCTGGTCAAGGACGTCTGTGACAAGCTTCTGTCTTTAGACTGAGTTGGGCTGAGGTCCGACTGACATGGACTGAGTAGGACTGAGTTGGGCTGAGTTCAGACTCTACTGGACTGGCCTGGCTTAGGAGGAGAGATGTGAGTGAACTGTGATCGCCTTGAAATAAACTACTCCAACATCTCCACCCTTCAGTCTCCCGACTCCATCCTTCTGTGCAAGCAAGAAAAGAAACTACAACCCCCACCTGTGTCTTGACCCCTGTCTCCCGGACAAACTTGGATAAATCCACTGTGCATTTGCAACCTGCCTCCACCTCCCCGTTACATTCGCATTGGCTCTCATCCTCTGTGTTTCCATCTTCAACATCAGCTTGCAAAACTCAAGGAGCAGCACATTGAGATGTTGTTTTAATGTATTGGCATTTAAAAATGGGAGTCAGGGCGGCAGAGAGAGAGAGAGAGAGAGCTAAGCGTTTTAACCACACAGCGGAAGCCAGCGTTTTCCATCAGAACTGTTACCCATTGAAATGACAGGGGAAAAGAAACAGAAATGTCATGCATGATTTATGGAAGCCTTTATTCGTGTAAAACTGTTTATTCGACACTGCGGATTTATCAGTGCATTTGGCTCGAGTCGCTCGCCTCCCACCGAGAATTAAAACAGGAGGAAATACAAACAGCAGATCCTGTAGCACCCCAACAATAAACATCCTGAAGCTCTCTTACAGCTGCTGAGCCATATGAATTAGGCTTCATCGGGAAGAAGTGCATGGGAGAAAATTAAAGTGGGCAGCAAAGCAATTGTCCGGCAAGGTTCTGGACTGAGCCGGGGCGTTTACATGAAAGACTAATCCACTCATAGCTCTGTGTGCACTAGCATAGTCGGACTTAACGAAAGCATGAGGCTCCCCCTTCAGGATGCACCCAAGACTGCATCGTCACCAGCAGGTCCAACTCGTTGTCTCTACACTCATTGTTCATTCTATCAGCTCCACTGACCATATAGGACACTCTGTAGTTCTACAGGTACAGACTGTGGTCCATCTGTTTCACTGTATACTGTATTACCCTGTTCCTCAATGGTCTGGACCCCCACAGGACCACCACAGAGCAGGTATTGTGCGGGTGGTGGGTCATTCTCAGCACTGCAGTGACACTGACGTGGTGGTGGTGTGTTAGTGTGTGTGGTGCTGGTGTGAGTGGATCAGACACAGCAGTGCTGCTGGAGTGTTGAGACACTGTGTCCACTCACTGTCCACTCTATTAGACACTCCTACCTTGCTGGTCCACCTTGTAGATGTACAGCCAGAGACGATAGCTCATCTGCTGCTGCTCAGTGCAGTGTTGGTCATCCCATAGTCCTTCATCAGTAGTCACAGAACACACACACTAACACACCACCACCCACATAATACTGTTAGTGCCAGCACCATTGGCAGGCAGCTGCATGCACACAGACCGTTACCACGACTGTCCTTAACACCACGTCACCGTCACCAAAGACTGCAATGGTGTCGTACCAGACTGTCATGGAGTGACTCAGAATGGCAGCGGGTCATCTTCAGTGACGAGTCCCGCTTTAGTCTTGGTGGAGACGCCCAACGAATCCGTGTGTGGAGGCACCGTGGTCAGCACCAAGATGAACGGTTTGTTGTCACACGTCCAGAAGGCCTGGTGTCACTCCACCTTCACCTGAACCGCACCATCTGCAGGAACTGTGTGAGGATGTTCAAGCTGCATGGGATGGATTATCACAGGACACCATTAGGAACCTCTACAGCTCCATACCGAGACGTCTGGCGTGTTGGATTAGCAAACACGGCGGCCCGACACCATACTGAGAGACAGACTTCTGTATGTGTAGCTCAATAAATATTGATCATATCAGTCTAAATTTATCATCAGTTATTGATCCTGGTCACCTTTATCTTCCTTCCCAACAGCACCGCACTCCCACACCTCCTTCTGGGTGGAGCTATTCTGTTGATGATGAGTGTATATAGTGGTTTAGTCCAGTGAAATGGATCCAGCCATAAGCCAGATATGTTGATATAGACATCTTATATAGCACCTTCGTTTCATGCTACCCTCCAACATCAGTTCCTGGTTCTGTAGCATAAAGCATCCCAGAGCAAGAAAGCTTTTTCTTTCCTTCCTTAAAAAGAAAAAAAAAGGCCATTTCTAGCCTGAGATGTGCTGCGAATATCAGCGTAGGTCTCTGAGCTTCAGAAATAAGGGCATATTAAATCCATATTTGCAAACAAATCAGTGGGATAATTAACTAAACATAAAAGGCCCAGGTGTATTCTTAGCTATTAGGTAGAACTTGGGGAGTATAATTTCAAACGTACACTGGAAATAATGAAAAACGTCCTTTGCACAATATTAGATTAATCATTCCAACAGTTTTCAATTACGGAAAGGGAGTCCTGGTCCTCAGGGTGGAAAGGAAATAATTAAATTTCTATGACAGATTTTCATAAAGGCAATTTCATTTCAAGCTCAGTTTGCTCTTGCTGACATTCCGATTTTGGTCAATTTAAAAAACGAATACAGAAACACAAGTTCCCACTGCTATATTATGCCATATGGATGTTCGTTAGATTACACGCAGGACAACACATTATTCATAGGCAGCCGCATATTAGTCATAAGAAATATGATCTGCGGGTTTGCGGACCTTGGAAGCTTGTAAATATTTTAGAGGCTTCTATTAACTGAGCCTCGGTGATAAACCCACAGGTAAACATCTGAAAGCCACTTTCATAAACCCAGCATCACGTTACGTCCCTATTACACACGTCACTGTATATTTATCAGAGTCTATGCTCTGTTATTTACTGATATTACATATACACTACGTCCTTATACGGCACCCTGGCTGTAGTTGAACTGTGATTGGTAAGTGGCCTGCAATTATACCAGCCCAGTTGGACTCCATCACAGTTCAGGCAAAAAGATGGTTCTTCTATGGTTCTTAGTAAAGGCTACAGGGTTCTATATATTAGGAAGGATCTGCTGAAACGGTTCTTTAGGCTGCTGGATGTCCTTTACAGTATAAACAACTCTATAGCATCGAAAAGGGTTCTGCTGTTTGTTATGATGTCAAGCTTGTAACAATAGAAGAACCCTTTTTGGGATTCTGTGGAACTGAACAATCCCACAATGCACCGCCATATGTAGTGCAAAACCCTGGAGGGGCAGGGATACCCATAATGCATTGCACTGTTTGGTTTGAAGATTAATGAGGCCTTACAGAAACGTTTCATATAATTCACATGTAAAGAATGCAAAAAACTGCATGTGGACTGTTAATCACATGTTTATTACGTGTTCACATGTGATCATTCATATTTAACCAATGAAGGGTAAAAATTCACACTGCTTTATTTGTAAGGGACAGGATGCAGATGTGGTTATTGCTGGGGTTGGGGTTTAGTGCAAATGTAGAGCATTAGGGTTTAGTGTAAATGTAGAGGTTAGGGTTTAGTGTAAATGTAAGTGTTAGGGGTTAGTGTAAATGTAGAGGGTTAGGGTTTAGTGTAAATGTAGAGGGTTAGGGTTTAGTGTAAATGTAGAGGGTTGGGGGTTAGGGGGTTTAGTGTAAATGTAGAGGGTTAGGGTTTAGTGTAAATGTAGAGGGTTGGGGGTTAGGGGGTTTAGTGTAAATGTAAGGGTTAGGGTTTAGTGTAAATGTAGGCGTTAGGGTTTAGTGTAAATGTAGAGGTTAGGGTTTAGTGTAAATGTAAGTGTTAGGGGTTAGTGTAAATGTAGAGGGTTAGGGGGTTTAGTGTAAATGTAGAGGGTTGGGGGTTAGGGGGTTTAGTGTAAATGTAAGGGTTAGGGTTTAGTGTAAATGTAGGGGTTAGGGGTTAGTGTAAATGTAGAGGGTTAGGGGTTTAGTGTAAATGTAGGGGTTAGGGGTTTAGTGTAAATGTAGGGTTTAGGGTTTCGTGTAAATGTAGAGGGTTAGGGTTAAGTTTAAATGTAGGGGTTAGGGGTTTAGTGTAAATGTAGGGGTAGGGGTTTAGTGTAAATGTAGGGGTAGGGGTTTAGTGTAATTGTAGGGGTTAGGGTTTAGTGTAAGTGTAGAGGGTTAGGGGTTTAGTGTAAATGTAGGGGTTAGGGTTTAGTGTAAATGTAGAGGGTTAGGGTTTAGTGTAAATGTAGGGGTTAAGGGTTTAGTGTAAATTTTATTAATGATGATCTTGAGTTTATTATTTATTTTACCTGTATTAATATTGCCTTAGATAGCTCAGAATATAATCCTGTAAATAAATAATATTGTTTTTTTTTTCTCTCAGAGAAACAGATAACTGTCACAGTCAATTCCATATATATATTTCATATTATCATATTGTTCTGTCTATTTTGTAGTGTAACTGCTAAAGGCGTCATATTGCTTACATGTATTTATCTTTAAAGCAGCTCTTGACAGAAACCCACAGCTGTCAGGGAGACCAAGAACCCCAGGACCTCTTTAAAGAACCCGGCTCTATCACTGATGACAATTCCATCCCAGCTTTATAGACCAGCTCCATAGGGAGAAGCATACTGCGGAGGGACTACGGGGTTTACTGATGCCTGTCACAAAGCCTGTGGACTACATTAGGGGTCAGTGTGACATCTTCAGAAGATGAGATATCCAGTTCTCATCTCCAGGGAGTAATGCGTCTCAGAAATGTCATCATGTCTCCACAAAAACACCATCTTGGAAGTAAATGGGCATTTAATAAAACCATCTCTCATTTCTGGGAAAATCACTGACCAAGAGTCTTCAGCGGAGATGGAGAAAGACATAAGTGGACTGAGATACGGCCGCTCAGAGAAACACAACAATATCACAGGTTAAAGGTGAAGCAGCCTGGGGGCGGAATATATGTGTATATATAGCACATGTTCAGTGGTGCCCAAAGGTGTGAGAGCACATTCCTTCATAATCCACCGGGGAGAAGACTGAACACTGAAACATCAGAAACAGGCATGTAGGTATAGGGGCTCAGGTTTGGGGACAGGCACCTCACAAAAGTAGAAATATAGATATTATGAGATATGAGGTTTGACATCGTGACACATGAAAATGACTCAAGTTTCAAAAGACAGAAAAATCTCTCAACAAAGAAGAAGAAGAAGTAGAAGAAGAAGAAGTAGAAGAAGAGGAAGAAGGAGATGTAGAAGACGTAGTAGAAGAGGAAAAAGAAAAGGAGGAGGAAGAAAATGAAGATGTAGTAGAAGAAGGTAATGAAGAAGAAGAAAATGTAGAAGAGAAAGAAGAAGAGGAGGAAGATGTGGAAGAAGGTAATGAAGAAGAATGAAGAATGAAGAACAAGAGGAGGAAAAAGAAGAAGAAGATATAGAAGAAGGTAATGAAGAATAAGACGTAGAAGAGGAAGATGAAGAATAAGAAGAGAAAGTAGAAGATGTAGAAAAGGTAATAAAGAAGAAGATGTAGAAGAAGAGGAAGAAGAAAAGGAAGAAGATGTAGAACATGTACAAGATGGAGATGTAAAAAAAGAAGGAGGAGTTGTAGAACCCTAGATGCTGAAAAAGAAAAAGATCTTCTCCTAAAGGAAGTCATGAAAATGACTCAAGTTTCAAAAGACAGAAAAATCTCTCAACAAAGAAGAAGAAGTAGAAGAAGGAGATGTAGAAGAAGAGAAAGAAGAAGATGTAGTAGAAGAGGAAAAAGAAGAAGAGGAGGAGGAAGAAGATGAAGATGTAGTAGAAGAAGGTAGTGAAGAAGAAGAAAATGTAGAAGAGAAAGAAGAAGAGGAGAAAGAAGGTAATGAAGAAGATGTAGAAGAAGAAGAAGACGACGAAGAAGATGTGGAAGAGGAAGATGAAGAAGAAGAAGAGAAAGAAGAAGATGTAGAAGAAGAAGATATAGAATATGAAGAAGAAGAAGATGTAGAACATGTACAAGATGGAGATGTAGAAGAAGATTCTGAATAAGAAAAAGATGTAAAGGAAGAAGAAGATGTAGTAGAAGAAGGTAGTGAAGAAGATGATGTAGAAGAAGACAAAGAAGAAGATGTAGAAGATGTAGTAGAAGAGGAAAAAGAAGAAGAGGAGAAGGAAGAAGATGAAGATGTAGTAGAAGAAGGTAATAAAGAAGAAGAAATGTAGAAGAGAAAGAAGAAGATGTGGAAGAAGGTAATGAAGAAGATGTAGAAGAAGAAGAAGACGAAGAAGATGTGGAAGAGGAAGAGGAAGAAGAAGAACAGAAAGAAGAAGATGTAGAAGATGTAGTAGAAGAGGAAGAAGAAGATGTAGAAGATGTAGTAGAAGAGGAAGAAGAAGAAGATGTAGAAGAAGGTAATGAAGAAGAAGATGTAGAAGAGGAAGATGAAGAAGAAGAGAAAGTAGAAGATGTAGAAGAAGGTAATGAAGAAGAAGATGTAGAAGAAGAGGAAGAAGATGTAGAAAAAGGTAAAGAAAAAGAAGAAGATGTAGAAGAGGAAGATGAAGAAGAAGAAGAGAAAGTAGAAGAAGGTAATGTAGAAGAAGATGTAGAAGAAGAGGAAGAAGAAGAGGAAGAAGATGTAGAAAAAGGTAATGAAAAAGAAGATGTAGAACATGTACAAGATGGAGATGTAAAAAAGAAGGAGGAGATGTAGAACCCTAGATGCTGAAGAAGAAAAAGATCTTCTAAAGGAAGAAGCAGAAGAAGAAGATGAAGGGAAAAAAGAAGGTGTAGAAGAAGATATATAAGATGTAGAAGAGAAAGAAGATGATGTAGAAGAAGAAGAGGAATGAGAATCTGATAACGACAGTGTTGCGGATTCCACCATCACTAAAACAGTGGATGCGGAAAGGCTGTAGCAGATACACAACACTCTGACTCTGAATACAGCGTCTCTGTCCGCCTCTCTGTGTGCGAGGGCATTGATTCTCGGAGGAACTCTGAGTTCCACAGCGAGACTCCTGTGAAGGCAGAGAAGGTCAGCATTTGATTTCCCCGTCTTCAAAGCCACTTTCACACAAAGGCATACACGTCTCTTCCTTTCGCTTAGCCAGTCGATTGTGGACATGCTGATTCTAATTAGTGAAACCGAGCGGGACACTAGTCTTCTATCCTCTCACCAAGATTCCTTTTGTCCCCGGCTACCTTTGTATAACGACGGGCTTATTATGTCTGACAGGTAACTGACGGCTCCGGAGACTCTAATCGTGGTACCTATGTTTATGGTAAATAACTGAAGCAGCTTCATCAAGGAGTGAAATGTATCATGAGCTAAAATAAATCAAACTCAATTCATTCACTTCATATATGAAGCATTCCAGAAGTGCTGAGATGGACACTGGAACTATCAGTCTGCAACGGCGGTTTTCTCTTCTTTGTCTTCCAGAGTTGGAACGAGGCAAACAGAATTATTTAGACGCCTGAAGGGAAATTTCAATTGGTCTGAAAACATAACGAGTCTGAGAGGAGACACATTTACATAGATCACAACAGTAGTAATGGACATTGTAGTTCAATTTTATATTTAAAATATAAACATTACAAAAATACCCCCTAAGAAACACATGCAGAGTTCCCAGATGGACGAAACACTGTAATTTTTTAATAACTGTACAATATTAAACACATGACTGGGAATTTAAAGCAGTCCAGAAACATCAGCAGTGAGTGCATGTCAAGACCAAGACCTGATTAAGATTTTTGAGAATATAAACATAAAAAGAAAACTTAATTGTGTGACACACTGAATGTGTAGTCACATTTATGTTTATTCTACTTGTGTAAATACTTATATACAGGGGTTGGACAATGAAACTGAAACACCTGGTTTTAGACCACAATCATTTATTAGTATGGTGTAGGGCCTCCTTTTGCGGCCAATACAGCGTCAGTTGGTCTTGGGAATGACATATACTGCGTCCTGCACAGTGGTCAGAGGGAGTTTAAGCCATTCTTCTTGCAGGATAGTGGCCAGGTCACTACGTGATGCTGGTGGAGGTTCGTCCTTCTTGGTGGTATGCTGACATTACCCTGATAAGATATGTGGACGTGGCTCTTGATACATCACAAAGACTTGCTGTCTTGGTCACAGATGCGCCAGCAAGACGTGCACCAACAGTTTGTCCTCTTTTGAACTCTGGTATGTCACCCATAATGTTGTGTGCATTGCAGTATTTTGAGCAGAACTGTGCTCTTAACTGCTAACTGAACCTTCACACTCTGCTCTTACTGGTGCAATGTGCAATTAATGAAGATTGGCCACCAGGCTGGTCCAATTTAGCCATGAGACCGCCCACACTAAAATGACAGGTGTTTCAGTTTCATTGTCCAACCCCTGTATGTGTATATACTTTCTTTTATGGGCCGTAGCACTTCATTTGAACCAATGTATTGACATAAGTAACCAAACCTCTAGGGGGGGCTATTGCGGTGGCATGCGTTCGTGGCTCTGGGCAAACTAAGGAGAGAGACTCTAAGACAGACTTGAGAGCTTGAGAACAAAGCTGCGGTTTCAACGTCTCTTCTTTGTGCCCTGTTTTACAGGAATCATAACTGTTACTTGAACCCCACCCCTGGGCCACGTAACAATTGCATATTTATTATTCCCTATTATTTATTCAATTGACATGATCAATATTAATTAATAGTATTTTATTTTGTCATATATTTAGTCAGACATTAAATAATATAAATGATTATATAAATAATGAAATAAACATTAGTAACTTTTGGAAGTGAATGATGGTGATGGGATACTCTTCTAAGGTAAAGCTAAAACTAATTTTGGATGAGGCGTCTTGGAAAGATCAATTATGATCCTCTGTAAGCAGGCAGATTTGATTTAAATGTGTGAAAAGCACGGTTTTATTTATAGTGAGATTTTTATTGATATTCATTGTACATGATAGTAACCGAGACAAGACAGACACCAACGTATGTGAAAACTGACATAAGACCGACACCAAAAGATGTGGAGACCAACTAGATAAGATTTTGTTCAAATGATGCAGAGACCGAGATAAGATCATGTCCAAAAGGCATGGAGCCTGAAGCAAGACCGCAATCAACTGATGGTAAGCCCAGGGCAAGGCCAAGTCAAAATGATGTGGAGACCAAGACGAGGCCAGGTCCAATGATGTGGAGACCAAGACGAGACCGTGTCCAAATGATGAGGAGACCAAGACGGGCCATGTCCAAATGATGAGGAGACCAAGACGAGGCCATGTCCAAATGATAAGGAGACCAAGACGAAGCCGTGTCCAAATGATGAGGAGACCAAGACGGGCCCGTGTCCAAATGATGAGGAGACCAAGACGAGGCCATGTCCAAATGATGAGGAGACCAGGAAGAGACCATGTCCAAATGATGAAGAGACCAAGACGAGACCGTGTCCAAATGATGAGGAGACCAAGACGAGGCCATGTCCAAATGATAAGGAGACCAAGACGAAGCCATGTCCAAATGATGAGGAGACCAAGACGGGCTCGTGTCCAAATGATGAGGAGACCAAGACGAGGCCATGTCCAAATGATGAGGAGACCAGGAAGAAACCATGTCCAAATGATGAGGAGACCAAGACGAGGCCATGTCCAAATGATGAGGAGACCAAGACGAGGCCATGTCCAAATGATGAGGAGACCAAGACGAGGCCATGTCCAAATGGTGAGGATACCAGGAAGAGACCATGTCCAAATGATGAGGAGACCAGGAAGAGACCATGTCCAAATGATGAGGAGACCAGGAAGAGACCATGTCCAAATGATGAGGAGACCAAGACGAGGCCATGTCCAAATGATGAGGAGACCAAGACGAGGCCATGTCCAAATGATGAGGAGACCAAGACGGGCCATGTCCAAATGGTGAGGAGACCAAGACGAGACCGTGTCCAAATGATGAGGAGACCAAGACGAGGCCATGTCCAAATGATGTGGAGACCAAGACGAGGCCGTCTCCAAATGATGAGGAGACCGAGATAAGACCATGTCCAAATGATGTGGAGACCGAGACGAGGCCGTCTCCAAATGAGTTCAGCCATGTCAGGGTTCTTAACCACGAGTATGTATAAAGTTAGAGGGAAGCTAAATTTCAGATCCAAAATTTTGTATTAAGTGCTTATTATATGAACGTGACTATTCAAATATTTAAAACTGAGGATCAGTGAACTAGAGTATACGCCTACCCTGTAAACATCCTAGGGTGAGCTTTTTGCTTTGTTATCTTTGTTCTGTTTGTTCTGTTTGTTCTGTTTGTTTGTTTGTTTGTTTTCTGCAGATGCTGTGAAGGTAAAGACACCTGTGCTCACCTGCGGTTACTATCACGTTCGGTCTCATTGTTAAGTTCAGCTTCAGCCTGGCCGCGTATAACAAACCCACCTGTTGCATTCTGCCCATCACCAGCAGCTTTCCAGACCCATCCGCAGAGGTTCCTGGCGGTGCTCCTCTGGGACCCGGGTGGTGCAGGGGGTTATTCTACCCGCTCCAGCACTGGAGCCCCTGTCTTCTCCTGTCAGGGCTTACAAAGCCTCAGAATCTGATATCCTTCGTGTGTCAAACTGCATCAATAAATCATTAGAGAGTTTCTGTAGCTGAAGGATCTTAAAGGTGGGAGACCTTTTTTTTTTTTTTGAGCGTGAAGTTTTAATAAAAGAGATCTGCTGCACTCTGACGCACTGCTGGAACGAGAGAGGAACTTCTCAGCCTGCTAGCCCAAACCCCAACTTTACTCCATCTGAGTGGTGTAAAACTACAAACTCCCATAAACCACAATACGCAAAGTGCATACGCCCAGACGTCTGCAGACTCTTCTGAAACGAAGGCTGTTTATAGGGCCTTTGCTGCCTCTGGGAAAGTCTTTACTCTACTGGAACATTGCTGTGACAATTTGATTGCATTTGGTATTCACAAGAGCATTAGTGAGGTCTGGTACTGATGTTGGATGATGAGTTCTGGATCACTCCAGCTCTTCCCAATAGCATGGTATAGAACTCCGTCATCACTCCAGAGAACCCAGTTTCACTGCTCCATAGCACTTTTGAAAACTAGCAGTGACCCAAAAGCGACGGAACCTACTGTTCAAGTTCTAGGTAATCTTCTAGGTCATTTAAAGCCACTCTAAATCACCTCGTCTGGCCAATTAGCTGATTTACGTCTGAACTGCACACTAAGACAAGTGTGTGCATGTGTAGCGGTGCACTGGTTCTGTGGTGGCTAGCATAAATGCTAATAGCTAGTGTTACTCTCAAGTACCGTTATGTCTATGTAGGCCCAAGTATTGAGCAGGCATCAAATCTATAAAATCTGATCTCGGTCATGCAGGTTCCTCCTCTACAACATCCGGAGGATTCCACCCTGTCCAGTCTCTGGTCATTTCAAGGCTGGACTACTGCAACTCGCTCCTGGCTGGTCTTCCTTTACGGGCCATCAGGCCCGGCTCGTCTTCAGTCTTCCCAAGCTCTCCCATGTGGCTCCACTGCTTCGCTCCCTTCACTGGCTTCCTGTAGCTGCCCACCTCAGATTTAAAACTCTGATGCTCGCCTATAAAGCCCCTCCCATCACCCACATAGTACCTTCTCTGTGGTGGTCTTGTGGGGGTCCTGACCATTGAAGAACAGGGTAATACAGTATACAGAGGAACAGATAGACTCCAGTCTGTACCTGTAGAACTACAGAGTGCTCCTGTATGGTCAGTGGAGCTGATAGAGTCGACACTGAGTGTGGATGTGAAGAGATGGGCCTAATGAAGCGGCTGGTGGGCGTATGTAGGGCGAACTGTTATTAGGGGGCTTTTAACTAGTGTCTCTAATATACTGGATAATAACATATATGGCAATAAACAGCAACTGCACCATGCATAATTAATCCATAAATCCATAATCCATAAATAATTTCACATCCCTCCATTCTATAAACTGATTATTGTTTAATACAGCTCAAACTATGACTGTTCCATAAACCGCTTTGACTCCAGTTACACTACTTAACTATTATCATTATGTCTCCCTCTCTCTCTCTCTCTCTCTCTCTCTCTCTCTCTCTCTCTCTCTCTCTCCCTCCCTCTTTTTCTCTCTCTCTCCTCTATGTCTCTCTCTCTCTCTCTCTCTCTCTCTCTCTCTCTCTCTTTGTGTCTCTCTGTCTCTCTCTCTCTCTCTTTCTGTGTCTCTATCTATCTATCTATCTATCTATCTATCTATCTATCTATCTATCTATCTATCTATCTATCTATCTATCTATCTCTGTGTGTGTCTGTGTGTGTCTGTGTGTGTGTGTCTCTCTGTTTCTGTGTGTGTGTGTCTCTCTCTCTGTGTGTGTGTCTCTCTGTGTTTCTCTTTATCTATCTATCTATCTATCTATCTATCTATCTATCTATCTATCTATCTATCTATCTCTCTCTCTCTCTCTCTCTCTCTCTCCCTCTCTCTCTCTCTGTCTCTCTCTGTGTCTCTCTGTGTCTGTGTGTGTGTCTCTCTCTCTCTCTCTCTCTCTCTCTCTCTCTCTCTCTCTCTCTATCTATCTGTGTGTCTCTCTGTCTCTCTCTCTCTCTCTCTCTCTCTCCTTATATGTTTGACCCTCTTGCTTCTGGCCCACTTGTCGTCCACATCCTTAGGCTTGTTCCAGCCCAGTATACAGCTGGGTCCTCGGCACACAAAGAAAGACACAAGGGGAACCATATGAGCACTATGTGAAGCTGTCCCGCACTACATGCCTAACATAGTCAGTCAACACTCTCTAGGAAAGCCAGAGTTGGCCCGAGACTCTCTGCTGTCTGGGTGAGTACTGATAAAGCATAGATTCAGATTCACTTCTAAAGTCTGTTAAAAGAACTCTGACTTCTCATACTGTTAACCCGAGTTCATATTCTAATAGATACAGGCAGCCGGTGCAGTTCTTTAGACAGGGGTGATATGAGCTCCGTGTTTAGGGTTTGTTAGGATCCGAGCTGCTGTGTTCTGTAGGGGATAGATTGTTTTTTTAGGACCCCCAGTAAGAGGGCCATTCCAGCGATCAACTCTGCTTGTAACATGTATATAAGTTTGAGTCTATTCATCATGTCATTTCTGCTCAATATAAAAAGCAAAAGAAATTTTCCAACTTCTGGAAAACAGCAAAAATGGAGATACAACAGTGACCTATACTCATATATACATATATATGCATATACGTGGGCCGCTCGTTGGTCTACGTGTATGATTTTCTCTTAGGGTGCGACAAGTCCCAGACGAGCCCACAGTTTCTTTCTGTGGCTACCACTACCCTCCAGGGGCCACCACCACATGTGGGAGACTGGGGTTCCGATCCCGGTCTGGGTGACTATGCTGTGCTACACCAATAAGAGTCCTTGGGCAAGACTCCTAACACTACACTGGCCCACCTGTAATATGATTAACCTTGTTAGTCGCTCCGGATAAGAGCGTCAGCTAAATGTAAAAATCACGTAGTCCTGATCCACTTCAGGGGTAAAGGATGTGGACATGTGAGCACTAATGATGGGTGAGTATATTAAAATGACTCACACTCAGTGTAGTTCTACCTAACTTCAGTCAGCTTCTGTTCGTGTCATTTACTAGTGTCCTTATAAACAGCCTGAAACACAACAAGACCGCAAAGTACACATCCTGATTGTTTTATAATATTGGGGACTCTTATAATATTATAATCATATAACGGGGGAATGGGGAAATCGATTCAATTAGGCACGTCTTGTGGCGAATAGGATCTCAATCCATCCGAATGCCACCATCATTATCAAGTGAGGATGAGAAGCCCATTTGAACACAGAGACCCTGTTTGTTTGGGTTGCTGTTGTGACCTTGCATGATTAAATTCCCTCAAGTTTTCCAGAGACTCGATTTAATTTCAGTGAGGCCAATCATTCTCTGAGTAGAGAGCGTTTGAGCCATTTGTGATTTACACACAGAGGAATTTGTCTTCCGCATTTAACCCATACTGTGAAGTGAAACACCCGCACCCACACACGCACTAGTGAACACACACACTAGGGGGCAGTGAGCACACTTGCCCGGAGCGATGGTCAGCCCTATCCACGGCGTCCGGGGAGCAGTTGGGGTTAGGTGTCTTGCTCAGGGGCACCACAGTGCACTACTGTCAAGGATCGAACCTGCGACCTTCTGGTCACAAGGCTGGTTCCCTAACCTCCAGCCCACGACATACTCTGGCTGTTCCATACAGCTTCACTACAGTGGCTTTGCAATAGGATTGGGAGGGCACTGCACCCTTGGAGTAAAGCTGGGGGGCTGGGGGGCCGGCAACCCACTGACCCACTTCCCGTATTGCCACCTCTGCTGAGAAATGTAGTCATAGCCAGGTTCCACTATAGCCCATGCTTGACTGCAACAATAGTCCGAGAGGGCAAAGGTCAGCAGCGAGCTCCTGAGATGAATATAAAGCACAGCACTGAACCTTTTGGAACTAGGCTGTGCTGTCAGGAGCCTCATGGAGAAGTGTGGCCACTCTACAGCCACTCTGCACCTTCTGACCTTTCGAGGACGTGTGGGTCATTTGCATGCGCAGGGCTCAACCACAACCACGGAGCTCGGACCTACAGTATAATGACCCAGAGGCAGCCAGTATTCTATTACCACCAAAGACTAGATGACAGAGGATACCAGACATTTTGTCCTCGTAGCTGGAATTTCTGGCATGGCGGAAGAAAGTCAATTCCCTCCTCTCCGGTGTTACCATTTACCTCTCTGTGAGTGCGACATTCTTCTGACTCGGTATTCATAAAGGTTCTCTCGGTGCGTTTGTCTTCCTCCCGCCTACTAACGCGCTCGATAAGCGAAAGAAAGAGCACGAGCTGAAAGAAACGGGGCTTAAAAGGAACTGTGAGATCCTGCCGATGGAGGAATTCAGAAAGTTCAGACAGTCGTTTGGAAGATTACTGATAACCGCAAATGGGAATTACAGGAATCTGAAAAGCAGTTATTTGATTATGTTGGGTTCAAAGGCTTATTTGAGGACAGGCAGGGTTTGAAACATGGTGAAACTGTCAGTTTGAAATGCAAACCGTCGAGAGGCATTCAGGTCTTACATACAGGAGTCTGTTTATCTGAGCAGTAAGCCTTTACACATACAAGAAATTGGTCTGGGTGGGTCACAATAGTGTGACACGTAACAAGAGCTCAGACTGTGTCACAACAAGCGTCACACTAAAGGAAAAATACAATAATAATAATAATAATAATAATAATAATAATAATAATAATTATTATTATTATTGTTATTATTATTAATATTATTATTGTTGTTGTTGTTGTTGTTGTTGTTGTTATTGTTGTTGTTTGTTGTTGTTATTGTTATTATTATTGTTGTTGTTATTATTATTGTTATTATTGTTGTTGTTATTGTTATTATTATTATTGTTTTTTGTTGTTGTTGTTATTGTTGTTATTATTGTTGTTGTTGTTATTATTATTGTTGTTGTTGTTGTTATTGTTGTTATTGTTATTGTTATTGTTATTGTTATTATTATTATTATTATTATTATTGTTGTTGTTGTTGTTGTTATTATTATTGTTATTATTATTGTTGTTGTTGTTGTTATTGTTGTTGTTGTTGTTATTATTGTTGTTGTTATTGTTATTATTATTGTTATTGTTATTATTGTTGTTGTTGTTGTTATTGTTATTATTATTGTTGTTTTGTTGTTGTTGTTATTATTATTGTTGTTGTTATTATTGTTGTTGTTGTTATTATTATTATTATTGCTGTTGTTGTTGTTGTTGTTGTTGTTTTGTTATTATTATTATTGTTGTTGTTTTGTTGTTGTTGTTGTTGTTTTTGTTGTCATTATTATTATTATTATTATTATTATTATTATTATTAAGGCTGCAGAAGAGGGAATTGACTTTCCTCCGCCATTCCAGAAATTCCAGCTACGAGGACAAAATTTATTTCCTCTATCATCTAGTGTTTGGCGGTAATAGAATACTGGCTGCCTCTGGGTCCAAGCTCCATGGTTGTGGTTGAGCCCTGCACATGCAAATGACCCACATCGTAGGAAAGGAGGTCAAACGATATATGAATATCTGTATGTATATGCATAATTATGTGTAGAAAACAAGGGAAAAGAAAAAAGGAAATGATGTTCAGTTGATGGTAAAGAGGATGATGCTTATCTGTGATCGGTTGGCTATGCCTTAATCCAAACGATAGGGGTTACAACCATCTATACTTAAGACTGAGTAGACATGTAGAGAATCTACATGGTATAAATTAATTAAATAAACATTAGTAATGTAGCCTTATCTGCCAGTACAGTGAGAAAATGTGGCTTTGAAAAATGTATTAAATTAAATCTAGAAATTATATAAATAACCTTAAAACAAGCTTACAGCAATCTCAAAATGAGAATTAATTATTTTTCTGTAAAAGATTCATTAAAAATATTTTAATTAAGTATAATAATAAGTCAATTTTATTTTAATTGATTTAAAAAGAACGCAAAATATTTTTATTCGTTATTTTGATTTTTAAAATGAATTAAAAAATGTTTTTTTATTTATTTATTTTTTATTCAATTTTTATTTAATTTTCTCAACTATATATATATAAGAGCATATTACATGCCAAGATATGACTTTTAGCATTGTACACAATATTTAAACACTAGGCGTTTAGTCATGACGGCGTGTTCTGAATGCCCTTTAAGTGATGCCCAGTGTTATTCCAGCACTAAATGGGGTGCAAACGATTACATTATCAGAGATAACATCAGCATCCGCGGCTGGTGGTCCAGGGTGTGAAGGACAAAAAGACTGGCGGTCATGTGATAAGGCCTTAAGTGCCTCTCTGGCTTAAATGAACTTCCATTAAAATAAGCACGGCGCTATGAATATGCAACAGCACGACCATGAATATGCAGCAGCCGAGGACGAGCGAGCCCATTTGCCAGGTTTAACTGCGGCTTGCTTTGAAGATCAGAGCCTCTGGTTGTGATAACGTGTGCCAGCTGTTACTGAGCAATATCTGTCCTCTATCTGCTGCTCCTCTCCTCTTCACGTGAACTTCTCGACACCTCAGGACACTCCCCCCGTCTCCCCAGGGGCCCCTGCGTAAAGTTTAATGGAGGATGAAAGACGGGGCGATAAAGAGGATTTATCCGGCGCAGTCCTGATAAATAAGGCCCCTAATGATGTGCCTGTCGTTATTTATGTGTGACTGATTTCAGACAGGCACTTTGGAGCTCAGCCAAGGCCTCGTCTTGTCATGGGCGCGCCATGCTCACGAGGGGGCCCTGATTGATTGGGTCCCGGAGTACAGTCTGTCTGAGGCTCAGACATGACGGCTGCGGCCGGTGATGGATGAGTATGTGTGATTCGGCGGGTAAATCAGGATGAAGTACGCGCGCCGCTTACCGAGTGACCACCCAACAGGGTTCCACGGGCTACCAGAGCGTCTGCTGGAACCTCGTGTGGCACTGAAGCTTTATCTGCTGTCTCGTTTGGACAGAAATGGGTTTCTCTTGCCTTGATTGGTTAATTGGTTGATTGATTGGTTGATTAATTGATTGACAAATTGAATAAAACCAGAAAGTGCTAGAAACAGCAATGGAGTCACGTTATCAATCTTCATTGTGGACGAACAATAGTTATACTCGTCCATCATTAAAGTGGAGAAACAAAAACAGAAATGGCAAAGGTGGGCTTCACGCTGGAGAGCCCACCAAGCTGCACAGCTAGGTGTGTAACAGGAGGTATCATAAAGGGGGGTGGTTACATTACTGATACATGGAGGGCCACTGGAAATCAGCTGGATGGAGTGCCTCCATATTAGAAACAACCATATGGAACATGATGGCATACTGTATATACCTGTCACATCAACAGGTCTGGCCGACTCTGATGATCCTCCAGACTCCACTTCCCAGAATGCACAGCCCAATGATGTCATAGCCATGTGCACCCAACCATCCAATCAGATACGCTCGAGGTCACCTGAGTTTTAGCCACAGCTGTCAGCAGTCACTCACTTCCTGTATTTAAGCCAAATGCAAACCCTCACACTTCGCCAAGTTTTGCCAAACACCTGTTTGCAACTCTGAGCGTTCTACCTGCTACGTCTCTGATCTCTGGGTTTGACCTTGTTCGCCCTTTGACCTCTCCTCTCGTTCTCTCCCTCTTTGACTTCGCTTGGCTTTCTCCTCTGGTTCAGACTGCTTCCTCATCTGCCTTCTTGGATTTTGACCCTCGCCTGTCTTACTCGACTCATGACCAGGTATTGTCCCTTTGCATTGTTGACCCGGTTTCTGTTGGTGTGGTAGGTCTCTGGTTTGTATAATAAAGCTCACTGATCTTTTAGCTCTGCTAGCATCGCGCCTAGTTCTTTGTTCCTGACAATACCATATATATGTATGTGTGTGTATATGTATATATATATATATATATATATATATATATATATATATATATATATATATATATATATATATATATATATATATAAAATCACATCAACATAAACCTGGGATTATTTCTGTGATTTGTTTTGGATTTGTTTTTAGCATGGAATTATTATAAATTAAGAGATAATGCATGAGATTATGATAATTTGGGATTATTTCTGGGACTCATTTCATGATAAATCTGTGGTTACTTCTATGGTTTGTTTTATAGCATAGGATTAGTTCACTTTGTATTTCCAAAACTCATTTTGTGGCATGGAATTCTATTTTTATTTGGGGTGAATATAATCTAGTTATTTCTATGATTTGTTTTAGGATTATTTCTGAATTATTATTTTAACATTTATAGTTATTATAGTTATTATATAATTTGGGAGTCTTTGGGTGATGTACTTTTATAGCATGGGATTATAGCATTTCTATTGTTTGTTTTATAGCATGGGATTAATATAACCTGGGCTAATTTCATGCCTTGTTTTGTAGCCTGTCATTAATATAATTTATTATTATTTTTATTATTCACTTCATACCATGGAATTAATTAAATCTGGTGTTATTTCTATCGTTTGTTTAATAGCATGGGATTAATATAATATGGGGTTATTTCTATATTATTATTACCATGGGATTAATATAATTTGGGGCTATTTCTACATTTTATTAATACAATGGGATTAATATTATATGGGGTTGTTTCTATAATTGGTTTAATACCATGGGATTTATATTACCTGGGGTTATTTCTAGAGTTTGTTTAATAGCATATGATTACATTTAATATGGGATTATTTCTCTGGTTTGTTTTATTGAATGAGTAATATAATCTGGGTTACTTTTGTTGTTTGTTTTATATAATAATAATAATAATAATAATAATATATGTTATGTTTGTTATGGTTTGTTATATATAATTTATTATAGACATATAGTTTATTATAGAACAGGATTGATATAATCTAAGGTTATTTACTGTAGATTTTATAGCAGATATTCGGTTAAATAAAGCTGTTGGAATCTTTGCTAATATTTGGAACATGATAAATGTATAATAAGAGCTGATATCACTGCAGAGCTCCTAATAACCACATAACCCCGCCTCCCCATGTGACACTGAGCCTGTCTAAATAATAGTACTAGACTTTTCTAAGCGCAGGCAGGGCAGGCCAGGCCACACACAGAAACCAAATATGATTTCAATGTGTGACATATCGCAATATAGACAGCTCCCTGTACTCTAAACCCTGCCACAACTTACACAGGCACGGAAAAGACACAGGTGCGAGTGATAATCAGGGGGCAAAGCCTGAGGGGTCCAGTGAAGAATCAGAGACATGATGGATGTGGCTTGTCAGTAGAAGGAATGAAACAATGTTCTCTGGAGGAAGTAAGTCCAGTTGTGCAAAATCACCTTCAGAGATGCATTGGTGATGCAAATGCTTAAAGAAGACGGGACAGTATGTGGAGTTCGTATAAGAACAGAAAGCTGATTTGTAGGACCACAATTTTAATTTTAAATAATGAATATATTTAATTAATTGATGTATGTATAAGGATTTTTACTTTAATGCTTCATTTGATCACATGAGATGCTGTTTACACTGTGTGGAAATGTAATGAAGAATGGACCAACAGAAATGGCCCAAAACTGCTTGAAAAGACGTCTGGTTCCATTGACTTCCATTCAAATTAAAAGAGGTTTTTGGCCTCTCCTGTAAAGTTGCCATTTTGGAGATACCTGTTTTTCTTTGGACAGCAATGAGGTGTGTGTGTGTGTGTGTGTGTGTGTGTGCAAAATCTGACATCGATACCCGAAGCAACCCGAGTTACTTACCGAAGTAGCTCAGTAAGTGTAATGCGTTAGTGTACTGTAAGTAGTGTGTCGGTGTACAGTAACTCAGTAAGTGTAATGCGTTAGTGTGCTGTAAGTAGCGTGTTGGTGTACAGTAACTCAGTAAGTGTAATGCGTTAGTGTGCTGTAAGTAGTGTGTTGGTGTACAGTAACTCAGTAAGTGTAATGTGTTAGTGTGCTGTAAGTAGTGTGTTGTTGTACAGTAACTCAGTAAGTGTAATGTGTTAGTGTGCTGTAAGTAGTGTGTTGTTGTACGGTAACTCGGTAAGTGTAATGCGTTGGTGTGCTGTAAGTCGCGTGTCGGTGTACAGTAACTCGGTAAGTGTAATGCGTTAGTGTACTGTAAGTAGCGTGTCGGTGTACAGTAACTCGGTAAGTGTACTGTAATGCGTTGGTGTGCTGTAAGTAGTGTGTCGGTGTACAGTAACTCGGTAGGTGTAATGTGTTAGTGTGCTGTAAGTAGTGTTGGTGTACAGTAACTCAGTAAGTGTAATGTGTTAGTGTGCTGTAAGTAGCGTGTTGGTGTACAGTAACTCAGTAAGTGTAATGCGTTAGTGTACTGTAAGTAGTGTGTTGGTGTACAGTAAAATCAGTAAGTGTAATGTGTAGTGGTGCTGTAAGTAGCGTGTCGGTGTACAGTAACTCAGTAAGTGTAATGTGTTAGTGTGCTGTAAGTAGCGTGTCGGTGTGTTCAGTAAGTGTAATGTGTTAGTGTGCTGTAAGTAGCGTGTCGGTGTACAGTAACTCAGTAAGTGTAATGTGTTAGTGTGCTGTAAGTAGCGTGTTGGTGTACAGTAACTCAGTAACTGTAATGTGTTAGTGTGCTGTAAGTAGTGTGTTGGTGTACAGTAACTCAGTAAGTGTAATGTGTTAGTGTGCTGTAAGTAGCGTGTCGGTGTACAGTAACTCAGTAAGTGTAATGCGTTAGTGTACTGTAAGTAGTGTGTTGGTGTACAGTAACTCAGTAAGTGTAATGTGTTAGTGTGCTGTAAGTAGTGTGTTGGTGTACAGTAACTCAGTAAGTGTAATGCGTTAGTGTGCTGTAAGTAGTGTGTTGGTGTACAGTAACTCAGTAAGTGTAATGCGTTAGTGTACTGTAAGTAGTGTGTTGGTGTACGGTAACTCAGTAAGTGTAATGCGTTAGTGTACTGTAAGTAGTGTGTTGGTGTACAGTAACTCAGTAAGTGTAATGTGTTAGTGTGCTGTAAGTAGTGTGTTGGTCGACAGTAACTCATGTGTGTAATGTGCCTTGCAACAGTGTTTGTTTGTTTGTTTGTTTGTTTGTTTGTGTGGGATGACTGTCGTTTGTTTTGTTTCCATCTCTCCCCAGTTGTTCATCACTGACAGAGAATTGTTGTGACCCGGCATGATTAAATTCCCTCAAGTTTTCCAGAGACTCAATTTAATTTCGGTGAGGCCAGTCATTCTCTGAGTAGAGAGCTTTTGAGCCATTTGTGATTTACACACAGAGGAATTTGTCTTCCGCATTTAACCCATACTGTGAAGTGGAAATCCCGCACCCACACCCACTAGGGGGCGGTGAGCACACTTGCCTGGAGCGATGGACAGCCCGGGGAGCAGTTGGGGCTATTTGTCCTGCTCAGGGGCACCACAGTCGTTACTGTTGGGTCAAGGAATCAAACCAGCGACCCTCCATTCACAAGGCTGGTTCCCTAACCTCCAGCTCACGACATACTCTGACTGTTCCATACAGCTTCACTACAGTGGCTTTGCAATAGGACTGAGAGGGCATTGCCCCCCCGAAGTAAAGCTGGGGGGCCAGCGACTGACTGGCCCACCTCCCGTTTTGCCACCTCTGCTGAGAAATGTAGTCATAGCCAGGTTCCACTATAGCCCACGCTTGCCTGCAACAATAGTCCGAGAGGGCAAAGGTCAGCAGCGAGCTCCTGAGATGAATATAAAGCACACCACTAAACCTTTTGGAACTAGGCTGCGCTGTCAGGAGACTCATGGAGAAGTGTGGCCACTCTACGGCCACTGTGCACTTTCTGACCTTGTGTTTTCTCACAGATGCTTCAGAATGATGTCAGAATAGGAAGTCGATTCTGTGAAGCCCCTTAAATGCAGTGAGCCTCTCCAATAAACTCTAAGTCTCACCTGGCCATGCAGTTCAGCTACGACCGTCTCAGACTAATTAGCAAATCCGGCCTCACCAGTCACCAACATGAGCCACTTATAAGCAGACGTGGGATTGGATCCAGCTTGAGACCAGTCGTCTCGATTGAGACAGTTCTCCCGGAGTGGCTTGGCCCTCGTGTACTCATGACCACGGAGCAGGAACAGTTTAGAGGTGATGGATCGTGCAGGCTCCCGGTGGGCACCGTGAATTTCATTTCCCCAAAGCAGGCAGGGGGCTCGCTCCTCTTCCCTGCTGGCGAGAGAGGAGGAGGGCCACTCCCGCCGAGCCGCTGCGCGTCCTTTCCACTGCACGTCCCCCTCTCTCCCCTCCTGACAGTTCTATTACTAAGAAAAATGAAGGGGAACACACGGTGGTCTGTCCTCCCACGGTCTGTGTCTTCTGAAAACTCTTAGTGAAAGCAGCAGCAGGGGCTGGGGGGGGGTCGTTAACAGTACCTACGGCTACATGATGAGAGCCACTTTACGAGATCAGAAAGCACTTAAGGTGCATGTACGGCATGCGTTTTATTTTTGTGTGGCTTTATCTACCAGACATTCATTTCTGCAGAAGGAATCGACCAATAGGAATAAAAGTTGGTGGGTAGGTTTGACATCATGGGACATCCGAATCATTCAGGTTTCACACTTGTGGGCGAGACACAAGCAAGGACGGGCCTTATCGCTGTACCACACTGACGTCTTGTTGCATGTGTCTTGCTTCCATTTTGACTCATGCTGTTGTGTTGGTCACGTCCTTAGCAAGTGGGCGAGTGGCGGTGGATAGAAGAAGACATGCACCAACGACATGACGAATCTGGAAGACCTACATAAACCACGAAGAGAGAACCATCGGATGGTCCGACATGCACAGAGTGACCCAACAGCGAGCAGTGATCATCCTGTTAGTGCTAGCACCACTCGCAGATGACTGCCCTTAACACCACGTCACCGTCACCAAAGACTGCAGTGGTGTCGTACCAGACTGTCATGGAGTGACTCAGAATGGCAGCGGGTCATCTTCAGTGACAAGTCCCGCTTTAGTCTTGGTGGAGACGCCCAACGAATCCGTGTGTGGAGGCACCGTGGTCAGCACCGAGATGAGCGGTTTGTTGTCACACGTCCAGAAGGCCTGGTGTCCCTCCACCTCCACCCCTACCGCACCATCTGCAGGAACTGTGTGAGGTTGTTCAAGCTGCATGGGATGGATTATCACAGGACACCATTAGGAACCTCTACAGCTCCATACCGAGACGTCTGGCGTGTTGGGTTAGCAAACACGGCGGCCCGACGCGATACTGAGAGACAGACTTCTGTATGTGTAGCTCAGTAAATATTGATCATATCAGTCTACATTTATCATCAGTTATTGATCCTGGTCACCTTTATCTTCCTTCCCAACAGCACCGCACTCCCACACCTCCTTCTGGGTGCAGCTCTTCTCTTGATGGTGAGTGGACGTTAGAACAATGTCAGTCACTAGAACTCCTGCTCCTGCTGCCATCTAGGTCTATGTATAACTGTATTTGTGGGGCTCCTTATGGACTGCATGTTTCATCAGCATCAGGCTAATCGTTTCAGGTTAGGATCATGCTGCAGCTGCGCTGCTATATAAGCCGGACGTGAACATCTGTGTTTTGCATCGAAGGCCGTCATCAGTGATGGGATTCTAAAGATACATTCTCTTCTACTGTTTTCCTGCCACCGCCGTGCGTGCACAAGTGGCGGTGACAGGTACCGTGACATCCACTCCAAACTGATCTACAATGTTTGCTCTGGATTATTACATTCCAACAACAGGCAGTTCATTCCGATGGCCATTTTCCGAACGTCTCTTATCTGTCCAAATTGAACAAGTTGTTTTTGTTCCTGAGCCTTTCAGGCCAATGTACAGGGGTTGGACAATGAAACTGAAACACCTGTCATTTTAGTGTGGGAGGTCTCATGGCTAAATTGGACCAGCCTGGTGGCCAATCTTCATTAACTGCACATTGCACCAGTAAGAGCAGAGTGTGGAGGTTCAGTTAGCAGGTAAGAGCACAGTTCTGCTCAAAATACTGCAATGCACACAGCATTATGGGTGACATACCAGAGTTCAAAAGAGGACAAACTGTTGGTGCACGTCTTGCTGGCGCATCTGTGACCAAGACAGCAAGTCTTTGTGATGTATCAAGAGCCACGGTATCCAGGGTAATGTCAGCATACCACCAAGAAGGACGAACCTCCACCAGCATCACGTAGTGACCTGGCCACTATCCTGCAAGAAGAATGGCTTAAACTCCCTCTGACCACTGTGCAGGACGCAGTATATGTCATTCCCAAGACGAACTGACGCTGTATTGGCCGCAAAAGGAGGCCCTACACCATACTAATAAATGACTGTGGTCTAAAACCAGGTGTTTCAGTTTCATTGTCCAACCCCTGTATGTACAGTGCCCTCCACAAATATCAGCACCCTGGTAAACATGAGCAATCTAGAATATAGAGTTCGGAGCCATTGACCACTTATGTTTGCACACAGAGGAGCTTGTGTAGAGGAGTAGTGAGGACTCTTGATGGGCAGCCCAGAGAGCAGCTTGGGGGTTGGTGCCATGCTCAGTCATGTCCTGATGGTTCAGGGTCTCTGAACCCGGTAACAGGGAAACACTGTTCATGTGAAAGATCAAAAGTATCAGTAATAATAATTTTTATAGGCAATTTTTTTTGTTCATGTTTATCAGGGGTGCTGATATTTGTGGAGGCAACTGTAAATGAATCTGGCTGTTGATATATGCGAGTTCTCTGTTTTGTATTGTACCTCATTCAGTAAATAGCCCAGAGTTGAAACGCTGCTTATAAGAGCTAAAGCTCCTGAAGGCCTGAGCGCTCATATGCTAACGTTTATGCACCCCTGCATATGCCAGGGTTTATTAAGCGTATAAGTTTAAATTATCCTCTACACAGTGCAAACTCCTGCCTCGTCACTGTTTATTAGTGGAAGTGAACGTTCTGGGGGACGTGGGTTGTGCAAATGTTATGGGGCATTTTACATATGATGTTTTATTTAGTCCCAAATTATGCCAACCTCACAAATACTGTTTTAACTTGCTTTCAGCAAAATGTGGAACTTAACTGGGGGCATTGAAACCAGATAAAGTGCAAGTGCATCTAGTCCCCTGGGATAGTGCCCAGTGTGTAGCTGCCGGTGTGATCAGGGCTACATCAGTACAGTCTATAGTGCTGTGGTCGTGTGCTGCCGGTGTGATCAGGGTTAGATCAGTACAGTCTGTAGTGTTGTAGTCATGTTCTGGTAGGTGGTGCCGGTGTGATCAGGGCTACATCAGTACAGTCTATAGTGCTGTGGTCAGGTTCTGGTAGGTGGTGCCGGTGTGATCAGGGCTACATCAGTACAGTCTATAGAGGTGTAGTCATGTTCTGGTAGGTGGTGCCGGTGTGATCAGGGCTACATCAGTACAGTCTATAGTGCTGTGGTCATGTTCTGGTAGGTGGTGCCGGTGTGATCAGGGCTACATCAGTACAGTCTATAGTGCTGTGGTCAAGTTCTGGTAGGGTTTGCCGGTGTGATCAGGGCTAGATCAGTATAGTCTATAGTGCTGTGGTCATGTTCTGGTAGGTGGTGCCGGTGTGATCAGGGCTACATCAGTACAGTCTATAGTGCTGTGGTCAGGTTCTGGTAGGTGGTGCCGGTGTGATCAGGGCTACATCAGTACAGTCTATAGTGCTGTGGTCAGGTTCTGGTAGGTGGTGCCGGTGTGATCAGGGCTACATCAGTACAGTCTATAGTGCTGTGGTCATGTTCTGGTAGGTGGTGCCGGTGTGATCAGGGCTACATCAGTACAGTCTATAGTGCTGTAGTCATGTTCTGGTAGGTGGTGCCGGTGTGATCAGAGCTACATCAGTACAGTCTTTAGTGCTGTAGTCATGTTCTGGTAGGTGGTGCCGGTGTGATCAGGGCTACATCAGTACAGTCTATAAAGGCGTAGTCATGTTCTGGTAGATGGTGCCGGTGTGATCAGGGCTAGATCAGTACAATCTATAGTGCTGTGGTCAGGTTCTGGTAGGTGCTGCCGGTGTGATCAGGGCTAGATCAGTACAGTCTATAGTGCTGTGGTCAGGTTCTGGTAGGTGGTGCCGGTGTGATCAGGGCTAGATCAGTACAGTCTTTAGTGCTGTAGTCATGTTCTGGTAGGTGGTGCCGGTGTGATCAGGGCTACATCAGTACAGTCTATAGAGGCGTAGTCATGTTCTGGTAGGTGGTGCCGGTGTGATCAGGGCTAGATCAGTACAGTCTATAGTGCTGTGGTCAGGTTCTGGTAGGTGGTGCCGGTGTGATCAGGGCTTGATCAGTACAGTCTATAGTGCTGTGGTCAGGTTCTGGTAGGTGGTGCCGGTGTGATCAGGGCTACATCAGTACAGTCTATAGTGCTATGGTCAGGTTCTGGTAGGTGGTGCCGGTGTGATCAGGGCTAGATCAGTACAGTCTATAGTGCTGTGGTCATGTTCTGGTAGGTGGTGCCGGTGTGATCAGAGCTACATCAGTACAGTCTATAGTGCTGTGGTCAGGTTCTGGTAGGTGGTGCCGGTGTGATCAGGGCTTGATCAGTACAGTCTATAGTGCTGTGGTCATGTTCTGGTAGGTGGTGCCGGTGTGATCAGAGCTACATCAGTACAGTCTTTAGTGCTGTAGTCATGTTCTGGTAGATGGTGCTGGTGTGATCAGGGCTAGATCAGTACAATCTATAGTGCTGTGGTCAGGTTCTGGTAGGTGGTGCCGGTGTGATCAGGGCTACATCAGTACAGTCTATAGTGCTGTGGTCAGGTTCTGGTAGGTGCTGCCGGTGTGATCAGGGCTACATCAGTACAGTCTATAGTGCTGTGGTCAGGTTCTGGTAGGTGCTGCCGGTGTGTTCAGGGCTAGATCAGTACAGTCTATAGTGCTGTGGTCAGGTTCTGGTAGGTGCTGCCGGTGTGTTCAGGGCTAGATCAGTACAGTCTATAGTGCTGTGGTCAGGTTCTGGTAGGTGCTGCCGGTGTGATCAGGGCTTCATCAGTACAGTCTATAGAGGTGTGGTCAGGTTCTGGTAGGTGGTGCCGGTGTGATCAGGGCTAGATCAGTACAGTCTATAGTGCTGTGGTCATGTAGTGGTAGGTGGTGCCGGTTTGACCAGTGTGACAGCTCTTTGGTAGAAACTGTTCCTGCACCTGGTGGTTCTGGCTCGGATGCTTGGTTCTGGAGTTTGGAACATGCTTGGATGGCCGGACCGTGTGGGGTCAAAGGGGCCATGCTGATATCTCTCCTCTGTTATCTCCTGCCGGGTATCTCTAGACAGTGATGTATAAGAACTGGGTTGTGGGGCAGCGAAGTGATAAAGCCCCATCCAGTACTTTTGGGATGAGTTAGAGTGATCCAGAACTGATCCAGTACCTCACTAATGCTGCAGTAAATGTTGAAAGCAATCAGATTCTCACAGCAATGTTCCAACACCTAGTGGAAAGCCTGTTGCTGGAGCAAAGTGGAAGTCAGGAGTAGAGGTCAGTGTTTCTATTTTGACCACTTGTGTGATTTTTGACGACCTGTCAGTAGCGGTAGCGCATGAGCTTTGAATGTCAGAGGACAGAACACACCTGATTGAATGAGGGGAAGCACAGGTCCTGGGTTCCAGGTGTTTGTAGTCTTTTCAGGAAGTGTTTACAAACAACCTCTTTATCTAGGAGTCAGAGAAAATTCTGCTGGTTTTCCAAACAACTTTCTCTTCTTTCCTTTCCTAGTCCTTGCATCCTTATCTCTGTCTGTGTCTCCATTCAGTCTCCCCTGCTGTTAGCTGCTCTGCTACTCTGACTTTTCTGGAGAGGAGCGAGTCTTTGGATATTAAGCAGCTTGATCTCTATCTGCCTGTTTCCCCTGCCCTGACTGAGGGGGTCTGCTACCTCTCCTGATGTTTGACTTCAGACAATCATTGAACTTTAGGTCTGAAGAATCACTTATTCGTGCACTGACTGTCCAATTTATGTGCACCTGCCTACTCTTGCTGGTCTTTGGTACCATATGGGTGGTCTATGTAGGTTTACAGTAGACTGTAACTAGACTGTAGCTCATCTGTTGCATGCAATGCTGCCACCAGGTTATAACCAAAGTGCCATCCGCCAGTTAAGTATTTGTATTTCATAGCTAAGGATTGAGGGTCTGACAAGGTCAGACAAGCCAGAAGTATTGTTGGGTCAACAGTCATAGTTGTCATCAATGTGGATTTGTATTTGGCAGTTTCTTCACAATGTTGGATAATGGTCATTAAGGAATCAAAGCTCTGAAGTCAAAATTATATCATAAAATTATAATAATATATATAAAATTATAATAATATATATACATTTCTATATATATTTATGTATAAATTATTTATATATAAAATTATATATTCAGGCATTTAGCTGACGCTCTTATCCAAAGCGACTTACAAGGTTATTTGTATTACAGGTAGACCAGTACAGTGTTAGGGGTCTTGCCTAAGGACTCTTATTGGTGTACTGTAGCTCAGCATTTGCTACCTAGACATACATCATTCACCCAACATCAGAACAATGTAGCCCCACCATCAACCCCTGAGCCAGCCAATGCCAGGCCAATGTAGCCCCCGCCATCTAACTCTGAACCAGCTAATGGCAGCTCCAACATCAGGTAACCTCACTGTCTAACTGGCCAAAACAGCCCCGCCAGTCTCCAGCACCAAGCTGACACTGTTTAACACTGAGCCAGCTAACTCAATGTTTGGCAAACGATATTAGGTCATTACAGGCTGACCGCCTTAATACTGACCCGGCCAGCACAAGTCTACCAGGCCTACTGTCTAATACCGGTTGCTAACCAACACCAGGCCCACATAGCCCCACTGCCTAACACGGAGTCAGTCAGCATCAGGCCAACGTGGCCTCATCATCTAACACTGATTGCTGACCATCTGGCCTACACAATACCATATTCTAACAACGAGTTAGTCAAAGCCAGGTTGACACAGCCTTATCAATCCTGAGTCAGCTAATACGATGATTAACCAAGGTCAGGTCATCAAAGCCCCACAGAGCCTGCTAGCATCAGTCTGACGTAGCCTCTCCGTCTAATACTGGCTGCAAGCAACACAGCCCCGCCATCTAACACTGAGGAAGCCAACATCAGACCAACACAACCCTGCCATCTAACCCTGACTTAGCCAGCATCAGATCAACACAGCCCCGCCATCTAACACTGAGGAAGCCAACATCAGACCAACACAGCCCCGCCATCTAACCCTGACTTAGCCAGCATCAGATCAACACAGCCCCGCCATCTAACACTGAGGAAGCCAACATCAGACCAACACAGCCCCGCCATCTAACCCTGACTTAGCCAGCATCAGACCAACACAGCCCCGCCATCTAACACTGAGTAAGCCAACATCAGACCAACACAGCCCAACTATCTAACTTTGAGGAAGCCAACATCAGACCAACACAGCCCCGCCATCTAACTCTGAGGAAGCCAACATCAGACCAACACAGCCCCGCCATCTAACACTGAGGAAGCCAACATCAGACCAACACAGCCCCGCCATCTAACCCTGACTTAGCCAGCATCAGACCAACACAGCCCCGCCATCTAACACTGAGGAAGCCAGCATCAGATCAACACAGCCCCGCCATCTAACACTGAGGAAGCCAACATCAGACCAACACAGCCCCGCCATCTAACCCTGACTTAGCCAGCATCAGACCAACACAGCCCCGCCATCTAACACTGAGTAAGCCAACATCAGACCAACACATCCCAACTATCTAACTTTGAGGAAGCCAACATCAGACCAACACAGCATCGTCATCTAATACTGAGGAAGCCAACATCAGACCAACACAGCCCCACCATCTAACACTGAGGAAGCCAACATCAGACCAACACATCCCCGCCATCTAACACTGAGGAAGCCAACATCAGACCAACACAGCCCCGCCATCTAACACTGAGGAAGCCAACATCAGACCAACACAGCCCCGCCATCTAACACTGAGGAAGCCAACATCAGACCAACACAGCCCCGCCATCTAACACTGAGGAAGCCAACATCAGGCCAACACAGCCCCGCCATCTAACACTGAGGAAGCCAACATCAGATCAACACAGCCCGCCATCTAACACTGAGGAAGCCAACATCAGACCAACACAGCCCCGCCATCTAACACTGAGGAAGCCAACATCAGGCCAACACAGCCCCGCCATCTAACACTGAGGAAGCCAACATCAGACCAACACAGCCCCGCCATCTAACACTGAGGAAGCCAACATCAGGCCAACACAGCCCCGCCATCTAACACTGAGGAAGCCAACATCAGACCAACACAGCCCCGCCATCTAACACTGAGGAAGCCAACATCAGACCAACACAGCATCGTCATCTAACACTGAGGAAGCCAACATCAGACCAACACAGCCCCGCCATCTAACACTGAGGAAGCCAACATCAGACCAACACAGCATCATCATCTAACACTGAGGAAGCCAACATCAGGCCAACACAGCCCCGCCATCTAACACTGAGGAAGCCAACATTAGACCAACACAGCATCATCATCTAACACTGAGGAAGCCAACATCAGACCAACACAGCCCCGCCATCTAACACTGAGGAAGCCAACATCAGACCAACACAGCCCCACCATCTAACACTGAGGAAGCCAACATCAGACCAACACAGCCCCGCCATCTAACACTGAGGAAGCCAACATCAGACCAACACAGCCCCGCCATCTAACACTGAGGAAGCCAACATCAGACCAACACAGCCCCGCCATCTAACACTGAGGAAGCCAACATCAGACCAACACAGCCCCGCCATCTAACCCTGAGGAAGCCAACATCAGACCAACACAGCCCCGCCATCTACCACTGAGGAAGCCAACATCAGACCAACACAGCCCAACCATCTAACACTGAGGAAGCCAACATCAGACCAACACAGCCCCGCCATCTAACACTGAGGAAGCCAACATCAGACCAACACAGCCCCGCCATCTAACACTGAGGAAGCCAACATCAGACCAACACAGCCCAACCATCTAACACTGAGGAAGCCAACATCAGACCAACACAGCCCCGCCATCTAACACTGAGGAAGCCAACATCAGACCAACACAGCCCCGCCATCTAACACTGAGGAAGCCAACATCAGACCAACACAGCCCCGTCATCTAACACTGAGGAAGCCAACATCAGACCAACACAGCCCCGCCATCTAACACTGAGGAAGCCAATATCAGACCAACACAGCCCCGCCATCTAACACTGAGGAAGCCAGCATCAGACCAACACAGCCCCGCCATCTAACACTGAGGAAGCCGATATCAGACCAACACAGCCCCGCCATCTAACACTGAGGAAGCCAACATCAGACCAACACAGCATTGTCATCTAACACTGAGGAAGCCACCATCAGACCAACACAGCCCCGCCATCTAACACTGAGGAAGCCACCATCAGACCAACACAGCCCCGCCATCTAACACTGAGGAAGCCACCATCAGACCAACACAGCCCCGCCATCTAACACTGAGGAAGCCACCATCAGACCAACACAGCCCCGCCATCTAACACTGAGGAAGCCATCATCAGACCAACACAGCCCCGCCATCTAACACTGAGGAAGCCAACATCAGACCAACACAGCCCAACCATCTAACACTGAGGAAGCCAACATCAGACCAACACAGCCCCGCCATCTAACACTGAGGAAGCCAACATCAGACCAACACAGCCCCGACATCTAACACTGAGGAAGCCAACATCAGACCAACACAGCCCCGCCATCTAACCCTGACTTAGCCAGCATCAGACCAACACAGCCCCACCATCTAACACTGAGGAAGCCAACATCAGACCAACACAGCCCCGCCATCTAACTCTGAGGAAGCCAACATCAGACCAACACAGCCCCGCCATCTAACTCTGAGGAAGCCAACATCAGACTAACACAGCCCCACCATCTAACTCTGAGGAAGCCAACATCAGACCAACACAGCCCCGCCATCTAACACTGAGGAAGCCAACATCAGACCAACACAGCCCCACCATCTAACACTGAGGAAGCCAACATCAGACCAACACAGCCCCGCCATCTAACTCTGAGGAAGCCAACATCAGACCAACACAGCCCCGCCATCTAACACTGAGGAAGCCAACGTCAGACCAACACAGCCCAACTATCTAACTCTGAGGAAGCCAACATCAGACCAACACAGCCCCGCCATCTAACACTGAGAAAGCCAGCATCAGACCAACACAGCCCCGCCATCTAACACTGAGGAAGCCAACATCAGACCAACACAGCCCCGCCATCTAACACTGAGGAAGCCACCATCAGACCAACACAGCCCCGCCATCTAACACTGAGGAAGCCATCATCAGACCAACACAGCCCCGCCATCTCACACTGAGGAAGCCAACATCAGACCAACACAGCATTGTCATCTAACACTGAGGAAGCCACCATCAGACCAACACAGCCCCGCCATCTAACACTGAGGAAGCCACCATCAGACCAACACAGCCCCGCCATCTAACACTGAGGAAGCCAACATCAGACCAACACAGCCCCGCCATCTAACACTGAGGAAGCCAACATCAGACCAACACAGCCCCGCCATCTAACACTGAGGAAGCCAACATCAGACCAACACAGCCCCGCCATCTAACACTGAGGAAGCCAACATCAGACCAACACAGCCCCGCCATCTAACACTGAGGAAGCCAACATCAGACCAACACAGCCCTGCCATCTAACCCTGAGGAAACCAACATCAGACCAACACAGCCCCACCATCTAACACTGAGGAAGCCAGCATCAGGCTAATGTAGCCTCTACACCTAACACTGATTGTTAACCAACATCAGCCAACACAGCTCCACTGTGTAACACACAGCCAGACCGCATCAGTCTGACAGTCTTACCTTCTAATATTGATTGTTGGCCAACGTCAGGCCTACACAGTCCCACTGAGTAAGCCAGTGTCAGGCCGGCTCAGTCCCACCCTCTGACAGTTAGGTAGCACCAGGCTAATATAGACCCAGCATTCAACACTGGTTGCTAACGAACATTGAGTCAGCCAGCATCAGTCTGACGTAGCCTCACCATCTAACACTCAATCAGCCAGCATCAGGCCAACACAGTCCCACCGTCTAACACTGAGTCAGCCCACATCAGTCTGACGTAGCCTGACCAACTAACACTGAATCAGCCAGCATTAGGCCAACACAGTCCCACTGTCTAACAGCACCAGGCTGATTGCCAACCAATGTCAGCATAGGGCCACCATATACTTTAATATCTGAGCTGTTGCTCAGCACCCAGGACCTTTCTAAACCATACATGACCACCCAGTGATCACAACCCTCTACAGGTGACAGTGTGGGAGATAGCTTCTCCATGGAAACGCTCAGATCTTTGACGATACAGATTACAATGATAAACAACCTTTCAGTCTTGCACAGGTAAACCTAATCTGGGAGACTGGCTTTGGCTGTCTTAAGTAATGGGACATGTTCCATAACACCTGCCTCGCAATCTAGCATTTATAGTACAGGGCTTCCTCTTCCACTAGCCCTAACTGAGGGCCTGATGGATCACATAGGCAACACGTTTGCGGCATTATCGTTATCGTCTGAATTGAAAATACAACGACAAAAATAATCAGCTCTTATTGCCCACCTCTGCTGGTCAGTGGTGGCCCTGTGGTGGTCCCTTTCTGTTAAGGCGGGCTGATAAATCGTGTGGGTGAGCTGCACTCTGTAACTGTAAACCTACACAGTGTACCAGATGTTCTTTATTAAATGCCCAATAAGTGGACTCAATAAGTTAACTCCCAAAATAATCCTCTGGAATATGATTTATGAGTCATGGGAGCAGGACAGATGCTGCCGTCCTCCTGCATCCTCAGCATTACGGCCCTGATTGGAAGGCTTGCGCAATAATTTGCTGCCATCTTGTGACCATGTATGCTGTTTTCCATTCTGGGTTGCTCAGCTAAGTTGTTTCACCACCGCAGCTTCAGCATTTTCCAGTCCTAAATTGATGGAACTCAAAACCATCCACTGATATTAAAGCATCATTATAAGCATGGTATTCTCTCACTGACCGGCATCCTGAGGCACTGTACACAGCCAGTACACACATGATGGAGTTCTGCAGATGTAGTATGTCTGAAACAGGCTTTAGTTATGTTTTATAATGGGGCTGAAGTATAGCATAGACTTACTTTAGTCCAACAGCAGTTAAATGTGGATCTGAATGAAAATCTGAATGACAGTTGGGCACAGCAAACACTGGACGGACCAATCAAAATAATCCAAATACCCTCAAAGCAACATGGAGATGATGTTTCAAAGGCAACCAGCAGATGGCGCAAATAAATTATGCATCCAACAATCACAAATACACTTTATTGCCAAAAGGATTGGCATGTCTGCCTTCACATCCATAGGGTTTAACATGATGTCGGTCCACTTTTTGCAAACAGCTTCATGTAATTATTGGCTAAAAGGAGTAACTGCATTTGGGGCGTGCCAATGAATCTGCCGGTATATGGAAGTGTACGGTCATACGGGTCTGAAGTCCCAGTCTACATGGAATTCTCTTTGAGACTGTGCCAGGAAGGGCATGTGGGCAGAGTGATATAAATAAAAGCTTTGTTTGATTCTCCACATGATTGTGTAAATGCAGAAGTAAACTTCTGTCTACTGTCACAGCTGGATGTGACTGTGAGAAAGGATAATAAAGCTCATCTGTGAACTTGTTTAGTGTAAAATCAGTGGTGTATATTCCCTCCCCCAAAAAATCTGAGCCTGAGCCGTTCAGCCCTGCATTCGCTCTCTGGATCAGTTTTACTCTCTTGTTTTGAGCTGAAGTTGAACATGTTTAAACCTGATGGAGTATAAACTCTGCTTAGTCAGTTTAATTGAATTATTGGGGTATTTAGACCCAGACAGTGATCTCTTACAGCACAACCGGAAACCGTTTGCCTCTACAATTCATGCCTCCATATTACCATATGCAGAAGTACAAGAATGGCCTTAACTCTGTTTCAAAGATTCCCTATGGTGTCATTCACAGAGTAACTATGGAACAAAACCATAAAATAGACTAAACTCTCTTTTACAATGTAGCCAAGCAATTTACAAAAAGAAGAAGGAATTGAATAAAGTAAATATACGTTTAGAATAGAAAGTAGAGCAAAGAAGTTAAGAGATGACGAGCTTAATTATAAATTGTGACAGATAAAAACTAAGAAACAGAAAAAATTAATTAGTTAAATACTATTAAAAGAGAAAATCAATGAAGAATAATAATAATAATAATAATAATAATAATAATAATAATAATGTCAGTGAATAAGTAACATAAATTCAATATAGATAGATACTTTATTGATCCTGAAGGATATTTAGCAAAACAAAAAATAAAAAATATTTTTAAATGGAATAAAAACTTTTTTACAACAAATATCATATAATAAAATATATAATAAATAAAATACATATTAAATTTAAAATATTTAATAAACACAGTGGTTTATTTATTATAAAAAGTAAATAATAAAGTAAAAAAATGTACATAATAAAGTTCAAAAAAAAAAAAGTAAAATAATAAAAAGTGCACAGTGCTCATCTTTGGGTTTAAGTTCCCCGGCTAACTGAGAAATCCTGCTTTGTGTAACACCCCCCTTAATGGGTGATCCATTCCCTGGGACCAGTTTAATAATCTCCTTTATTTACAGTGAACGTTATAATTATTTTATACTGTTTTACAAACTAAATGTGTGTACACCATTATTTGGCAGCACAAACGACGCTATAACCTGTACTGCCGATAACCTAAATCCGCCGACACCGTGGTATAACCGGTATTTCCCCCATACCGTCCTGCCCTACACGCCTCTGCACGCCGCCATGTTTTTGTTGTTGATGCTGGTGCCGCACGTGACGTCGCATGCCGATGCCGCGCTCCCATTGGCTGAGAGCTCGCAGTTTTCGCGCCATTCTGATCCGCGAGCACTGTGGGATAGCAGCCGGAGGTCGACGCTCCTTCGCAGGCGCTTCATTGTTTGTAAACAGGTTTTTTAAAGATTCCCGGCCGGGTTCGTGGTTTTCGACAGCGGCGAAATGAGAGGAGACGAGACAGATTCCGAGTCTGGAAAATCAGACGACGGCGGCTCGATCCGGAGAAGTCTTGACATGCTCTGCCAGGAGCTAAACATGGATGAAGAGACGGCGACGGAGGCTCTGCAGAACTTCACCACCATCTGGAACACGTACACTCTGGAGGTCGGCTGCTCTTAGCCACTGATATAACCCTGCCAGTTTAGGCTTAAATCGGTGTACTTTGAAGGCGAACGTCAGTTAGCTAACTGTCCAAGTTATGGCTTGTCTCACTATGCTTTGCGGACGAGGCTGGAGTAGGCTTCTCAAGTGGAATTGCTCGTTCCTCCTTAAACTACATGGAACTCCATTAGCATTTAAGGTGGAACGGGAAGCCTACTTCATCTTTTTTGGGGCTTCTTTAATAAACGCGGGTTTGGCCTCACCTTGGACAGTGTTGCTTTACTATTAAACCCAGCTTAGGGTTAGGTGTACTCTCCAGTTAGGTCTTGGACTTCTATGAATGGGATTTCTTCCATTTGTTTTGGTGTTAGCTTTCTAGCTAACGTAGTTGGCTAGCCTGCTAGCTAACAAAGCAGGGTTTTCCAGTCAGCTAACTAGATAAGTTAACCCCAGAGTAAAGGAAAAGAGGGGTCTGTGGGATGAAACCTCCATTTCTATTGAGAAGCCCTGCTTTATTAGTTGTTAGCACAGTTTGGCTAGCTAGCCGAGATGGTTATGTACTATCTGTTACATCTACATACTGTTTACAACTGCATTAACGTCTGCAAAGCTAGTTCCTGTTAGTACTAGCAGTGACATGCCTTCTCGAGTTAAATGTCCAATCCTCAGCTTCCGGTAATGGGCGTGTGTGCTGTCTGCGTATACTGAACCTGTAGTAAGTCACTTCTACTGTTAGTTTCAATTCTCATGGATTTACTGCACACCAGGTCCAGATTGATCTGTCTTTATCTCCCTTTAGACTGAGATTGTAGGTGGTGTTAAGGTCCGTTCTATTGGTTTCTAAACATTTCTCCATGATTGAATCATTGGGGTAGACGTAGTCATATAGATTTACATTTAAGGCGTTGGATAATATTCCAGCTCGTACAGGAAGGTTAGAGTTTAAACTTGCCATGAGCTCAGACACTGCCCAAACAAGGGCCAGCCCTGATACCTATAGAGATCAATACACAGACATATATAAAGCAAAAATGCACTACCTGGCAACCCCAACCCAGCACTCATAACTATAGAGAAGAAAAGGCCATTATAGGTACATACACATATAACTTACATCTACTAGAGCTCACTCACTTAAGTGCATTATGAAGAGGTGGGTCTTCAGTCTGAGCTTGAAAACTCCAGTGGGAGTTCATTCCTCCATCTGGGAGCCAGGACAGAGAAAAGTCTGGACGCTTGTGTATATATATAGAGTGGTATGATGGGGAATACACCATTCCTGAAACTTCAGAAGCTTCAGGTTTAATGGGCATATATGTTGACACACAAGGAATTTGGTTTCGGCAGCTCGTGCTTGGATTGTTGTCAGGATTGTTCAGTGGTGGTAGGGATAGTAACCAGATGCCCACCTATGAAAGGTCAGTCGCATGAAAAGGTTGGCACATGAAATAGTTATGAATGTGTTTGAGACACATGTTTTTTGTCTGGGATATTCGTTGACAGTGAAGAGGTGCATGCAAGGCATTGTGTGGGACAATAGTGTTCCATATACAAGCTCAGGAGATGTTTGTAGGTTTTACTGGTGGCTTTGGACAGTAAATAACGCTACAATAATGGTTATTGGATTTTGATGTATCTGTGTAGACGTTTGGTGTGTCTCAGTACCTAGTGTGCTGTCTAACTAGGTGCCTACAAAGGCAGCTGTCTATGTAGACAGCGTTCTATCCGTCAAGCTGAATGAGACTCTGCTTGTCCCCACCCTGTGGTTCCTCTGGTTCCTGTCAGCACTACTGTATAGCAAAGTCTCTGCCATCAACCGTTTCACACCAAAGTCGCCCTGAATAACGAGAGCGAAAGTATTGTCCATATCTGAACAGCAGATCGTGTCTCAACCAGGGCTGTGATGTTAACCACATTGCAGGGCGGAGCTAATTACTGTCAAACTGTTGAAGGTTGATTCACCATCATTATTGTCACTTACTACTTTATTAATAACCCCCTGTTATTAAAGACTGGATACGTTCTGAGTGACTGCAAGGCGTTTAATCCCTAATCCTGAGCCAGAATTGTGCCAACAGCCAGTGTCTTTAGTTGCTATGGTAAACTGTCACTGTAAGACTCTTTACAGGTCTTTAGGTCCTGTTGTCATGTTTACTTGTGATTAAGTGATTAGTTACACAAAGAAACGACGAGTGTAATTGGTAGCATCCATTTTGGCACACGCACCGCGCTGTTGACCGTGCGCATCGTCACCAATGTTCAGATGGTCTCACCGGTGTGGTGCTTCATTCAAACCATTTGGGTCCACACAGCCCTGAGGAAATGTAATCTGTGGGCCATTCAGGCAAAAACACAGATTTGTGTTCCTTCAGGCTGGTAATGTGGTAAAGCTTTATATTCTGAGCCACATGTAAACACAGCAGCTGAGAAATATCACTGAAGTTCTGCCCTTTGTTGTTCTTGGATCTCAGAGCAGTTTAGAGAAGCTGGTTTAAGCAATTAGAGTAAATTGGTCAGGGAGAAAACATTTCATCCTCTACATCTTGTACAAAACACGGCAGTTTGGATCCTAACAGCAACAACAGCAAAGCAGAGGGCGCACATCACCACTGTGTAGGCTGCCTGGGTCTTTTTAGGAGGAGATGGAGTTCAGCTGCTAGTTCTTAAAGCACAGGCTGGCCTTGAAGTTTCTGAATGTCCCTCTGTTTATCTTCCTGATATTAGATCTGCAGATGCTGACCTTCTACAAGCATCTTCCATAAAATCTCCTTTTCTGTTACTCTTTGAACTGTGGCACTCAATTCACCTTTTAGGAGACACATTTGGAGCACATTTAAATTCTGCATCTGCAGTTTTAGAGGTGTCTAAGAAGCAGGAGAAGCTTTAGAAGTAAACCAAACTCTGCTTTTTATCAGTTAAACAGTCTGCACTGATGCAGGTATGAAAAGGGTGCTTTGTGGGTAACGACCACCTTCTCCTCCTTTTTTACCTTCTTCTCATCATTAGGGTCCTAGAACGTTGTGAGGCCTCATTGGTCCAAATGGCCTCACTAAACATATTCGTGCTAAGATTTGCAATTGCTGTTTGCCACTTGCGGCTGTATTTATTATATTAATATCCAGGTTATTGTTGTTAATGTGTTTTGTTATTATTATTATAATTATTATTATCAATACTGTTATGTGTGATCTAGACCTGATGAGTATTCTGTTTATATCTAACTTTATATCCCTCAGGGTGAGGTGGTTCACTGGCTGGCCTGCTCTCTGTATGCTGCCTGTCGAAAAGGCTCCACTCCGACCGTCGGGAGAGGTCAAGTGGAAGGTAACTGCGTCTCCCTTACCAGGATCCTCCGCTCCTCCAAACTCAGGTAAAGGAAGCTGTAAATGGATCCGCTACTGGCTGCTAAATTTCCTTCGGGATCAATAAAGTATCTATCTATCTATCTATCTATCTATCTATCTATCTATCTATCTATCTAGGGTTATCTATCTAAATGATCATTTTGCACAATTAATAATCGAATTGGACTGATGTTTCAGAATGTTGGTGCAGTTCAATCACTGAGGTGTAAACAAAGCCAGTCAGAGTGATTGAAGGTGAAAAGCTTACTGCAGAATTGTTCCCAGTGGTGGTGAATGGAACCAGACATCCACCTTTAAAAGCGCCCTCACAGAAAGTTGTTACATGACGTGGTTATTAGTGCGCTATGCCTGATGTCTAAAACATGTACTAGAAGCTTCGAGAAGGTTTTGACCTATTACATACTGTATGTTTAGTACATGAGCGGTGTGTGCTTTATGCTGTGTGTGTCGGTTCTGTTTTCAGCTTAATCCAGTTCTTCAGCAAGATGAAGAAATGGGCAGACATGTCGAACCTTTCCCAGGACTTCCGTAACCGAATAAACCGCCTGGAGAGGAACTTCGAAGTGTCCACTGTGATTTTCCGTAAATTTGAACCAATATTTTTGGACATGTTTCAAAATCCTCAGGGTGACCCTCCTCGTCTGCCACGAGGCAGGAAGCACAGGTGAGCGTCGTCTCCTACTCTGCTATTCAGTCTTTCACCACAAACGAAAACAAGCTTTTTATTAATTATGCGGCTGTTCTTCTAGGCGCCTTCCATGCCACATCAGCGATGTTTTCAAGTTCTGTTGGACGCTGTTCGTGTACACCAAAGGTCACTTTCATCACTTTCTCTTTTGCTTGTTTATATCGTTGACTGTCAGTTAATTTCTGAAATGCTGATTATGACACAAACCGCATTACATGTCCAAAAGTTTGTGGACACCTGTTTAAACCCATAATTCCTCTGAAATAAAAGCTTTTATGGTAAAAAAAAAAAAAATTTAGTTGGCCAAATATCGCAGGACCGTAGGCTGACCTGGATCGGTGATTGCGCTGAGGTGGCACAAAAATATAGCAGCACTTGGAGAAGCACACCTGAAAGCCCTGTTTCATTGAATGAGTAAGAGCTAATAAGTGAACAGAGCTAAGTAGTTTGGTCTTATGAGAAGCGTATCTTCTTTATTTCTGGAACTAGATAACATTAGCTGGAGCAGTAATACGGTTATCCTTACGACCATGCAGCACCTGCCTAATCAGTTATATCCTTGACAGTGTATCCTAAGCGCTCTAATAGCAAAGTATAGCGTAACACACATTAACTCACAGCTGCTGCAGAGTTTCACTGGATTATTCTCTGTGTGTGTGTTTGCATTTCAAACACAGTGAAATGTGATTTCAGTTTTTCAGTCCTTTTCTAATATTAATATTTGATATTTAGGTGAGGTCAATAATTCTCTGTGTAGAGGTTTGAGCCATTTCCTACCATTTGTGCTTACACACAGAGAAATCTGTCTTCCACATTTACCCATCCATGAAGTAAATACACACACTAGGAGCAGTGACATGCCCACACTTGCCCGGAGACGTGGGCAGCCCCTTAGGGAGCAATTGTGGGGTTAAGGTGGCTTGCTCAGGGGCACCTCAGTCGTTACTCTTGGTTCAGGGTTTCCAACCAGCAAACTTTCTGGTAACCAGGCTGGTTCACTAACCTCCAGCCCACGACTGCCCCACTTGTCTGGGGATTAGATAAGTCAGTCGGCCAATGGACAATTTATCGTCATTTTGAATAGCCTCTGTTTGGGCTTAATGAACAAATGAGCTCACTTTCAACTTCCAATGTGAGAATACATTTTCCCTACAGCAGGCTATATGTCCTATTAGCCCAAGCTTGGCATTGAGCATGGTGATCTCATGTTTGTGCATGGCTGTTCTAACAGCTCGTTTTTTCCTACTTGTGCTGCTCCTCTATGCATACCATATAACTGTGTTGGCACTGCGTTAACATCGGTGTGAATGATGAGTGCATCGTAAGGTAGCTCAGTTTGCTAATTAGAAGAGGTGTCTGAATACTCCTTGGACATTTAGTGTACCTGAAGAGTTATATTATTAGCTATTCAGTTTTTTTTAATTTTTTTATGTTGATTCAGTACCAGTTTACTGAGAGTCATTCTCTTCCTGTATACTGAAGTGGTTCTAATGATGTGATACAGGTAACTTTCAGATGATTGGTGATGATCTGGTGAATTCCTACCATCTGCTCCTTTGCTGCCTGGACCTGGTCTTCGGCAATGCTCTGCTGTGCAGCAACAGGAAAGACCTCATCAATCCGCACTTCAGAGGTAATGCTTACTGGCACCAGTTTCAGTCTACAGCCAAATAAGCCTGACATGCATCTTGACAAGCAAACAAAAGGTCCTGGATGCCATCAGTAAGTGGCAGCAGTTAGAATTTAAAGCTTAGGAGGAGTGCTGAGATTCAGGCTCCTTAGTCTTGATTCTCATGCTCGTCATTGCTGATGGTTGCTGCTGTCACTCGGCTGGCTTTTCTGTACCAGCCACAGTATGAGCAAGATGCAATGACTGCTTTCTGCTCCCCAGGTTTGCCAAAGGATTCTGGAAGCTCAGAAGAGGCTCCTTGTGTGATTGGAAAGCTGTGTGAACTGCATGATGGTCTAGTCGTAGAGGCGAAAGGAATAAAGGAACATTACTTCAAACCCTACATCAGACGGCTGTTTGAGAGAAACGTGAGTAGACAGTGTTGTCGTGCACGTTTCATGTTCGCAGAGTGCGCTTAGCATTGCGTTCTGTGCCGAAAGCCACGCTGTTGATACGCTGTGATGTCTTTATACCAGATTCTCAAAGGAGATGAAGAGACCCTCACCGAGTTGCTAGACACTCCTAACTTCCAAGATAATAAGTAAGTGAGAGACTTTCCCCCTTTTCTGTTCCTGAAGCGTATTTATATTCTTGGTAGTTCTGCTGCACTGTGTTTAGAATGTTTGTACATGTTCCTGAATGTGTCTCGGTGGTTTTCCAGCAAAGCCATAAATCGTGAGTATGAGGAGTACGTCCTGACCGTGGGGGACTTTGACGAGCGAGTGTTTTTGGGAGCTGATGCGGACGAGGAGATTGGCACCCCACGCAAAGCTGCTATCGAGCCACCATCTGGCCAACTGTCAGCCCGCATGCAGGTGGAGAACAACCTGCAGCAGCACTTTGAGAAGGTACCAGACACACTCGAATGTTCTTTTGCTGCACTAATCGAAGCTGCTACCTACATTTTACACACAGTACATCAAATACAGCTATAAAATATATAAACTGGGATCTGAATTACTTGAATTAATTTTATGGAAAGGTTTCTTTGATTTCTGTAGGGTTACAGTGGCCATAAAATAATTAACTGCAGGAGCGCAGTGTCAGCTAAACATTCTTCTATTTTGGAGTTCGATAAATGCATAATCAGATATTCGTCTGATACATTGACCAGCTAAATCAAAATCTGTTGATGTTGACGATAGATATTTTCCTTTAAGACTCACGTCTGCCTACTGATATGATTATAATACAGATATGACTCTGCATCCCTACCATTTCCAGACTCAACAGATATTTGTTTAGTGTTTGTTCAGCGTTTCTTCCACAGTTACCATTACTAAGAAACATTAATAAATATTAATTAACTGAATTTTTTAAATATAATTTTAAAGATGCAAATCTTCTCCTCCGTTGTACATTTACATTTATGGTATTTAGCTGACGCTTTTATCCAGAGCAACTTACAAGGTTAATCATATGACAGATAGGCCAATGTAGTTTTAGGAGTCTCGCCCAAAGACCCTTATTGGTGTAGCACAGCATAGTCATCCAGACCAGGATTCGAACCCCAGTCTCCCACATTGGGTAGTGGTGTTATCTGCTGAGCTACACCAACCATTGTACATAGAGTAGTGGTGGGAGCTACTACCTTGTAAAACCTACCTTTTCTTCAAATTACTGGGAGTTCTGTGTAAGCATTTGCTGTTGGAAATCTTTGTGGATGTAGGCTGTTCCCTTTTTAAGGGCCTAAAAAGTCAGGACAATTTATCTAATCAGCCTGTATAGTTTTATATCCCTGTGGTTCTTAAGCAGCGTCTCATTGGCTGATAGAATTGTTGGTTCTCAGTGATCACCCATCTTAAATTTGAATATACATCTCATAAATAATAATAAGGTTGTCAAAGCTATTTTTTTCTCAGCAGTTTTTGGTTTATTAGTCATGTGTCATGTGCCACAGTTCAGAATGTCATATAAATGTTCTATGCTAATTCTAAAGATGAGGTGTGGCTACGTTTTACATTGACTTGTGTATGCCATGATGGTGGCATTGCGTTTAGATTCCCTAGTGTTCCGTCTGTGTTACTGTCACGTAGGATTAACTTTTACTGGGTTCCCCCCCGAGGTCACCAACACATCCGCGGATTAACCCTAGCTGCTAGTAGTGGCATTCAGCAGTTGAGTTGTATGGTTGATGCAGTTTTGCCAGCTTTACAGGCTGGTCTTATGAACGAGATTTATGTCAGATTTTTAAAAGCGGGGCTGTGTGGTTGTTCTTGCTGTAATGTTTTCCTTTGCTTGTGCAGACACGCTCCCTGGCTCCCTCCACCCCACTTACAGGTCGGAGGTACCTCAAAGAGAAAGAACTGCTCATCACACCAGTCTCCTCTGCTACTCAAAGCGTGAGTCGACTGCAGAGCATGGTGACTGGCCTCCGCAACGCCCCAAGTGACGCTCTACTGCAGATTTTCAAGTGAGTGTCCATGTCATTGTATAACCTAACGCCAACCAGGCTACCTGTACAACCAACCTGTACATCTTTACTACAGATGAAGACATGCTTTGTGTTGAGCTCTTACTGTTCCTAAACATTTCAACCAAAAGTAGAGCAGTTTGAGATGTTACAGCTCACTCCATAGGTGGGGTTTAACTTCAGCGTGCTGAGGGGATCGCTGCAACCTTCACTAGAAAGTAAAGCTCGGTGTAACTCTGTATTGTTTGAACCAGGTGAGCTTTCCTACCTTTATATTTAAAACAATGTTCATCAAAATAAACATTCTTAGTGATACGAGGATTATAAACTGACAGATCTGTTTCTGACCGCACAGTAGAACAGCCACGGTCAGCAGGGGAAAATGTATGGGCTGTTATTGTTTACTTTGGGGGTCTTAGTTGTATCAGAGTGTTAAACAACACCCCCCTACGTCTTTGTTTATCTGATTCTAAACCCTAATGATACGATTATACAATGTTATGTAATTCCATTATTATAATCTATGCAACTCACTAGTTAGAAACACGATGGAAAAACAATTTCGACTGTGAAATAGGGCAGGTCTGGAGAAACGTTTGCCTGATTGTTGTGAACGTTAGAGCATGAGACGATGACCAAAAGCAACTTCTACTGGAACTACATAAAGATCTTTTATGCTGTGAAGTTGAGACCTGCTCTCCTCTATGTTTGCTGGCTCTGACATGAAAAAACTGGAGACCTTCATTAATTTATTGTGTTTGTGTTTGTTTCCTCAGGTCTTGTTCTCGTGACCCCACTGAGATCATTTTGAATCGAGTGAAGACTTTAGGAGAGACTTTTAAACAGGGCTACACCAAACAGACCGATGATCTACCAGGAGCTCATATGGGTTAGATATCTAGTATTGTAAAGGGTTCGGGGAGAGTGTGTACTTTAAAATACTTCAAGGGGAATTAAATGGTGTTGTGTATAAATGCAATTAAGCATGTGTTCGTTTATTCTCTCTTGCAAATCTTGATGGCAACATTTTTACAGATTTTGCGGAGAACCGTCTGAAGCTAGCTGAGATCCTGTACTATAAAATCCTGGAGAGCGTCATGACCCAGGAGATGAAGAGACTTCAGGGTAAAGACATGACGGTAGGTTTGCTTGACTTTATTGGATCAGATAGATAGATAGATAGATAGATAGATAGATAGATAGATAGAGGGGTTGGACAATAAAACTGAAACACCTGTCATTTTAGTGTGGGAGGTCTCATGGCTAAATTGGACCAGCCTGGTGGCCAATCTTCATTAACTGCACATTGCACCAGTAAGAGCAGAGTGTGAAGGTTCAGTTAGCAGGTAAGAGCACAGTTCTGCTCAAAATACTGCAATGCACACAGCATTATGGGTGACATACCAGAGTTCAAAAGAGGACAGACTGTTGGTGCACGTCTTGCTGGCGCATCTGTGACCAAGACAGCAAGTCTTTGTGATGTATCAGGAGCCACGGTATCCAGGGTAATGTCAGCATACCACCAAGAAGGACGAACCTCCACCAGCATCACGTAGTGACCTGGCCACTATCCTGCAAGAAGAATGGCTTAAAATCCCTCTGACCACTGTGCAGGACTCGTACATGTCATTCCCAAGACGAACTGACGCTGTATTGGCCGCAAAAGGAGGCCCTACACCATACTAATAAATGATTGTGGTCTAAAACCAGGTGTTTCAGTTTCATTGTCCAACCCCTGTAGATCATTTGTCAAAGTAATGATAATATTTCACCCACATGTTCATTGTACTACTGCCTTCAGGTACTCTGGGCTTAAGACATAATGATGATGATGGTGATAATAATTATCAATATTTAGCCATAAGAAGCAGCTGGTCTCAATATAGTAATCTAACTGGCAATGTTAAAAGTATAATTGACCAGTCTTATACATCAAAACCTTTTTTTTTTATCCTCAAGAGATCTTTACTCTAAAAAAAAGAAAAAAAGAAAATTTTATAACGTCTTGGATTCAGAAGTTGCCTTTTATTTGCTCAATTTTTAATTATTGAGTATAATTAATAAAGAGTCAAAACCGTTTAGCTTCCAGTGGCAGGAGGTTTAACAAAACTACCTGTGATGGCTACTGATCCAAACAGAAAGCTTTTAGAAACCTCAGTGGGAATCAACATGTACATTTCTCTGAGTAACATGAGTCGTGCGTGATTCCTTTTCAGGGAGCCTACTGGACTGTGGACGGTGTAGCTTAGAAGGGCAGCGAAGCATATGTTTATTGATTCTTCTGTTCTGTTCTCATCAGGGCCTGTTGGAGCAGGAAGTGTTCCACTGCTCTCTTTTGGCCTGCTGTCTGGAGGTGGTGCTGTTTGCTTACAGTTCCCAGCGAACCTTCCCTTGGATTGTGGAAACCTTCCAGCTCAGGCCCTTTTACTTCTACAAGGTCAGATGCCCTGTGGGCTCAGTGTTATAGCGGTTTTATGTGGAGAGTATATTTATGATAAGTCGAAGGAAGACATACTAACATAACAGAGCAGATATGAATATTGCAGTGTCACTTTACCCAGCACATTTGGTCTTCTTTCAATAAAACGAATCTTGAAATGTGTGTGTCCAGGTGATAGAAGTGTTTATCCGCTCTGAGGAGGGTCTCTCCAGGGACATGGTCAAACACCTAAACACTATAGAGGAGCAGGTGTTGGAGAGCAGAGCCTGGACTAATGACTCAGTGCTGTGGGAGGCTTTACAGCACGCTAACAAAGTCCCCACTGTAGAGGAGGTAGGTGTATATTTACACTCTGGTCCATATTGGAGGGTTGTCTAGACTACACTGAGGACGTTTTTCACAAGTTTAAATCAATTCCACTGCAAATCAAAATGGTGCTACAACAAAAAACAGATTTGCCTACATCTGTTGGCAAGTAGTAACAGTAACGGCTTCTCGCTCTGGGACTGCATCGCTCTGAAATGCTCAGAGTTTCACAGAGCAGGTGCTTCTGATTAGCATATACAGCATGATAAAAGATTGTCTCCTGTTGGATTTATTAAAAATCGGACAGCCACGAGAGGCAAGATTCCAAAATACGTAGAATCTCCTGAAGTCTAACAGATGCAAAGTGCTAGTTCCCTTTCCAGATAGATGTTCATGCCCACGTTGACTACATCGCTGACGTCATGTCATATGCTTTTTCAGTCTCTAACTAGTTTCCTCTTATTGTGTCTGTGTGTGTGTGTGTGTCTGTGTGTGTGTCTGTGTCTGTGTCTGTGTCTGTGTCTGTGTCTGTGTGTGTGTGTGTGTGTGTGTGTGTGTGTGTGTTGTAGGTGAATTTCCCCAGTAGTTTTGATACAGGCACTGGCAGCAATAGTGGTGGACCCACTCATCTCCCTCTAGTGGCTCTGTCTCCCATCATCCATCCCCGCCTCCGAGAGGTCCGTACCGGCCTTGGGTCCAGCGCTCGTAAAGGTACCACACACAGCACCACACCGGACAAAAGGCTTTGAAAACGTTTCATGTTGTAAAAGTTTGCGTGAGATCGGGAGAGGAAAGCAACTTTGCTTATCATGTCCATGGTAGTGTTGTAGTTGAGATCACTAGAGTCAGGACTGAGAACTCGTTGTAATTGTGGTTGGTGTAGCTCAGCGGATAACACCACTACCCACCAAGTAGCCACCACCCCGCATGGGAGACTGGGGTTTGAATCCCAGTATGGGTGCCTATGCTGTGCTACACCAATAAGAGTCCTTGGGCAAGACTCCTAACACCACACTGGCCTGCCTGTAATGTGGTTAACCTTGTAAGTCGCCCTGGATAGGAGCGTCAGCTAAATGCCAGAAATGTAATGTAATGTAATCGAGTCCGAGTCGAGACAAAGGCTTGTACTGGCAAGATCAGATCAATTCACCTGTTTTCATTAATGTGTTGCTGGTAATATTTCTATTCCAAATATTCTTTCTAGTCTAGTCTTTCAGTCTACCATTGAATTAAGAAGCACCAACAAGTATTAGTTGCCCAGCAGTGCTGTTCTTTCACTACGGTTAATAGCTCAGACCTTCTTGTTTATTACTGTAACAAGACATGCAAGTTCTTTTTGAGGTGATCCAGAGTTGCATTACATGATGTTGACTTTCAGTTTAGCCCAGGTTCTCAGTTGGACCGTGTCTGTGCTGGTTGACTCTTACATCAGTTTGTGTTATTTGCAGTCTGTGCTTGGTAGGGGCGCAGACTCCCCATTCGACCTAGAGTTATTCCCTCTGTTGCTGTTTTGATGATGATGGTGATGGAGAATGCAGGCTATCACTCTAGTCCAGGTTCTTCCAAATGTGTTCAACTGAGAGCTGATGACTGTAAAGACCATAGCATATGGGTTCCATAATTCCGGTACTCCTCGAACCGTTTGGTGACTGTTCATGCCTTGTGGATCAGTGGGCACTCTCATCCTGGAACTGATTACTCACATGGAAATTTTTCATTGGGTCATTTTCCTACTGGCCCTGTTAATATTCTCCATTCTCTCCAATATTTTCTAATATTCCTCTACAGAGGATCTCAGATTGGTCATTTAAAAAGTCTGTCTGTTGACCTAGAGACCGGCCTACAACATAATGCGGTGCCTCATGCCCTGGAAAGTGTTTATCCTATGCCCTATTTGACAGAAATGTTGTATGACTGGTAACTTGGTCAGTAGAGTTATCTAGTAAGGCCAAAATGATTTCTTTCAGTGTTCATCATATATTAAGAAATATTTACCCTAATGTTTCATTTGCATGTTTGTCTTTCTCTGTCAGATGTCCCTCCATCTCCCATCTCTCTTCACGACCGCTACAGTTCCCCAAAGGCTGGCAGTGCCAAGAGACGCTTGTTTGGTGATGATCCACAGCCTCAGTCTCCAGTGAAAAGAATCTCAGTGACCCCTATAAAAATCATACCCAGCTCATCTGCAGAAAGCAACCAAAATGCCACCACGACAACTGTCCTCTCCATGTCCACAACCAACGGCCAGCAGCTCAATATTCCCTTACCAGGTATGTTATTTTGTTTTATGTTTGATGCTGCTGCTGCAGGTTTTGTTGAGTCGACAGTTACGATTACACTGTGTGCCTACCGACCGATAAAGACACTTAGACTTTCAGTCTTGTTCATGTCCACCCTGTGTACTTCCAGACTGTTCACTCACACTTCCATAACAATCTGCACACTGTAGAATTAACTCCAGGCTACTATTATATTCCCCAGTGGGAATCAGCGTGTGTTATTATACCACTGTGTCCAATGGAAAAGGAGCTTAGAGGCACTCAAACAAGATTCATTGTGGCCTGAATCAGGGATATATGAATTATTATGCCTCATGTTGGTTACATTATATGACCATTAAAACATGTAAGTCAGAACAGGTTTTCAAAAGGCTTTTTGCTCAGATGTTGACTGATGTTGCTGTAAATTCTTAATTGATTGACACCAAATTCACTTAAACAGCTAGTAAGGTGTGAACTAATGAATTGTCTGGACGTATTTTATGCTCAGCTAGATGTCTTGCATATGGACATATATTTTTCAGTGTTGCCCAGTGTTGTTTTTTTTTAAACCAACTGAAGCAACACATTTTATACCCAAGCAGGGATTAAGATTAAAGGAATTGTCAATGCAATGTCCAAACTCTAGTGGTATATATATATTATGTATGCATGTATGTATGTATGTATATATGTATATGTATGTGTGTTTCACTTCATGGATGGGTTAAATGCAGAACACAAATTCCTCTGTGTGCAAATCACAAACACTGTCTACTCATTTGATTGGCAACGGTTGGCATCACTTAATTCTAATGATAAAGTGAATACCTTGCAAACTTCAACGTAGTTGAAACATGGTTGAAACATAGTTTAGACTTTTTATTTTATTGCAAAGGAAAATATCGGAGACCTTCCTGCTTTGCTCTTATGCACCTTCTGTGTGTATGTTGTGACTGATGAACATGCTTTGTTTCTTTCCACAGTGGTGAAAAATGAAATCGGAGGCTTCACTGTGATTCAAGTCCAGGCCAACGATCTCAACCCACTCACAGCTCAGGTGCTGCTTGCCTCACCCACGCGAGCACCTGCCCCTCCTGCCTGCCCCGATTCACAAACGCAGTCTGGCAGCAGACCTCGCCGCACCGGCTCCCTCGCCCTCTTCTTCCGAAAGGTAAGGTTGAGGAGTGTGTAGGCTGAAAAGATCTAACATCCTCAAAAAAAAAGAAAATCCTCATTCAGCTTACTTTTGGGATTCTGTGGATATTTTTAAGACTGGACACCGGCAGCTGGTGTGAAAGATAAAGCATAAATGAGAGCATAGTTTAGAGAGTAGTTTAGACTTAAGTTCAGACCAGAACTTGGTTGGTAGTTACATGTGAGGCTGTCACTCCAGCTCCTGAACAGTGAATAGAATACGAAACTAGAAGGGTTTAGACACAGTCTGGCTGTGGCTGCTTTTCAGAAATCATTAGGACTTCTCTGAAGGTCTAGGAGACACTGCTTTAAAGTCAGTGGTGCTAAATACACCCTGTTGTGTGTGTTTGTTTTTTGGAAGGTTTATCATTTAGCAAGTGTGCGTCTGCGAGACCTGTGCCTGAAGTTGGACATTTCTGCAGAACTGAGAGGTAAAATCTGGACATGCTTTGAACAGTCCCTGGTCCACTGTGCAGACCTGATGAAGGACAGACATTTGGATCAGCTACTGCTCTGTGCTGTCTACATAATATCCAAGGCAAGTACCATCATCTCTCAGAGATTTAGGGAATTATTTTTAGTCTTGAATGTGATAATTACTCAATTTTGTGTGGACATTTTGAAAGAATTGCATGAGGGTTATTGCAGTCAGATATCTTTCTAAATTCCAGACTTGTAGTTTTAGTGTTTTGGTATTTTGTAGGCTTTTTGATAAACAGTATGCTGTCATTGTAAGAACTGATATTTAAAGGGGAGCTGACATTTTATAATTCATGTCTGTATGATTCAGTAGTTTGGGTTTAAACAGTCATTCAGAGTGATTTAATGTGAAATGCTTGATTGTAGATACTCAGATTTATTTACCGTGGTTGTGATGAGAACCAGGGGTCGCTTTGCCCACAACACGAATATAGCTATTATGTTTACCATTCGCAAAGAATTTTTAATAATTGATGATGATATTCTGCGTGGCACCCTCCTACATGCCTGCATCATTTTCCAAGGGAGCCTTCAGATACAATTACTTCAGAAGGCCATTGCACATTAAATCAGAGCCTTTCTTTACATATCAAACATTTAAATCTGTGGAAATTTAGAAAGATCACTGTTTGTCTCAGCCAACTAACAGCAAGGTAATGAATTTGGGATCAGTAGACATGTTCATGTTTTATCCTAACAGATCTCAAAAGAGGAGCACACGTTCCAGGACATTATGAAATGCTATCGAAGCCAACCTCAAGCAAGCAGCCATGTAAGTAGTGCGTCATGGCAGAAGCAGGTTGTTAATATTCTAGTCTGACATTTGTAATGAGCAAGGGTGTGATCTGTCCAGGTGTACCGCAGTGTGCTGATAAGGAGGAGGATAAGAGAACAGCAGGCTGATGAGAACATGGAGGTGGACCCACCAGCAGATCAGTGTAAAGATGCCAACCCACACTCATGTCTGCCACGTTTGCTTTTTATTTGCCTTTTAATGTTCATACGAATTCTTATTGTACTGTGTTGTTACCCAGCCAATGAGAGGACTGAACGTGCTGCCAGATCCGAGGCAGACAGCGAGTCGGAGGAGGAGAGGGGTGACCTTATTCAGTTCTACAACTCCGTTTATGTTCTGAGGATGAAGAGTTTCGCGCAGAAGTATGCCTTTCCAGGATCTGATCGGGTACGTAAATACCTTTTACTCAACGTGAAGATTGTGTGTCCTACAAATGGATTATTGAAGCCGTGATGAAAGGATTTAAGCTAAATAAGTATGACCCTGTTGACTCATATCATAAGCATTTCACAAAGGCGCTGCTCTGCATGCCTAAAACAGCCAGCAAGCACGTTTATTTGGGGTCTCTTGGAGATTTCTTGTGAGACTGTCAAAAAGCAGAGCTCCCATCAGCACCTGATTTCCCATTAGCTAGCATTTCTTATGTCTGACACCTTGCAGTGTGCAAATTGTGCATGACAAAGTACAGATTGAAGCAGGTAGAGCAGCCTGAACCCTTTCTCAAATAGGAGTTGTTACTTTATTGAAATAATGGCTGCAGTTGAGGGGAAAAAGACAGAAGGTTTGATTTCCCCCGAAAACACATCCTACTTCGAATGCAGAGTGAAGCAAAACAGAAGCATAAAGGTCGACACCATCCGTATGCCCAGCTTCTGAAATCGTACATTTCCAGATGGTGGCAAAAGGCAGAAATGCAGGCATGTTAAAATAAACTTTGTCATTTTTTTTAACTAATCTAATATAAAATCCCCTGTATGACATGGCATAGTTTATTCAAGGAACATTAGACAGCAGGTTTGATAGCACCTGAAAACACAACATCCCGCTTGGTAAGAAGGATACGGCTTACGACAGTTTATGAAATGAAAAAGATTTTCAGATAGCGCCCAAACACAGAAAGCCTTGATGGAGCGAGAGCAGGCATGTAAAAACAAACCTCATGTCATCTATTCAACTTAAAATAAAAACAAACAAACAAAAAACACAAATAAACATTATTTGCCTTGTACGACCATCCTGTCTGTGCTAATAGGGATGCTGGACTTAGTTGTGCATACTGTATTCCACATTCTGGGAACTTTTTAGGGAGCTTATTTAATATGACCTGTTTTAGGTTTTTTTATTTGTTGTTTTTGTTTTTTGAGAGAGAGAGGCTGTGAAAGGGAGACAACGATGATGTCAAGATGATATGTTTATGGTTTTTGTTTTTTAAAAATATTTCTGTCCATCAGTCACTAATCACTAGTCACAACTCTTCACCTGCGCTCTCTTACAGATGGACGCTCCGCCGTTATCTCCGTTTCCCTCAGTGCGGGCTCAGCCACTCTCCCCACGGCGAATCTCTCAGAGACACTCTATCTATCTCTCACCGCATAAGAATGGCTCCTGCCTCACCCCCAACTCGGCCTACACGTACAAGTTCAGTGGAAGCCCCTCCAAGGTATGCAGATTTTAATTCCTCCATAGTTTAATACTGAGGGGCTTTTACCCCTTTAGCCCATGCTTGGGCCATTCAGAGTTGGCTTGGTGTGAAGTAGTGGATTGGAGAGACTCGGATGGTCTTTACAGTGGTGGTGATGGGAACCAGGGGTCAACGTTTCTACAACACCAGTATAGTCATTTTATTTTCTATTAAAAATGTCCAGCGTGTATCTCTCCACCTGTAAAGGGTATGAAAAAGGTGCTTTAGACAGAAACAATCTCAAACACATCAAAAACATCTCGGACATCAGGCAGCATATACATAACCATTTCATGTGAGGGGGCTTTTAGGGGCAGACGTCTGGTTCCTATCACCACCACAGTGGATTCTGACTCTTCAGAATTCTGTAGAATAAAAGTGTTTCACATCAAACCACTCTGAAATACTTTGTTTACATTACATCATTGTTTGATGTTTTAAGTTGTTTGTGCTGTAGTGTTTTCCAAAGCCTTCACTTTCTTTTGCCTGCTCCATCGATGACTATAAAAGGCAACCAGTGCGTTCTGTGCAGAGGAGGGGCGGAGGGACACTGCAGAGAGAGAGAGAGAGAGTGTGTAAAAGGAGAGCGTGACAGAAAAAGAAAGGGAGAGTAAACGAGATGGCGAGAGATAGTAGGAGAGAGACAAGGTGAAAGGGAGAGACAGAGAGAGAGACAAGGTGAAAGGAGAGACAGAGAGACGGCGAAAGAGAGAGAGAGAGAGAGAGAGAGAGAGAGAGAGAGAGAGATGGCGAGAGAGAGAGAGAGAGAGAGAGACATGGAGAAAGGGAGAGAGAGAGAGACGGAGAAAAGGAAGGAAGAGAGACGGCGAAAGGGAGAGAGAGAGGGCGAAAGGGAGAGACAGAGAGATGGCGAGAGAGAGATAGACGGCGAGAGAGAGAGGGACAGCGAAAGGGAGAGAGAGAGACGGCACAAGGGAGAGAGAGAGACAAGTAAAAAGACAGAGTGAGTGAGACAGTAAAAGGGAGAGAAAGTGTAGAAGAGGGAGAAAGTAGATGACAGACGAGGGAGTAAAAGAGTAAAGAAAGGGGAGAGAGTGTAAAAGAAAGACAGTAAATGAGACAGATACAGTGAAAGGGAGAGAATTAAAGTAAAGGGATGTGGAACGAGAGAGTGTAAAAGCGCAAGGAAGACCTAGTAAACGAGATGAGAGACAGTAGAAGAGTGAAAGGGAGAGAGGAAAAGAGACAAAAAGAGTGAGAGTGACGGAGAGTAAGAAACAGTAGAACAGACAGTAAAGGGGAGAGATGTAGAACGTGTAAAACAGAGAGAGAGAGACAGTAAACGAGATGGAGAGACAGTTTTAAGAATAAAAAGAAGAAAGGGTAGAAAAGACAGGGACAGTAAATGGGAGAGATGAAGAGAGAGTGAAAGAGAGAGAGAGAGATACAGCAGCATATGCGGGAGCTTTCAGAGGTGGACGTCTGGGTCCACCACTGCGAACAGTTCCGGCTCTATGTCTCTCTAGAACGAGTTTCCCTGGGTTCTCGCCGTTCTCAGTACGAGTAAAGCTGATGTGGTGACGTGTCTTTGCAGGAGCTAAGTGACATCAACCGGATGATCCGTCAAGGTGGCGTAAGCAAGAAGCGGGCTTTCACCATGGATGGGGATGAGACGGAGTCTCCCACCAAGCGCCTGAACCAGGAGAGTGAGGATGTTCTTCTTAAACGTCTACAGGACGTGGTCAGCGAGAGGGCCAACCACTGACCAACAAGGGACAATGACCCGTTCTCTCGTCAGAGCGGGAGCCAATACTGCAGATCACAATCAGCAAAGTTTGAACGATCATGGGCCGTACGCCAAGCACCAGGTCTTCTCCTCAGCCATGTCCACTGTACGGAGCTTCTCCGAGATCATGCCTATGGGTCATGGTCGACCGTTCGTTACAGAAACCTGCACAGCCTGCTTTAAGGAGCTTCCGAAATCAGGACTAAACTCAGGTTTTATGTTTTTATTTTTTATTTGTATTTCAATCTTTCAAATCGGAACCGGTTTGATCCGTATTCCTGGCAACCAAAGACCACCTTCACACACACCAGGTCCAAAATTTGGAGCGGTATTTTAAAATTTTTTTTGCAAGGACTATGTTGTTTGCTACAGTAACAGCCTCTGCTTTTCTGGGAAGACTTTACATTAGATGTTGAACATTGCTGTGAGGATTTGATTGCATTCTGCATTCACAACAGCATTAACAAGGCCTGGTACTGATGTCAGATGATCAGTTCAAGAACACGTGTCGTTCCAGCACACCCCAAAGACAGATTCGGACAGCCCAGCCGCTCTATGGTCACTCATCGCTGTCATGGGCTGCTACAACACCCGTGGAAAAGCAAAGATCAAAAGAGGAGTGCGGAACGAGACCTTCAGACGGAAACCTCCGGCACAGGCATGAACCGTGGGACTAAATGTGGGTGGTTGAGCGGCGACTGGAACAAAGCGAGCGTGAAATTTCGAAACCAGTCTAACACCTCGTGAAGGTGGAGCTCGGAGTATGTGGCACCGTCATGCCCGTCAACACTGCCTCTTGTGGAAGAAACCTGTCACTGCGTCACTGGTATTAACATGTAGAGGAGAGTCTCCTGCGAACACGTTACGTGCAGTAAGATGCCACTGAGCATCTTCAGCCAGCTCGCTTTTAAACTCGTCTTGGTGATCGTAAAGAGCACAGAGTGGAGGAATGTGGAGGAAGAGTTTCGAGGGAGCTTTCCTTTATTTGGAAATTGTTGTACATGTCGTCCCCTGACATGTATTCTCGTTCGAACATGCACAGTGCCCTGTGTTTTGAGTAGTATTGAAAAGACTAGGTGTATTTTAAAATAAGCTCAGTTTTCACATCACAAACAGCCTTTTTAATTATAGCTGACAAGTTTTAAGGTTTTACATTATAATAATAACAATAACAACAATAGTAATAATACAGAGCTTGTAAAGCAACTCAACACGTGTATGATGCATACATGACATCAAAAGCCCAAATAACTGGACACCTGGCGTTCCAATGCTCAGTGCTCGAGGCTAAAGCCAATTCTGGTCTTCTTGGCCAGAAGAACTGGCCTGGATCTCAGTTTATAGAAATTTTTAATCCCACTATAATAATAAATGATAAATGACTCCCTCCAGTGGAACTGCCTTCTCAGTTTTGGGGAGTGGTCTTTTGCTGGTGTACCCCTTTTGTTTCGGCCCATGCTTTTTAATGGTGATTAGACACGTGTGAACGCCTGTATCAGTAATGGGTGCAGCTGAAAGTGGATTTCCCAAACTTGTGCTTATTGAAGTTATTAGGACAGAAAGGAAGTCGTTCAGAGTGGGTTTGGTGTGGAACTGGTGGCCAGGTTAGAACTGGTGGTGAAGGGAACCAGACATCCACCTCTGAAAGGAGCCTCCCAGTTATGTAAAGGTGGTCATTAATCTGCTGCCTGGTGTCTGAAGATTTCAGAAGGTTATGTTTTGTTAGCACCCGAGTCAAACTGAATCTCTTACCTTGCCTCGTCGCTTAAATAGACAGCAGCCAGCTGTTTTAGCTGGGTGTATATTGGGTCCTGTACAGAACCAGCTTGACGTGACGAGTGAGGTCAGTCTGTAAGCGTTACATCACTGTGGTGATGACATTTTCATGGTGTAGAGATACATGAAGGAGATTGTGAGGTGGAATAGGTCCTACAGAAACGTATTATTCATACCGTTTTTCAAACATTCCCGGTAACCCCACCTCCGCTTCCCCCTGGGTTCCGCCCACCACCAAGAGTCTAAGTTTCTCCACCGTGTGCCCATCAGTTTTCCCTTTTCAGGAGGTCTGGATTTCCTCCTTAGAGGAGCTGTCTGGATTCACGTGGGGCTTTCCTGTCTGTGGTGCTTGGCCTTTAAACCAGCCGTACTGAACTGACTGAAAGGCATCAGGACCTTACTGAGGTGTGTTCAGGCTCCTGTCTGGCACTGCCACTGAACCTGTATATACCGAGTGTGTTCTCCTCCAGCCAGCCTGCCTGTGGTGTGGTCAGAGCCTGTCCTGTGCTGCAGGTGTGTGCAGCTGTATCGGCGTGTGTAGTATCTACACTACAGATTTTTAGCCCCACCCCCTTTAATCGTGTTTCTCCACTCAGCTGGAGAATGTAATTCACGTTCTGATGCACGCCGTCAGTCCTCGCCGTTCTTATTCCTCCTGGAACGAGGAGTTCACACCTCCAGCGTGTCTCTGAGTGTTTTCTGGATCTTTAATTTATCGCTCATGTGCCCCTCGTGGTAAATTGTATTTAGTGTTTCCCGTCCACAGCAGTGGATCACTTGTAGCATTGGAGTCCACGTTATCCGTTGTTGGAACATTCTCAGCAATACTCTTATTCTGATTCTCCTGAACCTACATTTTAGGTTGACGCTCGAAATGGTCTGTTCGAAAAAGAGAAACGTCATTTTTGAAAGTGCAACATTTGAGTGCAGTTTTGTTGCGTACTTGGACATTCTTGTGTATAGAAATATACACAGATTTTATCAGAATTTATAGAGTTTTTAAGTGTATGTTCTGTGGAAACTTGATCCGTGTACTCGGCAGACTTCTTTCTTCCAGTGCCTTTCAGTGTACATAGAAATAAAATATTTCCTACTAATCATTTGCATTGTATTCATTTATTTATTTATAATTCTTTAAATATTTCTTTTTTCTTCTGCCCTGATTGCTCACCTGAACTTTTAGGTTATATTATATATATATATAATAATATATAATATTAGTATCTTTATGGATAAAATATTATTACTATATTATTATTATTATTATTATTATTATTATTTATGATAATACAAATACTAAAAGAATGTGAAGAGGTGGTGAGTCAAGTAAATTTACAAATTATTATTTATTTATTTATGTTTATTTTATTATTTTGTAGACTTACTTAATAGACTTGTAGACTCCCCACCTCTTAACATTCACACTAAACTTGCCCTTTTTGTGGCTGAAGGTCTGAATAGTCAAAATACTCACCCCAGAGCTGGAGTCTACATTAAGGTCCTTTCTTAGTCATTCTGCTGCCACCTTGTGGCCAACGACAGTCTTACCTCAGACCAAAAAAAAAAAAATCTGAGAACATCTTTGGAAGTGTCTCTGCACTGAATTCAGTCCAACCCGGCTTTATATAAACCGCCTGCCGGAGAAGTGAGGGGTGATTCTCACACTGGAGTAATATTTCTGTTATTGATTCTGGAGGAAGCTGGCGGTGACTCGGTGCTTGAGGTCTGTGTAAGGCAGTTATTGATATTAGCTTTAACCCTTTACTGGAGTGTGTTGTTTATTTTGTGCTCACCATATAAGAGCTTTCCTTTACGTTTGTGAAGCTGAAGGCTTTTGGTAATGGTAATGATGGATATGATCTGATCACATGCTCTCCTGTTGAAACAGGTACTTGACCCCACCCCATGTGTCACATGGTGAGGGCTCACCTCTGAAGCACTGTTTAATTCAGTATTATTCATTTATCAACACAGTCTGTAGACGAGACTCTTCTTTAGGAAGAAGTCAGTTCAGGTGTAATGGGTTATGAGTATATGCCACACAACTAAGAAATGTGATTGTTGCCATATGGAGACAGGCTACAGCAAAACTGGGAGTAAATTAATATAACACATGTTCTTCCAAACACGTCTTACATGGACCCTTTGTGCAGTTTGATTAATAAACATCCATCATTTACTGTGTTCTTAAAGAATTTGCTGCTGGTCACATGCTTTTCCTGCCCGCCAGATAAATGTGGCTGTAGGCTGCCAATCCATCACTGGGCAGACACTCACTCACCCACTCACGCACTTAATCCTACTGGGTGGCAGGGGGTGCCTGAGTGGATCCCAGCGCTTAAAGGCCGGAAGTCTGGATACCTCTTTGACAGGCCACCAGTCGATCACAGCACAGACACTCACTCGTTCATCTTCTACACCACTTCATCCTGCAGGGTCGCCGGAGTGTGCTGGGCAGAAGGCAGGAAACACCCTGGACTGGCCGCCAGGCGATCGCAGCGCCGACACAGGCTCACCTTCTAAACCGCTTAATGCTACAGGGTCGCAGGGGGTGATGGAGCGGGTCCTGGCACTTAAAGGCGACAGCCTCTTTGACAGGCCGCCAATCAACTTATTCACTCACTCACTCATCTACTCCACCTTATCACACTGAGTCATGGGGGTACATGTCTGGATTCACCTTGGACAGGCTGCCAGTTCATTGCCAACCAGACAGAGACCTGGGGGGGCAGACTGAGACCTAGGGGGCGCAATTTATGATCTCCAGTCTTTAGACTTTGGACCTAGGTAAGGGGCCTGGTTGCCCAGCTGTGGAATCGAACCCAGCCCTTCTTGCTGTAGGGTTGTACCACTCGCACGGGACCACCATGCTGCCGTTCTTGATGTTTAGTTTGGACCCTGTTTATTCCATGGTCCTTGGTAGACTCTCTAATCCAGAGCTCCAGTTTGATCATTTCTAACTCCAGTGGGCGAAGGCAGTGTTAGGAGTCGTGCCCAGGGACTCGTACTGGTATGGTGTACGGTGCCTGTCCGGGTATGGTCGGATCACAGTCACAGTCACAGCATATGGTACAGGATGACTCCAGCAGAGCCAGGTCACTCGGAATAAACCGGAATAGCCATCTTTTATTGCACAATAAAAGATCACAGAGCATGGTGTGAGTTATGTGACTGGTCCACACAGGAATATAGGGGCTACTCGGACAACAAAATAAGAAAAAGTAAACACACCCTATGTGCAGTGCTGCGGAATTGCAGACCAGGACGGGAAGTCGGAATTCCCATGTACAGTGCACCTGGTTCAATGTAACTTGGAGCATACAGTACCTCCACTTACTGAACACTGGCCGTTACTGGATGAGCAGCGTCCTTACGCCTGTCCTACTCGTGAGCGGCCAAAGAACTGAACCTCTGATCATGCATAAAGCCTGTTCTCCCCAAATAGACGGAACAAGTCCCAGTCCAGAGGTTCTAGGAGGTTCCATATGTTTGGGGGGGTGGAGAAGTGCTCCATCTGAGAAGACTGTGACCTTGAGAACTGAGGTTTGCCTCGAGCCTTCGGTAGCATGTCCACACCTGCGTGCACTGATGTAGTGGCTACATCTACGATGTTTACACTGGCTAGAAGCTGTAGTATGACCTCGTCTTAAGTGAGCTTATATGATCCCCATGCCCAGTGCCAAGCGTGGGCTAGAGGGGTATTAAACCCACCCCCGGCAATGGACTATGGAGCATTGTGTTCTCTGGAGTGATGATGGAGCTCCATCCAGCTAGCGTTAGCTAGCTAGGAAAACAATGGCTAACCAACTTGATACCTGTGTACAGTAACTCAGTAAGTGTAATGCGTTAGTGTACTGTAAGTAGCGTGTTGGTGTACAGTAACTCAGTAAGTGTAATGTGTTAGTGTACTCTAAGTAGTGTAGTGTTGGTGTACAGTAACTCAGTAAGTGTAATGTGTTAGTGTGCTGTAAGTAGTGTGTCGGTGTATGGTAACTCAGTAAGTGTAATGTGTTAGTGTACTCTAAGTAGTGTGTTGGTGTACAGTAACTCGGTAAGTGTAATGTGTTAGTGTACTGTAAGTAGCGTGTTGGTGTACAGTAACTCGGTAAGTGTAATGCGTTAGTGTGCTGTAAGTAGTTGTCGGTGTACAGTAACTCAGTAAGTGTAATGTGTTAGTGTACTCTAAGTAGTGTGTTGGTGTACAGTAACTCAGTAAGTGTAATGCGTTAGTGTGCTGTAAGTAGTGTGTTGGTGTACAGTAACTCAGTAAGTGTAATGTGTTAGTGTACTCTAAGTAGTGTGCTGTAAGTAGTTGTCGGTGTATGGTAACTCAGTAAGTGTAATGTGTTAGTGTACTCTAAGTAGTGTGTTGGTGTATAGTAACTCAGTAAGTGTAATGCGTTACACTTACTGAGTTACTATACACCAACACACTACTTAGAGTAACTCAGTAAGTGTAATGCGTTAGTGTGCTCTAAGTAGTGTGCTGTAAGTAGTTGTCGGTGTATGGTAACTCAGTAAGTGTAATGTGTTAGTGTACTCTAAGTAGTGTGTTGGTGTACAGTAACTCAGTAAGTGTAATGCGTTAGTGTGCTGTAAGTAGTGTGTTGGTGTACAGTAACTCAGTAAGTGTAATGTGTTAGTGTACTCTAAGTAGTGTGCTGTAAGTAGTGTCGGTGTACAGTAACTCAGTAAGTGTAATGTGTTAGTGTGCTGTAAGTAGTGTGTCGGTGTATGGTAACTCAGTAAGTGTAATGTGTTAGTGTAAGTAGTGTAATAGTGTGCTCGTAGTGTGTTGGTGTACAGTAACTCAGTAAGTGTAATGTTAGTGTACTCTAAGTAGTGTGCTGTAAGTAGTACTCGGTGCTGGTAAGTAGTGTAATGTGTTAGTGTGCTGTAAGTAGTGTGTTGGTGTACAGTAACTCAGTAAGTGTAATGCGTTAGTGTACTCTAAGTAGTGTGCTGTAAGTAGTTGTCTGTGTACAGTAACTCAGTAAGTGTAATGTGTTAGTGTGCTGTAAGTAGTGTGTTGGTGTACAGTAACTCAGTAAGTGTAATGTGTTAGTGTACTGTAAGTAGTGTGTCGGTGTACGGTAACTCAGTAAGTGTAATGTGTTAGTGTACTGTAAGTAGCATGTTGGTGTACAGTAACTCAGTAAGTGTAATGCGTTAGTGTGCTGTAAGTGTGTTGGTGTACAGTAACTGCTGTAAGTAGTGTGTAAGTAGTGTGGTGTACAGTAACTCAGTAAGTGTAATGTGTGAGTGTGCTGTAAGTAGTGTGTCGGTGTACAGTATATCTGTAAGTGTAATGTGTTAGTGTGCTGTAAGTAGCGTGTCGGTGTACAGTAACTCAGTAAGTGTAATGTGTTAGTGTGCTGTAAGTAGCGTGTTGGTGTACAGTAACTCAGTAAGTGTAATGCGTTAGTGTGCTGTAAGTAGCGTGTTGGTGTACAGTAACTCAGTAAGTGTAATGTGTACGTGTTGGGTGTACAGTAAACTCAGTAAGTGTGTAATGCGTTAGTGTGCTGTAAGTAGCGTGTTGGTGTACAGTAAATCTGTAATGCGTTAGTGTGCTAGTACAAGTAGCGTGTTGGTGTACAGTAACTCAGTAAGTGTAATGCGTTAGTGTGCTGTAAGTAGCGTGTGGTGTAAGTAACTCAGTAAGTGTAATGTGGTAGTGTGCTGTAAGTTAGTTGTCGGTGTACAGTAACTCAGTAAGTGTAATTGTGTTTTAGTGTACTGTAAGTAGTGTGTCGGTGTACAGTAACTCAGTAAGTGTAATGCGTAGTGTGCTGTAAGTAGTGTAACTCAGTAAGTGTAATGTGTTAGTGTACTCTAAGTGTGTGTTGGTGTACAGTAAACTCAGTAAGTGTAATGCGTTAGTGTGCTGTAAGTAGTGTGTTGGTGCAGTAACTCAGTAAGTAATGTGTTAGTGTACTCTAAGTAGTGTGCTGTGTAGTTGTCGGTGTATGGTAACTCAGTAAGTGTAATGTGTTAGTGTGCTGTAAGTAGCGTGTTGGTGTACAGTAACTCAGTAAGTGTAATGCGTTAGTGTACTCTAAGTAGCTGTAAGTAGTTTGGTACAGTAACTCAGTAAGTGTACTGTGTAGTGTCGCTGTAAGTAGTGTGTTGGTGTACTCAGTAAGTGTAAGTGTGTGTTAGTGTGTCGGTGTGTAACTCAGTAAGTGTAATGTGTAGTGTACTGTAAGTAGTGTGGTGTACAGTAACTCAGTAAGTGTAATGTGTTAGTGTGCTGTAAGTAGCGTGTTGGTGTACAGTAACTCAGTAAGTGTAATGTGTTAGTGTGCTGTAAGTAGTGTGTCGGTGTACAGTAACTCAGTAAGTGTAATGTGTTAGTGTACTGTAAGTAGTGTGTCGGTGTACAGTAACTCAGTAAGTGTAATAGGTGCTTAGTGTGCGGTGTGTAACTCAGTAGTGTAATGTGTCGGTGTAACAGTGTCGGTGCACAGTAACTCAGTAAGTGTAATGTGTTAGTGTACTGTAAGTAGTGTGTTGGTGTACAGTAACTCAGTAAGTGTAATGCGTTAGTGTGCTGTAAGTAGTGTGTTGGTGTACAGTAACTCAGTAAGTGTAATGTGTAATGCGTGTTAGTGTAACTCTAAGTAGTGTGTGTGTAAGTAGTTGTCGGTGTACGGTAACTCAGTAAGTGTAATGTGTTAGTGTGCTGTAAGTAGTGTGTGTTGGTGTACAGCGTGTTGGTGTAACTCAGTAAGTGTAATGTGTAGTGTACTGTAAGTAGTGTGTCGGTAAGTAGTGTGTCGGTGTCAGTAACTCAGTAAGTGTAATGTGTTAGTGTACTGTAAATAGCGTGTTGGTGTACAGTAACTCAGTAAGTGTAATGTGTTAGTGTACTGTAAGTAGCGTGTTGGTGTACAGTAACAGTCAGTAATGTGTACTGTAAGTAGTGTGTTGTTAGTAACTGTACTGTAAGTTAGTGTGTAAGTAGCGTGTTGGTGTACAGTAACTCAGTAAGTGTAATGTGTTAGTGTGCTGTAAGTAGTGTGTTGGTGTACAGTAACTCAGTAAGTGTAATGTGTTAGTGTACTGTAAGTAGTGTGTCGGTGTACAGTAACTCAGTAAGTGTAATGTGTTAGTGTGCTGTAAGTAGCGTGTCGGTGTACAGTAACTCAGTAAGTGTAATGTGTTAGTGTGGTGTAAGTAGCGTGTTGGTGTACAGTAACTCAGTAAGTGTAACGCGTTAGTGTGCTGTAAGTAGTGTGTTGGTGTACAGTAACTCAGTAAGTGTAGTGTAATGTACTCTAAGTAGTGTGCTGTAAGTAGTGTGTTCGGTGTACAGTAACTCAGTAAGTGTAATGTGTTAGTGTGCTGTAAGTAGTGTGTTGGTGTACAGTAACTCAGTAAGTGTAATGTGTACTGTACTGTAAGTGTAACTGTAAGTGTAAGTTAGTGTACTGGTGTAGCAGTAACTCAGTAAGTGTAATGTGTTAGTGTGCTGTAAGTAGCGTGTTGGTGTACAGTAACTCAGTAAGTGTAATGTGTTAGTGTACTGTAAGTAGTGTGTCGGTGTACAGTAACTCAGTAAGTGTAATGTGTTAGTGTGCTGTAAGTAGTGTGTCGGTGTACAGTAACTCAGTAAGTGTAAATGCTGTTAGTGTGCTCAGTAAGTAATGTGTTAGTGTGCTGTAAGTCGGTTGGTGTACAGTAACTCAGTAAGTGTAATGTGTTAGTGTGCTGTAAGTAGCGTGTTGGTGTACAGTAACTCAGTAAGTGTAATGCGTTAGTGTACTGTAAGTAGCGTGTTGGTGTACAGTAACTCAGTGTAAAGTGTAAATGTGGTTAGTGTACTGTAAGTAGCGTGTTGGTGTACAGTAACTCAGTAAGTGTAATGCGTTAGTGTGCTGTAAGTAGCGTGTTGGTGTACAGTAACTCAGTAAGTGTAATGTGTTAGTGTGCTGTAAGTAGTTGTCGGTGTGTAACTCAGTAAGTGTATGCGTTAGTACTGTAAGTGTTGGTGTACAGTAACTCAGTGTAAAGTGTGTAAGTATGTCGGTGTACCAGTAACTTAGTGTGTGCTGTGCTGTAAGTAGCGTGTTGGTGTACAGTAACTCAGTAAGTGTAATGTGTTAGTGTGCTGTAAGTATGTGTGTCGGTGTACAGTGTAACTCAGTAACTCAGTAAGTGTAATGCGTTAGTGTACTGTAAGTAGTGTACACAGTAAACTCAGGTGTATGCGTTAGTAAACTCAGTAAGTGTAATGCGTTAGTGTGCTGTAAGTAGCGTGTTGGTGTACAGTAACAGTTAAGTAAGTTAATGCTGTTAGTGTGTAAACTGTAAGTGCGTTAGTGTAAATCTGTGTTGGTCGGTGTACAGTAACTCAGTAAGTGTAATGCGTTAGTGTGCTGTAAGTAGTGTGTTGGTGTACAGTAACTCAGTAATGCGTTAGTGTAATAGTGTGTTGGTGTACAGTAACTCAGTAAGTGTAATGTGTTAGTAGTTGTGTGTGTAATGTGTTAGGTGTGCTGTAAGGTAGTGTGTTGGTGTCAAGTAACTAAGTAGTGTGCTGTAAGTAGTTGTCGGTGTATGGTAACTCAGTAAGTGTAATGTGTTAGTGTGCTGTAAGTAGTGTGTTGGTGTACAGTAACTCAGTAAGTGTAATGCGTTAGTGTACTCTAAGTAGTGTGCTGTAAGTAGTTGTCGGTGTACAGTAACTCAGTAAGTGTAATGTGTTAGTGTGCTGTAAGTAGTGTGTTGGTGTACAGTAACTCAGTAAGTGTAATGTGTTAGTGTACTGTAAGTAGTGTGTCGGTGTACGGTAACTCAGTAAGTGTAATGTGTTAGTGTACTGTAAGTAGCATGTTGGTGTACAGTAACTCAGTAAGTGTAATGTGTTAGTGTGCTGTAAGTAGCATGTTGGTGTACAGTAACTCAGTAAGTGTAATGTGTTAGTGTACTGTAAGTAGTGTGTCGGTGTACAGTAACTCAGTAAGTGTAATGTGTTAGTGTACTGTAAGTAGTGTGTCGGTGTACAGTAACTCAGTAAGTGTAATGTGTTAGTGTGCTGTAAGTAGTGTGTCGGTGTACAGTAACTCAGTAAGTGTAATGTGTTAGTGTGCTGTAAGTAGTGTGTCGGTGTACAGTAACTCAGTAAGTGTAATGTGTTAGTGTACTGTAAGTAGTGTGTTGGTGTACAGTAACTCAGTAAGTGTAATGCGTTAGTGTACTGTAAGTAGTGTGTCGGTGTACAGTAACTCAGTAAGTGTAATGTGTTAGTGTGCTGTAAGTAGCGTGTTGGTGTACGGTAACTCAGTAAGTGTAATGTGTTAGTGTGCTGTAAGTAGCGTGTTGGTGTACGGTAACTCAGTAAGTGTAATGTGTTAGTGTGCTGTAAGTAGTGTGTCGGTGTACGGCAACTCAGTAAGTGCAATGTGTTAGTGTGCTGTAAGTAGCGTGTTGGTGTACGGTAACTCAGTAAGTGTAATGTGTTAGTGTGCTGTAAGTAGTGTGTCGGTGTATGGTAACTCAGTAAGTGTAATGTGTTACTGTGCTGTAAGTAGTGTGTTGGTGTGCTGTAAGTAGCGTGTTGGTGTACAGTAACTCAGTAAGTGTAATGTGTTAGTGTACTGTAAGTAGCGTGTTGGTGTACAGTAACTCAGTAAGTGTAATGTGTTAGTGTACTGTAAGTAGTGTGTTGGTGTACAGTAACTCAGTAAGTGTAATGTGTTAGTGTGCTGTAAGTAGCGTGTTGGTGTACAGTAACTCAGTAAGTGTAATGTGTTAGTGTGCTGTAAGTAGTGTGTTGGTGTACAGTAACTCAGTAAGTGTAGTGTGTTAGTGTACTGTAAGTAGTGTGTTGGTGTACAGTAACTCAGTAAGTGTAATGTGTTAGTGTGCTGTAAGTAGCGTGTCGGTGTACAGTAACTCAGTAAGTGTAATGTGTTAGTGTGCTGTAAGTAGCGTGTTGGTGTACAGTAACTCAGTAAGTGTAATGCGTTAGTGTGCTGTAAGTAGTGTGTTGGTGTACAGTAACTCAGTAAGTGTAATGCGTTAGTGTACTCTAAGTAGTGTGCTGTAAGTAGTTGTCGGTGTACAGTAACTCAGTAAGTGTAATGTGTTAGTGTGCTGTAAGTAGTGTGTTGGTGTACAGTAACTCAGTAAGTGTAATGTGTTAGTGTACTGTAAGTAGTGTGTCGGTGTACGGTAACTCAGTAAGTGTAATGTGTTAGTGTACTGTAAGTAGCATGTTGGTGTACAGTAACTCAGTAAGTGTAATGTGTTAGTGTGCTGTAAGTAGCATGTTGGTGTACAGTAACTCAGTAAGTGTAATGTGTTAGTGTACTGTAAGTAGTGTGTCGGTGTACAGTAACTCAGTAAGTGTAATGTGTTAGTGTGCTGTAAGTAGTGTGTCGGTGTACAGTAACTCAGTAAGTGTAATGTGTTAGTGTGCTGTAAGTAGCGTGTCGGTGTACAGTAACTCAGTAAGTGTAATGTGTTAGTGTGCTGTAAGTAGCGTGTTGGTGTACAGTAACTCAGTAAGTGTAATGCGTTAGTGTGCTGTAAGTAGCATGTTGGTGTACAGTAACTCAGTAAGTGTAATGCGTTAGTGTACTGTAAGTAGCGTGTTGGTGTACAGTAACTCAGTAAGTGTAATGCGTTAGTGTGCTGTAAGTAGCGTGTTGGTGTACAGTAACTCAGTAAGTGTAATGCGTTAGTGTGCTGTAAGTAGCGTGTGGTGTACAGTAACTCAGTAAGTGTAATGCGTTAGTGTGCTGTAAGTAGCGTGTTGGTGTACAGTAACTCAGTAAGTGTAATGTGTTAGTGTGCTGTAAGTAGTGTGTCGGTGTACAGTAACTCAGTAAGTGTAATGCGTTAGTGTACTGTAAGTAGTGTGTCGGTGTACAGTAACTCAGTAAGTGTAATGCGTTAGTGTGCTGTAAGTAGTTGTCGGTGTATGGTAACTTAGTAAGTAATGTGTTAGTGTGCTGTAAGTAGTGTGTTGGTGTACAGTAACTCAGTAAGTGTAATGCGTTAGTGTACTCTAAGTAGTGTGCTGTAAGTAGTTGTCGGTGTACAGTAACTCAGTAAGTGTAATGTGTTAGTGTGCTGTAAGTAGTGTGTTGGTGTACAGTAACTCAGTAAGTGTAATGTGTTAGTGTACTGTAAGTAGTGTGTCGGTGTACGGTAACTCAGTAAGTGTAATGTGTTAGTGTACTGTAAGTAGCATGTTGGTGTACAGTAACTCAGTAAGTGTAATGTGTTAGTGTGCTGTAAGTAGCATGTTGGTGTACAGTAACTCAGTAAGTGTAATGTGTTAGTGTACTGTAAGTAGTGTGTCGGTGTACAGTAACTCAGTAAGTGTAATGTGTTAGTGTGCTGTAAGTAGTGTGTCGGTGTACAGTAACTCAGTAAGTGTAATGTGTTAGTGTGCTGTAAGTAGCGTGTCGGTGTACAGTAACTCAGTAAGTGTAATGTGTTAGTGTGCTGTAAGTAGCGTGTCGGTGTACAGTAACTCAGTAAGTGTAATGCGTTAGTGTGCTGTAAGTAGCGTGTTGGTGTACAGTAACTCAGTAAGTGTAATGCGTTAGTGTACTGTAAGTAGCGTGTTGGTGTACAGTAACTCAGTAAGTGTAATGCGTTAGTGTGCTGTAAGTAGCGTGTTGGTGTACAGTAACTCAGTAAGTGTAATGCGTTAGTGTGCTGTAAGTAGCGTGTTGGTGTACAGTAACTCAGTAAGTGTAATGCGTTAGTGTGCTGTAAGTAGCGTGTTGGTGTACAGTAACTCAGTAAGTGTAATGTGTTAGTGTGCTGTAAGTAGTTGTCGGTGTACAGTAACTCAGTAAGTGTAATGCGTTAGTGTACTGTAAGTAGTGTGTCGGTGTACAGTAACTCAGTAAGTGTAATGCGTTAGTGTGCTGTAAGTAGTTGTCGGTGTACAGTAACTCAGTAAGTGTAATGTGTTAGTGTACTCTAAGTAGTGTGTTGGTGTACAGTAACTCAGTAAGTGTAATGCGTTAGTGTGCTGTAAGTAGTGTGTTGGTGTACAGTAACTCAGTAAGTGTAATGTGTTAGTGTACTCTAAGTAGTGTGCTGTAAGTAGTTGTCGGTGTATGGTAACTCAGTAAGTGTAATGTGTTAGTGTGCTGTAAGTAGTGTGTTGGTGTACAGTAACTCAGTAAGTGTAATGCGTTAGTGTACTCTAAGTAGTGTGCTGTAAGTAGTTGTCGGTGTACAGTAACTCAGTAAGTGTAATGTGTTAGTGTGCTGTAAGTAGTGTGTTGGTGTACAGTAACTCAGTAAGTGTAATGTGTTAGTGTACTGTAAGTAGTGTGTCGGTGTACGGTAACTCAGTAAGTGTAATGTGTTAGTGTACTGTAAGTAGCATGTTGGTGTACAGTAACTCAGTAAGTGTAATGTGTTAGTGTGCTGTAAGTAGCATGTTGGTGTACAGTAACTCAGTAAGTGTAATGTGTTAGTGTACTGTAAGTAGTGTGTCGGTGTACAGTAACTCAGTAAGTGTAATGTGTTAGTGTACTGTAAGTAGTGTGTCGGTGTACAGTAACTCAGTAAGTGTAATGTGTGAGTGTGCTGTAAGTAGTGTGTCGGTGTACAGTAACTCAGTAAGTGTAATGTGTTAGTGTGCTGTAAGTAGTGTGTCGGTGTACAGTAACTCAGTAAGTGTAATGTGTTAGTGTACTGTAAGTAGTGTGTTGGTGTACAGTAACTCAGTAAGTGTAATGCGTTAGTGTACTGTAAGTAGTGTGTCGGTGTACAGTAACTCAGTAAGTGTAATGTGTTAGTGTGCTGTAAGTAGCGTGTTGGTGTACGGTAACTCAGTAAGTGTAATGTGTTAGTGTGCTGTAAGTAGCGTGTTGGTGTACGGTAACTCAGTAAGTGTAATGTGTTAGTGTGCTGTAAGTAGTGTGTCGGTGTACGGCAACTCAGTAAGTGCAATGTGTTAGTGTGCTGTAAGTAGCGTGTTGGTGTACGGTAACTCAGTAAGTGTAATGTGTTAGTGTGCTGTAAGTAGTGTGTCGGTGTATGGTAACTCAGTAAGTGTAATGTGTTAGTGTACTGTAAGTAGCGTGTTGGTGTACAGTAACTCAGTAAGTGTAATGTGTTAGTGTACTGTAAGTAGCGTGTTGGTGTACAGTAACTCAGTAAGTGTAATGTGTTAGTGTACTGTAAGTAGTGTGTTTGGTGTACAGTAACTCAGTAAGTGTAATGTGTTAGTGTGCTGTAAGTAGCGTGTTGGTGTACAGTAACTCAGTAAGTGTAATGTGTTAGTGTGCTGTAAGTAGTGTGTTGGTGTACAGTAACTCAGTAAGTGTAGTGTGTTAGTGTACTGTAAGTAGTGTGTTGGTGTACAGTAACTCAGTAAGTGTAATGTGTTAGTGTGCTGTAAGTAGCGTGTCGGTGTACAGTAACTCAGTAAGTGTAATGTGTTAGTGTGCTGTAAGTAGCGTGTTGGTGTACAGTAACTCAGTAAGTGTAATGCGTTAGTGTGCTGTAAGTAGTGTGTTGGTGTACAGTAACTCAGTAAGTGTAATGCGTTAGTGTACTCTAAGTAGTGTGCTGTAAGTAGTTGTCGGTGTACAGTAACTCAGTAAGTGTAATGTGTTAGTGTGCTGTAAGTAGTGTGTTGGTGTACGGTAACTCAGTAAGTGTAATGTGTTAGTGTACTGTAAGTAGTGTGTCGGTGTACGGTAACTCAGTAAGTGTAATGTGTTAGTCTACTGTAAGTAGCATGTTGGTGTACAGTAACTCAGTAAGTGTAATGTGTTAGTGTGCTGTAAGTAGCATGTTGGTGTACAGTAACTCAGTAAGTGTAATGTGTTAGTGTACTGTAAGTAGTGTGTCGGTGTACAGTAACTCAGTAAGTGTAATGTGTTAGTGTGCTGTAAGTAGTGTGTCGGTGTACAGTAACTCAGTAAGTGTAATGTGTTAGTGTGCTGTAAGTAGCGTGTCGGTGTACAGTAACTCAGTAAGTGTAATGTGTTAGTGTGCTGTAAGTAGCGTGTTGGTGTACAGTAACTCAGTAAGTGTAATGCGTTAGTGTGCTGTAAGTAGCGTGTTGGTGTACAGTAACTCAGTAAGTGTAATGCGTTAGTGTACTGTAAGTAGCGTGTTGGTGTACAGTAACTCAGTAAGTGTAATGCGTTAGTGTGCTGTAAGTAGCGTGTTGGTGTACAGTAACTCAGTAAGTGTAATGCGTTAGTGTGCTGTAAGTAGCGTGTTGGTGTACAGTAACTCAGTAAGTGTAATGTGTTAGTGTGCTGTAAGTAGTTGTCGGTGTACAGTAACTCAGTAAGTGTAATGCGTTAGTGTACTGTAAGTAGTGTGTCGGTGTACAGTAACTCAGTAAGTGTAATGCGTTAGTGTGCTGTAAGTAGTTGTCGGTGTACAGTAACTCAGTAAGTGTAATGTGTTAGTGTACTCTAAGTAGTGTGTTGGTGTACAGTAACTCAGTAAGTGTAATGCGTTAGTGTGCTGTAAGTAGTGTGTTGGTGTACAGTAACTCAGTAAGTGTAATGTGTTAGTGTACTCTAAGTAGTGTGCTGTAAGTAGTTGTCGGTGTATGGTAACTCAGTAAGTGTAATGTGTTAGTGTGCTGTAAGTAGTGTGTTGGTGTACAGTAACTCAGTAAGTGTAATGCGTTAGTGTACTCTAAGTAGTGTGCTGTAAGTAGTTGTCGGTGTACAGTAACTCAGTAAGTGTAATGTGTTAGTGTGCTGTAAGTAGTGTGTTGGTGTACAGTAACTCAGTAAGTGTAATGTGTTAGTGTACTGTAAGTAGTGTGTCGGTGTACGGTAACTCAGTAAGTGTAATGTGTTAGTGTACTGTAAGTAGCATGTTGGTGTACAGTAACTCAGTAAGTGTAATGTGTTAGTGTGCTGTAAGTAGCATGTTGGTGTACAGTAACTCAGTAAGTGTAATGTGTTAGTGTACTGTAAGTAGCATGTTGGTGTACAGTAACTCAGTAAGTGTAATGTGTTAGTGTACTGTAAGTAGTGTGTCGGTGTACAGTAACTCAGTAAGTGTAATGTGTTAGTGTGCTGTAAGTAGTGTGTCGGTGTACAGTAACTCAGTAAGTGTAATGTGTTAGTGTGCTGTAAGTAGTGTGTCGGTGTACAGTAACTCAGTAAGTGTAATGTGTTAGTGTACTGTAAGTAGTGTGTTGGTGTACAGTAACTCAGTAAGTGTAATGCGTTAGTGTACTGTAAGTAGTGTGTCGGTGTACGGTAACTCAGTAAGTGTAATGCGTTAGTGTACTGTAAGTAGTGTGTCGGTGTACGGTAACTCAGTAAGTGTAATGTGTTAGTGTGCTGTAAGTAGCGTGTTGGTGTACGGTAACTCAGTAAGTGTAATGTGTTAGTGTGCTGTAAGTAGCGTGTTGGTGTACGGTAACTCAGTAAGTGTAATGTGTTAGTGTGCTGTAAGTAGTGTGTCGGTGTACGGCAACTCAGTAAGTGCAATGTGTTAGTGTGCTGTAAGTAGCGTGTTGGTGTACGGTAACTCAGTAAGTGTAATGTGTTAGTGTGCTGTAAGTAGTGTGTCGGTGTATGGTAACTCAGTAAGTGTAATGTGTTAGTGTACTGTAAGTAGCGTGTTGGTGTACAGTAACTCAGTAAGTGTAATGTGTTAGTGTACTGTAAGTAGCGTGTTGGTGTACAGTAACTCAGTAAGTGTAATGTGTTAGTGTACTGTAAGTAGTGTGTTGGTGTACAGTAACTCAGTAAGTGTAATGTGTTAGTGTGCTGTAAGTAGTGTGTTGGTGTACAGTAACTCAGTAAGTGTAGTGTGTTAGTGTACTGTAAGTAGTGTGTTGGTGTACAGTAACTCAGTAAGTGTAATGTGTTAGTGTGCTGTAAGTAGCGTGTCGGTGTACAGTAACTCAGTAAGTGTAATGTGTTAGTGTGCTGTAAGTAGCGTGTTGGTGTACAGTAACTCAGTAAGTGTAATGCGTTAGTGTGCTGTAAGTAGTGTGTTGGTGTACAGTAACTCAGTAAGTGTAATGCGTTAGTGTACTCTAAGTAGTGTGCTGTAAGTAGTTGTCGGTGTACAGTAACTCAGTAAGTGTAATGTGTTAGTGTGCTGTAAGTAGTGTGTTGGTGTACAGTAACTCAGTAAGTGTAATGTGTTAGTGTACTGTAAGTAGTGTGTCGGTGTACGGTAACTCAGTAAGTGTAATGTGTTAGTGTACTGTAAGTAGCATGTTGGTGTACAGTAACTCAGTAAGTGTAATGTGTTAGTGTGCTGTAAGTAGCATGTTGGTGTACAGTAACTCAGTAAGTGTAATGTGTTAGTGTACTGTAAGTAGTGTGTCGGTGTACAGTAACTCAGTAAGTGTAATGTGTTAGTGTGCTGTAAGTAGTGTGTCGGTGTACAGTAACTCAGTAAGTGTAATGTGTTAGTGTGCTGTAAGTAGTGTGTCGGTGTACAGTAACTCAGTAAGTGTAATGTGTTAGTGTGCTGTAAGTAGTGTGTCGGTGTACAGTAACTCAGTAAGTGTAATGTGTTAGTGTACTGTAAGTAGTGTGTTGGTGTACAGTAACTCAGTAAGTGTAATGCGTTAGTGTACTGTAAGTAGTGTGTCGGTGTACAGTAACTCAGTAAGTGTAATGTGTTAGTGTGCTGTAAGTAGCGTGTTGGTGTACGGTAACTCAGTAAGTGTAATGTGTTAGTGTGCTGTAAGTAGCGTGTTGGTGTACGGTAACTCAGTAAGTGTAATGTGTTAGTGTGCTGTAAGTAGTGTGTCGGTGTACGGCAACTCAGTAAGTGCAATGTGTTAGTGTGCTGTAAGTAGCGTGTTGGTGTACGGTAACTCAGTAAGTGTAATGTGTTAGTGTGCTGTAAGTAGTGTGTCGGTGTATGGTAACTCAGTAAGTGTAATGTGTTAGTGTACTGTAAGTAGCGTGTTGGTGTACAGTAACTCAGTAAGTGTAATGTGTTAGTGTACTGTAAGTAGCGTGTTGGTGTACAGTAACTCAGTAAGTGTAATGTGTTAGTGTACTGTAAGTAGTGTGTTGGTGTACAGTAACTCAGTAAGTGTAATGTGTTAGTGTGCTGTAAGTAGCGTGTTGGTGTACAGTAACTCAGTAAGTGTAATGTGTTAGTGTGCTGTAAGTAGTGTGTTGGTGTACAGTAACTCAGTAAGTGTAGTGTGTTAGTGTACTGTAAGTAGTGTGTTGGTGTACAGTAACTCAGTAAGTGTAATGTGTTAGTGTGCTGTAAGTAGCGTGTCGGTGTACAGTAACTCAGTAAGTGTAATGTGTTAGTGTGCTGTAAGTAGCGTGTTGGTGTACAGTAACTCAGTAAGTGTAATGCGTTAGTGTGCTGTAAGTAGCGTGTTGGTGTACAGTAACTCAGTAAGTGTAATGTGTTAGTGTGCTGTTAGTAGCGTGTTGGTGTACAGTAACTCAGTAAGTGTAATGCGTTAGTGTACTGTATATAGGTGGTGTTTTGACCTGTTGGACAGAGCTTGGTTCTAGCTAATGGAACCTGTTCTCCTTCAGTGTTCTGTGCTGATGATGATGTGAATAGACGTCAGGGTCAGACTAATGAATGAGCTTCTATTAAAGACTGGTGGACTGAGAGACACTAGAGTCTCTTCACCTACACTGAGCTGATGAAGAGTCCTGTTCCAGAAATGATAATAGGACATTAGAGCCGTAATAAACCATGCTCCTGTTACTCTCCATACTTCAGTACATCTGAAGGTACATACTTTAGTACTGTTACTCCAGTGGAAGACTAACGGGAGGAACCCCTACTGACACTGGAGGAGGAGTTTACCCCGGGGATCTCTACTGTAACTCAAGTTCATGGTTTATGTACTTCGTGCAGCACTAATATTAAATTAACCGGGTGTAGACGTGGTGAGGCCTGGGTCCCATCACTAACACTGTTAAGAACCATTTCACACCAAACCCACTCTGAACTGTTCTGTGAATCTGGACACCTTTAGAAATGACTGTCCACTTCACATCACAGTTAACATATGCAAACCTACACCCATTAGACTAAGCCCTTATAAACGTCTATGTAGGTTTATGTCATGTAGTCCTGAAAGGCTTACGCAGCCCAGAGGCCTTCACCTGGAGTCCACAAACGCTTGGACATGAATCACACACAGGGCTGCTGTTCTGTCCCTCCTCAGACGGCAATGGTTAACGGAGGACAAGAGGAAAGGAGAGTCTTGGTTCATTCCTTATGACCATAGTGGAACCAGCAATATCATATACCACACAGTAGCTAGTTGAATACGGGGGCATGTCTGGCATTACCAGCACTTCAGTATCTAGAACACGTGAGCTTCTATGTTGGATAAAAAACAAAAGTGACACCGCATGACAGGAAAACACAAAAGTCTATAGACAGCAACTTTTTATGTACATGTTGAAATACAGAGACAGATAACAACTGGCAAGACAGTGGAGTACAATAAATAGAAAAAAATATGAACGGAAACTGATCTGACCTACGGATAAATTATCAAATATCAACAGAGCGAGAGAGAGAGAGAGAGAGAGAGAGAGAGAGAGGAGTGAAAACAACACCTGGGAAAGCTGGGAGTGCTATAGTGACATGGAAACCGAATAAATACTCGTTGACCTTCAGTTGATGCTGCACCAAGCGGGATATTTCAAGTTTATAGCGCGTTCTGAAAGGGGCTGGAGTGTTTTAGATTCCCAGGATATTTCTGACGCCACATTCGGTGCTTCCCTCGAGCAGTAACCTACGAACAGCCAGCCGTGTAGTGTCAGGAGACCGTCTCTGGTCGTACATGCACCTCGTATGTGTTGTGTATGGGGGGAACTTAAAGGGGAACTCCACAGACGTCCACATCATGCTGGTGAATGGAACCAGACGTCTACCTAGAAAAGCTCCTTCACGGGCAGGTACGACATGAAGCTCTTAGGAGCACAATTCAGGCCTTGGGATCCGTGTATGATGGAGGGACACATGGACCTCCCACTATTTCAGCATCATCATCCGCTTCCCATATCGACACTCTGACTGGCAGGTCCACTGGTGCTTGGGCATAGCTAATGAAAAGTGGAGCTCTGGTGACGTCTGGTTCCCACCACCACTGGAAATGAATGACTCGGTTCGTTGAATTACCCAGGAATTTCCAAACATGGGTGGAATTCCGCGTTAGGCTTGTAGAGAGGTCCGTTTAGGAAACGGGCTAAGACCTACAATACCAGAGTAACAGCTTTCTATACCGCCACTTTCCGGAAAAGTCTTTTTGTGCTTAACGATACTGTGGAGAAATACGATCTGAAGATGCTTAGAATTTATTCAGACTACAGCGACGATCCGCTAGCCCTTCCCGTATTGGGTCCTGCTTCTTGGTGCCACTTTTGGTCAAAACTTGATTGGCTGTATTAATTTATGCGGGTTAATTGACAGGTAATATGATGAACATACTTCTACTTATTGATGGAGCCGCCATTCAGTGGGCCGACCACCAAACGCCGACTGCAGCGGTGAATTACAGACGGTATAGGCATTTCAGAATGAAGCATCCCCGTGCAGTACAGTACAGAGGTGCAACCGAACACAGGGTCACTATATCCGGTAGCTTATGTGGTCCGATCTGTAAATTCCCAAAGCAATCAGACACACGTTTCTCCAGATTCATAACTGAAAAATCATCTTAAGGTGGTTGTTGGATGCAAACACAACAGTGAGAAGCCAACGAACAATAAAACCAAAATAAAAATAAATACTGAAAAAAAAAAATCGGTACATGATTTATGATTATCAGCACTATTCTAAAGGCACCCGAGCACATTACTCCCGGCCATTTATCTGGGCAGTAACTGTCCTTATGTTAATACATATGATAAAAAAATGATGATTAAAATTATGATTACATATATATATATATAATAATATTCACTTGAAATCTTGTGCGCTAGTTTGAAGAACAAAGTCTAATTCCCGGATGCCTCCAGACATCAGGTAGGCTAATTCCAGCATGCGGTGTCTGATTTATCACGGCGGAAGTATTGATAAATAAAGCAGCTACTGGAATATTATTAATACTGATCATCTATAGGGAGAAGGCAGGAAAGGGTTAAACACTGGCATGCATGAAGACACTGTTGACGGCAGTAATATCTGTATTTATCTCTAATATTTGCATAATATTCTTTATTATTATTAGTTTTTTTACTGAACATTTAAACAAACACTTACTGCGCACATACACAGCCTTGTCTAATTTTCTCGGGTGCCTGAACTTCTCGGGGGCACAGCACTGTCTGCTCCATCCAAGACGTGCGATTTTATGAATCTTGATTTTAAAAAATCCTAAACGGCTGTTCGGGTTTGTGCACATGCTATGAAAAGGTAATAGATACGGATGAAACTGAGCAGTACCAGTGAGAACCGTGGGAAGAAGATGGGAAGGTACGACTTTCCAACCTCCATGCGACGCCACTTTGACTCTGGAGTGCCCTCTAGTGGATGTAGTGGTAATCGGCGCTGCAGCATGTTAAACTAACCCCACCCCTGTGGAGGCAGTACTTGGCTAGCTCTCGCTGTGAGCTGCTATTCTGCTTCTCCCATTCACGTACCAGGAGGAGACGGTAATAATACAGCGTGAATCTGGAGAAACATCTGTCCGACTGCTCCGGACGCTCACAAACGATGATGATGATGCTGTGGGGACAGTAATGACCAAAAGCACCTTCCACTGGAACCTGATGGAAACTGAATAGTAGGAATTGTGCATGGCGATGTGAGGAAAGTGTCTTGAAAGTCTCGAATCGCAAAAATCCTGAAGAGGTCAGCATGTACACAACCAGAGAGGCCATTCAGAAACCAGGACACGAGTGCTTCCCAATCCAAACATTCAAAATCTACATGATCACCTTGTACGTCCAACATGAAGCTGAAACAAACACCCACATTTAAAATGCTAAATAAGGCAAACGGATTCCAACATAATAAACTGAAGTAGATAAAGAAAGAGAAATAAAAACACTTTATATTTGGTGAAAGTTTGGCAAAGCCAAAAAAACCCAACCAACCAAACAAAACAAACAAACAAACAAACAAACAACAAATAAATTACAATACAGAGTCACAGGAAGTGACAAGGCAACATAACGTAACAGTAAAAGGACCGTGGTTATAGACCGGAAATATAAAGATCATAACGTTCTCTACAGGAAGTGACGTGTGCAAGCGTGCGCATGCTTCCACACGAACACACGCACACAAAAAAACGGGAGGGAAAAAAAAAACAATATCATAAAAGGAACGTAAGACGGAATACGGTTAAACGGGTAAACATTCACCAGGAGGACTGTGCAAAACGTTCTCACTTCGGAAAACAAAGAAAAGGGCTGAGAGAAGTCCGGAACTCATCTAACACACCATCGGAAAACTGAGAGAGAGAGAGAGAGAGAGAGAGAGAGAGAGAGAGAGAGAGAGAGAGAGAGAGAGAGAGAGAGACAGACCGAGAGACTGAGAGAGAGAGAGAGAGAGAGAGAGGGAGGGAGGGAGGGAGAGAGAGAGGGAGGGAGAGAGAGAGGGAGGGAGGGAGAGAGAGAGAGAGACCGAGAGAGAGAGAGAGAGACTGAGAGAGAGAGACAGAGAGAGAGAGAGAGGGAGAGAGAAAGAGAGGGAGAGACAGACCGAGAGACTGAGAGAGAGAGAGAGACAAAACGAGCGAGATACCGAGAGAGAGAGGGCAGAGAGAGAGAGAGGGCAGAGAGAGAGAGAGAGAGAGAGAGAGAGAGAGAGAGAGAGAGAGAGAGAGAGAGAGAGGTAGAGGGAGGGAGAGACAGAGAGAGAGAGAGAGAGACTGAGAGAGAGAGAGTGGGAAAGAGAGAGAGAGAGAGAGAGAGAGGGGGGGGGGAGAGGGGGAGAGTGAGAGAGAGAGGGGGAGAGAGAGAGAGAGGGGGGGGGGGGGGGGAGAGAGAGAGAGAGAGAGAGACCGAGAGAGAGAGTGGGAAAGAGAGAGAGAGAGAGGGGGGGGTCGGGGAGAGGGGGAGAGTGAGAGAGAGAGAGGGCAGAGAGAGAGAGAGAGAGAGAGAGAGAGAGAGAGAGAGACCCTGTTGTGAGATGTGGGGAAAAAGCATCAACATAATTAGAGGACTAGTGTTCAGTCTGCAAGCCTAGGACCGGTTCGCCGGTTTCTCCCAATGACCAATCAGCAATAGGAAAAAACAAAACCAGACAAACGAGTGTGCTTGTAAACAAAAGGAACAGCAATATACAGCTACAGATTTACATGTCTGTTTTTAATATATAAAAAAGGGAATCTGGATTCTACTCTACAGCATGTTCAGATGCATCAGAGGAGACCAGAGCGCTGTAGAGAAGGCCCTGTGCCACATCGCCCCTGGGTCCTCTGTACTATACATGTGGGACGAACACAGGAGGGACACTTCCCCATCCTACTCCACTCAGGTGTTCATACGGACGAGCCGGGGGGCCAATACGGCAGCATATGATCATACGGTTCCTGGGATCCTGATCATTCACACCGCAATCTGCTTCCAGAGAAAAGGGTAAGGTCGGACTGACACAGTGTCCCCACTGTGGTCCATCAGCCGAGACACGTCTGGTGTCCACATAATGTTCTTCATCAGCTCTGAGCCGGATCTACAAACTCCACCGTGTAGCTGAACGCTTCCGGTGTTCTGCTAATGTTCATACAGACCGCACCCGCAATCTGTATTCCTGTCCGCCTGTTTCGCCTTAACATTTAAAGAATTGGGCATGTTTAGAGAGTTAGGGCTCGCCAATTTTTCAATTCTATTGTTGATTTTTTTAAGCCGCATTTTTAGCTGTTTATGTGCCTGATTTAGCATAGCACATAAAACCCCCAAAACAAAACAAAAAAACAACAGTTAAAAAAAAAACAAAAAAATACATAATCAAAAACAACAAAACAAAACCCCCCAAAAAACAAAACAAAATAACGAAACAACAATCAAAAACACAACAAAAAACCCCAAAAAACAAACAAAACAACAATAAAAAACACAACACAACAAAAAACAAACACAAAAAAACCCAAAAAACAAACAAAAACCCCAAAAAACAAAAAAAAACAAATAAAAAAACCACAATCAAAAACAACAAAACAAAAACCCCAAAAAAAACAAAATAACGAAACAATCAAAAATACAACATAAAAAAAACAAAACAAAAACAACAAAAAACCCCCCATAAAAAACAAACAAAAAACTAAACAAAAACAAAAAACTAAACAAAATAACAAAACAATTAAAAAACAAAAATCCAAACAACAATCACAAAGAAAAAAAACAAAAACACAACAAACACAAAAAAACAAAAACAAAAAAAACAAACAACAAAACAAAAACCAAAACAAATATAGCCTGTGCAAAAGTTATACCACAGTGTACGCCATTCTTTTGGCAAAATACAAAAAACAAAATCCATAAATCCAATTTTAAAGTTATATTTGAGTGTGTTCTCTGTAAAGGACGTGGAATTGAATTTTCACTTGGAAAATTAGTTTTTTGTATTTTTTGTACATGACTTCGTGTTCATTAAGAGAAATGACAGAAATGGTGAGCGGCTCTTTAGTCTGAAGTGCAGCCTGCAGCGTTGAGCTACCCGACACAGTGTTCATTAGTTTAGCCCACTGCGCTCGGACGCCACCTCGCAGGCCGACCTTAATGAAGACCTGTATGTGGTTTCCTCAGACAGAAGGGCGTTCAGTGGCTCATCCCCAGAGGAGATCTGGGTGACTACTGACTCTGTGTGTTAGCAACACGAGCCTCACAGATCCAGCTGAACTGATGAAGCGAACCTGGGACACCAAACGCGTCCTGGCTTATCAGAAACCGTGCAAATCCGATTTCATTTCCCAATTAGACGCGCATAATGGACTGATCATTAATGAATGACCTGGAGCACCCTCAGCGTAATGCACTATTGAACTGTGGGTGGCACTGTCGTCATATCGCCCACCCCTAGCAATGAGATGGTCACGCGTTCTTCACAGGAACAGCTCCACACCTCCGATAGAACCCTCAAAGCGCTGATGCATCTTCTCCCATACTGTTAACCCCCACCCAAACCCTTCTAGAATCTGAGCTTGCCTATGGCACTAGCAGTTTGCCCCGTAGCCCACTCATACTGGTCCTCACAGTGTAGACCACCTCTCCGGAAGGGCACCATTTCAAAGTGACATTGCGGGAATATTACGGGAAAAGACAAACGACACACGATAAATCAATCTCTGGATTGTTCTTTGCTATCTGTCTCCAGAAGGAGCAGTGCTCCTCCTCTACCCTTACGGTTCCATTGCACTCGTGGTTGTCTCTATAGCTTTGTACAGACTCGGATGTTCTACAGTTCTACAGTTTCCACTAGAATGAACACATAGCAGCAACTAGGGGTGGAGTCCAACGTTACGACAGCAGCAGCTCTGCTAACGCACCTGCGGGAAGGTGGGCTGGTTTGTGGTTTTCAATAAGCATCTCTACGGATAACCTAATCGAATCTGTGGTGAGAATTAGGAGCTGGTTTTGTCTGTACTCCTCGAAACACCATCGCACTGTTTACCCTTCACTGCACGCGCGCTCTCAGGATCCGGGAGGAGTTTCTATGGGAAAGAAAAAGGGGAAAACGAAAAGATGTGATCGCTTCTAACGCGGAGCTAAGCGCGCTCCGCCGTCGCCGCAGGTCCGGACCCGTTCCCGTGTCGCGACACTGAAAACCACGCCCCCCCGTTTCGGGGTCGGGATTGGGACCTGCAAGCGTGTGCATGCTATTATGTCAGAGAAGTCCCCCTGTTTTGATTAGGCAGCAGATCTATAAACATTAACAAGTGGATAATTAAAGTTCTTTACACAAACTTTGACCAACACGACACACGACGGTACTGTTTGGAGGGGAGGGCGGAGCCTACGGCGCGTCCCCCGGGCCTTTTTCTTCCGCCGCAGCGGCGCTACGCTCCGTTACTCCCTCTCCTTCCCTTTCTCTCTCATTGTCAGTGCTCTTGACCTCAGCTGGAGGCTCACGGAAGCCGTGACCTCCAACCTCAGTGGTCTCCGTGGCTGGCAGAGCTTCCTCCAGCCTCTTGCTCTCCGCTATCTGTTCACTTCTCAACCCCTTTGTCTCCCCAGCTTCCACCTGCGTGGCCCCGCCACCTCCTTCCGCCCCTCCTTCATCCTTTGCTTTCTTTCTCTTTCGCTTGGGGCTGTTGGTGCTATCTGCTGCCGGCATGGCCGGGAGTGCCATAATGCTGCCGTGCGGCAGAAACATGTGCGGATACAGCAGTCCGTGAGACATTCCTGGGATCAAGAAGGGGTTGAAGGCCAAATGGCTCCCAGTGCTGGCAATGCTAGCACTGCTGCTAGTCGACGTGGGGGCGGCGATAGTCGCCGCGCTCCTCTCGTCCTCGCCTTGCGGCCTTCCGTCCGCGCTCTGTCTGTCGGTGCTAGATTCGGGGCTGGCCCTCTCGAGGGAGGCTGCTGCGCTGGAGCTGTCCACTGGGCTTGGGGTTAAGGCCACATGGGCTGAGGAGGTGGAGCTCACCGTCGACGTGGCGGACGAGCTGCCGGCGGCGGAAGTCGTGGAGGCTGCCGTGGACGACGGCTGGTTCATCATCCTGCTCATGTGAGCGCTGTACATGGGCGGCTGCACTGCCGGCATGCTGTGGAGCATCATAGGCAGCATGCCCAAGCTGTTCTTAGCGTCTTCTCCAGAAACAGCAGCAGCGAATCCATGAGGGAAGCCCATGAGACTGGTGATCGGGATGCCGGGGACATTGCGCAGGTTGGGTAAGCTGACTAGGTCCATGCTGCCAATCAGCCCACCGTTCATGAAGAGTGGTCCCATACCAGCGGGCAGCTCGGGGGCTTTGGGCATCTCGCTGCGGGGTCGTCTGCCTCGTCGACGGGCGCCGGAATCCCGGTTGACTGGTTCGGTGAGGATGCGGGTGAACTTTCCTTCCGGGAGGAAACCCTGGAACGCAGGTGACAATGCATCTTCAGGAATCTCAAAACAAAAAGCCACGGTATAAACAATATACGCTATCTATTATATATCCATAGGTTTATAGGGTATTAATCATTTGTCCCCCGGTGTAGGCACTGGGCATCACTGTGAGGTGTATCTGGATCACAACTAGGCCTGGACCTTGGTGTCATTTGCCACTTTACCTGTGTCAGGTGATAATCTAAATTAATAAATCAATAAAGCATTAATAGTAGGTAATGAAGCTCCATCACTCCAGAGCACCACTGCTTCACAGCCCAATGCTGAGGGGGGCTTTATACCCCACGAGCCCATGCGCTCATGCGCAACTGCTCCAGAGCATCCCAATCGCTTGGTCAATGTTTTTTTCTATGGAGATTATACAGGGGTTGGACAATGAAACTGAAACACCTGGTTTTAGACCACAGTCATTTATTAGTATGGTGTAGGGCCTCCTTTTGCGGCCAATACAGCGTCAGTTGGTCTTGGGAATGACATATACTGCGTCCTGCACAGTGGTCAGAGGGATTTTAAGCCATTCCTCTTGCAGGATAGTGGCCAGGTCACTACGTGATGCTGGTGGAGGTTCGTCCTTCTTGGTGGTATGCTGACATTACCCTGGATACCGTGGCTCTTGATACATCACAAAGACTTGCTGTCTTGGTCACAGATGCGCCAGCAAGACGTGCACCAACAATCTGTCCTCTTTTGAACTCTGGTATGTCACCCATAATGCTGTGTGCATTGCAGTATTTTGAGCAGAACTGTGCTCTTACCTGCTAACTGAACCTTCACACTCTGCTCTTACTGGTGCAATGTGCAGTTAATGAAGATTGGCCACCAGGCTGGTCCAATTTAGCCATGAGACCCCCCACACTAAAATGACAGGTGTTTCAGTTTCATTGTCCAACCCCTGTAGAAGCTACGACTCCAAACCTTAAATCTGCCGCGTCCACTCATTACAGGGGCCGTCTGGACACTTTTGGACACTGAACACACGTTACCGTACGTTACATCCTTGGTGAGTGATGATGCATGCTGTTAGTTAAAGGACTTACTGAATGCTTCACTACATCTGCCCAGTCAGGAGCTACGGAATACTCGGAGTTTGCATCCAGCCATCGAGAGAGCTCCTTAATGGCAGGGGCCATAGCGCCGCCCAGCTAGGACCAGTGGAAGCAGAGCATTGAAAGTCAGTACTGTGACGTAACGCAACATGATCTGAGCAACATGAACGGTCAGCTGGTGTCTCTTACCCTGCGACCTGTGCTCCTGTGCACTACTGGGACTCTCTCCTCTCCAGTCAAGGAGTTCACGTCCAGCTTGGTAGGGTCTTTACAGCGATGCCTCCTCTGTTTTGGACGTTCAATGAAACTGTGCATTATGCCCGCAGCCTGAGACTGACAGAAGGAGATAGATGAGACAGGAACAAGAACGAGAGGCACTTCAACTCGGGTCTTTCAAGTTCATGTGCTTTTATTCCCAGCTGTGTGTAATGGTGATGTTGGGGACACCGTATAGAGAATACCAATCTATCTGGTGAGCACCAGATCCTATCACTGTGTACTATCAGCTTCTAAAAGGAGGTGGTGTGTGATTGGTTAGGTGAAAATCTGGCATGCACATAAGTGTGTCTGGTGTGCGGCAGATACTATGTGTGATACTACAGTCTAGTGAACCCTCTGGTGGTGTTTGACTGACCGGTTGGAAAGCAGGAAGCTCCATGCTGTAGCTGGGGTTCTGTCTGAGCCACTCTGTCAGACTTTTACTGGCTGCCTCTCTGTCCACGCTTGTGCTCAGCGGCTCTGTGGGAGGAGCCGGAGGGGCAGCTGTGGTGCGCTCTGGCTGAGAAGAAGTGGAGGAAACGATGGCATGGTTGATCCCCTCTGTTCGCCCCTGCCAATGACAAACACACCGAGACTCTGACTGACTACTCCTTTTACACAGACCCTGAGTGACGAGTAGCAGGTAGCTCTCAGGTTTTGAGAAATCAAGCAGGCAAGTCTCAATTTAAGTTGAGACAGAGTTCTGATCTTGTATATGTATCGTCGCTGCCCAAAGAAAAACAGGTATCTCCAAAATGGCGACTTTACAGGAGAGGCCAAAAACCTTATTTCATTTGAATGGAAGTCAATGGAACCAGACGTCTTTCCAAGCAGGTCCGGGTCAATTTTGGACATTAAGGGTCATTAAACTTAAGTACCAAGTCCGAAACACTGACATTCAGATCTACATCTCAGACTGCTTACCTGTTGTTCAGGTAAATGCAGGCCCTGTGCCTTCATGAATCCCAGGTCAGAGTCCTCCACGTTTCTTCTTCTGCCTCTCCGTCTTCTTATTATCGAGTCATCACGGCGAAGGCTACCGTTAACAATCTGCCCTGTAACCGGGTGTATAAGGCCTGCTTGCAGAATTCCAGCCATGTCCAGTCCCATTGAGCCCAGGCCGGGAATCTTATGAGTTGCTGATTGGACGGCGTGAGCGATGTGACCCATGGGGCCAGCCTCCCCACCAACTGCAAGCTCTGCTGGTTTGGACAGGTCCATGGCAGCTTCCTGCCACCCGTTGAGAAGAAGAGTGCTTCCACGATGAGTTACGCCAACCTGGAGTTTTTCTCCAAGATGGCTCGATTTGGCGAGGACCTCGGCCTCGAACTCGAAGCCTCTCCTAGGGCGCTTGAGTTCAGGAAGGAATGCAGGGGTCACCAAGCGCTCCTGTGAGGAAATAAAGAGAGACAGATTAAAGGGAAGGTTACATTTCAAAGGGTGGAAGGCCACAACAGGGAAGTAGCTACACTCTATGTCCTGAGTTATCCAGACCAGCCCTCCTAATGAGTGACTTTAATGAGCATCCAAGTGTTCAGTTACTTAACATCATCCAGTGCTGCATGGCTAGATGGGATCTTGTAATAAGAACCCACGTCTGATGACGACTTGTTAAACTTCAGGGCTGGATTGTGACCGAAATCTGCGAGGAGACAGCCCGTCTAAAGCCCGTCCCCAAATTCCTCCTGTCTGTGCTTTTCCGGAGAACAATCAAAACTAGGTAGCGAGTGTAACGCGCTCGTTAGGTAACATCACTGCTTTGAGTTCCACATTCACAAGCCGCTGAATGGACATTAAAAATTTCACACTCAGTTTGTTCCCAAGTGTAAAGCAGGTTTCCCCATCAACCAGCTTTTTCCAAAATTTGGAAATGCACAAAAAGGAAAGAACCTGGAATTCGACACTTCGAATGAACAGTGACACACTAACACTGACTTATCCTCCATACAAGTGGCTAGCTTGTTAAATCTAGTGACAGTCAGATGGCACCATTGACAACCAGAGGGCACCATTGACAACCAGAGGGCACCGGTGACAACCAGAGGGCACCGGTGACAAGAGGGCACTTGTGCAGTGACGGAAAACGACTGACCCTAAAGATAGTCTGATCATTGTGCTGCGTTCAACATGCAGAGTCCAGAGCTTGTTTGAAGGATGGCTCCGCTCATGTTCTCCCTGTTCTGTCTAGTGTGCTTATGCTCCCTGATGCAAAACGGGACACTGTGGAAGCTGGATTCAAATCTCAACTTTCTCTTTCATCTTAACTGGTGCAGCAGTTACATTCCGGTGCCATAAAGACACCCTCACTTTTGTCCAGGTAGGCATTATCCAGGTGGCATTAAGATTTCAGTACCATAATGGCCAAGTAAAATCTCTAAGCCAAACTGTGGCTTTAATTACATTTTCTTCTGCTGATGTCTTGGAAATAAAATTTTATTATCGTTTTAATGGCGTCCCGACTTTAATGGATTTCCCAACTTACGCCCCCCCCCCACCTGCGCCCACTTCTCATGACCTTTTCTAGATCTTCTCTTTATGTCATTATCGGAGCAGTCGTAGGCTGGAGGTTGGGGAACCAGCCTTGTGAGTGTAGGGTCACCGGTTTGATTCTCTGACCTGACATAATGACTTAAGCGTTCTTGAGCAAGGCACTTAACCCCGCTGCTCCCCGGGTGCCTCAAAAACACTCTACGCAGAGAACGACTGGCCTCACCTAAACATCTGGCCCCACAAGACCAAAAGTCACAAAGAGTGGCCTAAAGAGGTACACAGCCTCCCAACTAAAATCCTCACAGCAATGTTCCAACATCTAGAGTGAAGCCTGCCTAGCAGTAGACTGCTACTGCAGCGAGCCTTATTAATACCCTTCAGGAAGCACTGCTCTCTCCATCACATGGCGTACATAGCGCTGCGAGCCGTTACCTTTTGTATCCGGGGGACTGAGTGTGGGATGCTGAAGTTAAGGCTCTGAGGTAGAGGCATACGGGAAGGCAGAAACCCTGCTCTCTGCTGGGCGCTGTTGGCCGTGCAGGTGTTGGCCACTGAGCTGGGAGACTCGTACTGCTGACTGGAGGAAGGCCATTTCCCCTTTAAGACGGCATGGCAGATGCTGTCGATGCGGTTGATGATTACTCTGTCCTGTGTGGAGGGAAGGAAGTGAAGAGCTGACACCTCGAACGAACAGTGCGTATCATGAGAAGCGTCGATAAATATCGAATGCAGAACATGCGGGATACCTTGGGCCACTCGGAGAACGAGTACAGAGCTTTCTCCTGCAGCAGCTGAGCAATGGTGGGCTCTCTCACATCATGGAGATTGTCTGCCACCTCACATCCTGGTGGAGCAAACCGCGGCGCATCAACAAAACCATCTCCCAGCAGAGCTGAACACATACACAGTTCCATATACTAACATCGTTTTGCTGAACTGGTTCAGAGTTTGAGCTTAAAGCACATTCGGGACTTTAGACTTTGATTTGAGTGACCTTAAGCTTGAAATAATTTAAATTCAATAAAATTATTTATTAAATTATTATATTATTATTATTAAACTATTAAATTATTTCATTTAGTCTCTAGCAAAACCATCATAACCCCATCCAAACTTCACCAAGTCTTTCAGTAGTGACTGTTTTGTGGAAGTCACTCAGTTGAATGGTTCATACAGAACGCAGGACATGTGGGGACCATCTACAGTGTACATCCTAAGTGGCAATCATCGGGGCCCAAGCACCTTTTGCTGTTTATGAGTGGGTATATTAAAATTATAGTGGTTAATAGCTGTGAAAATATTTGCCCATGTTTGCTGCTAACTAATTCATTTTAAAACACAAAATAATCTAATATAAAACATTAACAATACATAAACAAATAAAGCAGCTAAACCTTACATTGAACAACATATAGCTCAATTTTAATCAATTAAAATCATCTATGCAATTCCAATCCCAAGTAGGACTGAAACATTAATAGTTTTATTCTGAAGTTACAGAAAAATATCAGTTTACAGTTTTATTTAGAAGAAAAAATATAATCTCTAGCTTTGCCTTAGGAATTAGTAATTAGTGCAGAAAGTCAGATCTTCAGGAAAAGACTTGATTCCAAGGTTCCAAGGTTTTGGTCTTAGAAGAAGTCAGTATCAGTTGAGTTAAGCTGATCTGATTGGTTTAAATGCTTCTGTAGAAATGCTGATTTGTGACCGGTGTTCCTTTCATGCTGCACTTCTAAGACCCTCTATGTTCAGTTTATTTTCGTTGCTACTTGTTAATGTTAAGTGACATGTTAACTATTGGTTTAATGGCAAGAGGAAAATTAAATATGGCATTCATTATGCAGACAGCGCTAAAAATAATAAAAGAACTGTGGCTGTTTTTGAATTGAGAGGGATTTAGAATCTTGATGGTCTACATCTGTACATTGCCCCCCAAACATGTTCTGGTCTTCCACACTTTTCATCCAGAAACTGGTCCAGACCATGCCAAATCCTTGTGGAGATATTCCATGCTATGAGATACATTTCAGTCACAGGTGGCTAATTTTTTTTTCTAGTAAGCTCATAAACCTCTCTGTACAATAAGATGACAATAAAGTACAAATAAAGTGTATGAATATCAACAAACTAATTAGCTTACTGAGAGTAAATATGAGACTTCAGTACCACACATCAATGTCAACAAGGCGTTTACCTCAATACCAATACAAATCTGATTCATCGTACAGCATTAGATACGAAAGGAACTTGTTGTATACATTAGAACACAAATAAATTAAAAACTGGCACCTGGACTCTTGGTTTCCTCTTCCTTTATCTCATCCTTCACCTCCAGAGCAGTAGTCTGGTCCAGGTGAGGGGTCAATGTAGTGCTGTCTGGCTCAGGCTTGACCTCTGCCCCTCCTGGACCCAGTAGGAACTCCTGTTTTATGTGAGGGACCACATCAGGATCAGGGAACGTGTGGTTTTCCAGCGCCGGGGTGGAAAGAGTAGGAGACAATGGAAACGATGAAGGTAAAGGCTCCTCTGCTGAAAGGGTGGTGTCATCTGGAGTGTCCTCTGCCATTGGTTCTAGGGGTTCTTTGCCAGGCTCCTCCGAGGACTCTTTCTCAGTTTGTTCCTCAGGGGAGTCTTGGGACGGAGAGTCTTCAAATGACTCCCCCAAGGCTTCTTTGCAGGGCATACTGTACGGTTCTTCTAAGGACACTTTACCTGAGTCCATCAGGAGTTTCTCACAAGGCTCTTCCAAGGACACTTCACAAGGATCCTTTAAGTGCTCCTCACTTGAATCCTCAAACGGGACCTTGCACTCTGATTTGAGGGACTCCATTGAAGGTTCTGCAGAAGACAAGTCTTCCTTCGTCAAGGGACTATCGCTAGTTTGGCAGGGATCCTCTTTCTCAAACTGATATTCCACTGGCTCTGCAGCACCTTCCGGACTGGGGTCACTGTGCGTGTCACTCAGCTTCTCCTCTAGCTCCTCGCTGATCGGCTCTGCTTGGTCCATGCTCACATCTGAAAGTGCGAGAGGCTGTGGGGGAACGTATTCAGGAGGACTGGCAGCTAAGTCCGGTTGTTCCACAGACCCCTCGCCAATCTCCTTGAACAACATGAAGCTTGACGCTAGCGGTTCTACTGGGTTGCTCTGCGAGTCCGAACTGGGCATGCTCAAGCAGTCTGTGAGGGGATCGTCCCGTTCCTGTCCATCGTCATTTTGTGAGGGGTCTAGGAATCCTGTTTCCAAGGCGGGCGTGCCCAAGATGGGATCAGCCTCGTTGAAAATATCAGATGGTTCAGCATGGTCTGAGCTTTCCCACGGTGTCTGAAGTTCATTCAGCTCCACTGAGGGGGCCATCAAACCCGTCTCCTCGGAGGAACCCTGCTCCCCAACCAAAACATCACTACGAAGCTTCCCGGCGATGGAGTCGGCCATGTCTCCCTGCGCCCCGCCTAGTTCTCCTTGTACACCGTAGGAATTCAGCATACTCTGGCCAGCGGAAGCTGAATTAAATGGGAATCCGTTGAAGGCCTCTTTGCCGGTCTTGCTGTGGAGCGAGTCCGCGGTCAAGGCTTCATGCTGTAACGACCCGAGCTCCAATGAGTCATCCAGTGGCGGGCAATCCAAGAAGCCTTCCCTGGCGCTCCCAGTTTCTGAGGCTGCTGCAGCTTCGGAGGGTCCATGGGCATGCATATGGTGCTGTGTTTGGGAGGGGTGTAAAGCTGGAGGATGGTATTCTGGAGGTTGAGGGGAATGGCAGTGTCCCAGACTGGTGTCGTACAAGCAGCAGTGCTGATGCGGAAGGCCTGATACGGGGTACCCGTAGTTTTCTTTGTGCACATAATTGCGATGAGCCTCCAGGAACGACAGATTGGAATCGTTGAGTATGTAGAAGTCCGTGCGGCTGAGGCCATGCTTGGCCACTCCAATGAGAAGATCCCGGTCGTGTTTGCCACACTCCCACCAAACAGGCAGGTAAAGGCTAGGACGGCAAAGCTTCAGCCGGTCCCCCAGAAGGGGATGACGCAAGACCTGCTCACGGACCTTTCGCAGGAGCTCAATGCGGTACAGCGTTCGGGCAGCTCGCTCTTCTGTAACGGGCTCCACGAATATAGTGGGGTCAACAGGGCCTACACGGGAGAAAGAACCAGAGTTAAACCATCGGTTGGGTTTAGTGAACAAACCCAACCATTTAGCAGTTCACCCTTCCATCTCTACCTTCATCCTTCCTTGGTGGCAGTCTGCAGGCCGTGCGGCACATGGAGACAAAGCTCCAGAAATATCTCTCCAAACTTTCGTCCGTTTTCCTCTCCAAACGAGCAAAGACACGGAACTGGCTCCAGTCAAAGGCCTTCTTGTCTGGGTCGTACACCACCCCGAAGGAGGAAACGGTACGGTAGAAATCAGCTTGCTCACGCCGTGTCCACCTGCAGAATGAACCAGTTATGAATTTAAGGTGGCTGTCAATCAGCGAGGGTATCCAGCAAGACCTTGTCAGAGAACACCAAAAGTGGCCAGCAGAGTTACTCTGTTCTCTACATTTACACTAAACCCCTAACCCTACATTTACACTAAACCCTAACCCTCTACATTTACACTAAACCCCTAACCCTCTACATTTACACTAAACCCTAACCCTACATTTACACTAAACCCTAACCCTCTACATTTACACTAAACCCCTAACCCCTACATTTACACTAAACCCCTAACCCCTACATTTACACTAAACCCTAACCTCTACATTTACACTAAACCCCTAACCCTCTACATTTACACTAAACCCTAACCCCTACATTTACACTAAACCCCCTAACCCCTACATTTACACTAAACACTAACCCCTACATTTACACTAAACACTAACCCCTACATTTACACTAAACCCCTAACTCCTACATTTACACTAAACCCTAACCCCTACATTTACACTAAACCCCTAACCCCTACATTTACACTAAACCCTAACCCTCTACATTTACACTAAACCCCTAACCCTCTACATTTACACTAAACCCCCTAACCCCTACATTTACACTAAACACTAACCCCTACATTTACACTAAACCCCTAACCCCTACATTTACACTAAACCCCTAACCCCTACATTTACACTAACCCACTAACCCTCTACACTAAACCCTAATTTAATTAACCCTAGTTTTATTATTATTTTTAAATCTTTTCATTTTCTTATAAATTTAATTTTAAAGGTTTAGATTTAAAATGATTTGGTTGTTTTTTAAACACCTCAGTGTCACTGCCGTACTGAGAATCATCCACCAACCGATACTAGCCAACTAGACTAGAGGATGACCAACACTGCACTGTGCAGCAGCAGGTGAGCTATCGTCTCAGACTGTCCATCTACAAGGTGGACCAGCAAGGTAGGAGTGTCTAATAGAGTGGACAGTGAGTGGACACAGTGTCTAAACACTCCAGCAGCACTGCTGTGTCTGATCCACTCACACCAGCACCACACACACTAACACACCACCACCACGTCAGTGTCACAGCAGTGCTGAGAATGATCCACCACCCACATCATACCTGCTCTGTGGTGGTCCTGTGGGGGTCCTGACCATTGAAGAACAGGGTAATACAGTATACAGAGAAACAGATGGACTACAGTCTGGACCTGTAGAACTACAGAGTGTCCTATACAGTCAGTGGAGCTGAGTATTTATACAAGGAGGTGGCCTTAATGTTATGGCTGATCAGTTAGCCATCATGCTACAACCTACATGCCAGGTCAGTCTGAAAGGGGACTGGGTTATTTGGGTATTTTGGTTTTGAGGTTCAATTCTTTCAGAGCTAAACTCTCAGTCACGGCTCAGGAAACTTATTTTGAAATTCGAGGCCTACATGTTCCGACATCACTCACCTCCTTTGCCACTCCAGAAAGAGCGGATCAGGATCAGTTGTGCAGCGGCGTATCTCCTCACCCAGTTGCCAGGCAACAGGCCCAATGCCCTCGTGCATGAGGAATTCGTGACGGAGAGGCTCGCGCCGCGTGTAGCGCTGATAGGCGGTGATGAGTCGCCGCAATCGCGCCGTGAGGGCGGAGCCCGCTGGCCACAGCGCTCGTCCCTGCTCCACCACCTCCTGAGTCTGTCCATCTGGAAGAGAGTCTACAAACCGAGAAATAAACAGACGGCCCGCTTCTCCGACCACAGCAGATACGACTGAAGGCCATAGCAAAACCTCACAACGGACCACATATCCAAAAGTCCACTGTGGAGATCTAGTTCATTGGGCCCCAAAGTCTGAGACCGCTGGTAGAAATGCCTTTTCCTTCTTATTAAATCAGCCATACCAAGACTTTTAATAGAAATTATATTATTGGCATACTATTATGAGTGCTGCTGGATCTTAGAATCAAATCTGAAAATGAAAAACAGCATCGATGGGTACATTTCTCATCGGTGCAGATTCTTCATTTTATTTTTATTCCATTTATACATTTACGGCGTCTTATCCAGAGTGACTTACAAGGTTAATCATATTACAGGTGGGCCAATGTAGTGTTAGGAGTCTTGCCCAAGGACTCTTATTGGTGTAGCACAGCGTAGTCACCCAGACCAGGATTCGAACCCCAGTCTCCCCCATGTGGTGGCAGCTCTCTGGCAGGCAGTGGTGTTATCCGCTGAGCTACACCAACCATTTATAAAACTCTCTGTTGTTTATTTCCAGAAGTAAATGACGAGAGAAACGTATTACCTACATCAGATTCCTGAAACTGATGCCTGCAAAGCACATGGCAAAAAAGCTGGGTCAAATGTCGAGCTAATGGGTCAATCAGCATCTGGAGTTAGTCCAACGGTTCAAAAACAACATTTCAATCCGGTGCTGCATCCACAAACATGGCGATACGGAACGTATCATGATAGAGGGGTTATGATTTGATACATGGTAATACACTGCAGTACTGTAAGAAATATTCAATATTCCAATTAGAATTTTAATAAAATCTTCTAAAACCCCTACCTCCCACAGCACTGTCCTGCTTCACTGTGTCCTCTGGATAAGGGCTTCCCTCCTCCTGGGAAGGACACATGTTTGAAATTACTCTTAGCATTAATAGAACTTTTATGCGACATTGTCCCCCAAAATTCTCCGTCATATGACTCACCTTTCTCTCCTCTTTCTCCTCCTTCTCCTCTTTGTCCTCTTTGTCCTCCATGTCATCTGGCTTCACGTCGGCGTCTTCTTTTATATCATCGCTCTTGCTCACACTGAAAGCAGAATCCATCGATAAATACATGCGGCCTCTGAACCGAAATCAACACGCTGCAAATAAAGGCGATACAATCTGTTCACAGGTGTCCAGGTGGCCCTTCTAACGAGGGTAGCCGGATACTGCGAGGTCTATCACTGACAGAGCTTGTTTAATCTCCATAGAAAAGCATCTTGGTCAAGAGAATCATTTGCTCTGGAGCAGCTGCACATTAGCCCAGTTCCCAGTGCGGGTGGGTTTGTGGGGTATGAAGCCCTTCACTGTTGGGCTGGGGAGCAGTAGGACTGGGTTCTCCGGAGCTCCAACCAATTCCTTTGGGATAAGACTGCAGCGATTCAGAACTGATCACCCACTACCTGACCTCACTAACACTGCTGTGAATGCTGAATACAATCAAATCCTCACAGCAATTGTCCAACATGTGGTGTAAAGCCTTGCTAGAACAGCAGAAGCTGTTATGTAGCTTAAGACGAGGGTCCCTATTCGTTTAGCTCATGCACCTCATCTGATTTGACCTCTTGTACTACTGTTTAGTGAATTTTACCTGTCGGGTGCATCCGTCACCCCCTCAGCCCCTTGCTCCGCTGTAAGTGCTGTGACATCAGGCATGCCCACCCTCTCCAGGAAACAGAGCTGAGGGTCTGCACGCATGGCGTTGTACCGCTCATACCCTAGACACATCACACATCAGTTAACATCAATAAATCACCAATCAGCTATAGGGAATGCCACGGTCCCATCGCATCTTACCGTGTTTGTGCACTCCGATGAGCAGAGATTTATCTGCGTCTGCGTCCCACCAGCTAGTGGGGATTTCAATGTAGTCGATATCGGGCAGGGCCACCTCCAGTTTGCTGCCAAAACACACACACACATACATATCACCGCTTATAACTCAAGACAGTCAAAAGGGCAGTGAGCTGGGTTCAGATCTAGAAGACCACCAAATAATTTGCAGGACCACTAAGACAGCCTAAGGTATAGTATCTACTATCTAGGAGTCTGAGTTTAAACCGATCAGCCATAATTTAAAACCATCTCCTTGTATTTACATGTCACTAAGCTGACGCTCTTATCCAGAGCGACTAGAGGTTAATCATTTTACAGGTGGACCAGTGTAGTGTTAGGAGTCTTGCCCTAGGACTCTTATAGGTGTAGCACAGCATAGTCACTCAGACCAGGAATCGAACCCCAGTCTCACACATGGTGTGGTAGCTCACTGACAAGCGATGTTATCCACTGCACCACACCCACCTATCTACACCAAGCTATCCACACTCAGTGTCCATTCTATCAGCTCCAGTGACCATACAGGACACTCTGTAGATCTAAAGGTCCAGACTGTAGTCCATCTGTTTCTCTGTATACTGTTTCCCCTGTTCTTCAATGGTCAGGACCCCCACAGGACCACCACAGAGCAGGTAGTATGTGGTGGTGGATCATTCTCACCACTGCAGTGACACTGACGTGGTGGTGGTGTGTTAGTGTGTGTTGTGGTGGTGTGAGTGGATCAGACACATAATAATACACAGAGGAACAGATGGACTACAGGCTGTAACTGTAGAACTACATATGGTCAGTGGAGCTGATAAGACGGACGGTGTGGATACGCTGAGATGGTTTTAATGTTATGGCTGACTAGTGGTGTACATATCACCGGCCAAAGGGTTAAGGACTTGGGTTATAGGTTAAGAGGAAGGCAGGTAAGCAGGTAGGTGGCATGGGATAATGCTAAACATCAATCCGCAGAGCTTCCCCGACCGTGGGTAAGACACCCTCCCCTTCTGGACAACCTGTCCACATGAGACACTGGAGACTTTTAGGACGAGCTAAGTGATTCTCCTCTTTGATTAACATGCCCTCCCTGATGGACCCTAGACTACATCCCCTATCTGAGACTACTTCTCGCAAGAATTAGAAACGCAGCCCCCAGAACTCTTCATTCATGAATGACGGAATAACCAGACTGATGTTGTGAGCGCCTGTGCTGTATGTCTGTTAATGTGTGGCTGTTTCCTTTGAAATGTCCTGGGGTGGGAGTGGGCGGAGGATAGGGTGGGTTGTTAGGCGTGTCACACTGCTATGAATAAGGGCTGGGAAATATAAGCAACTAAAAAAATAATAAATAGTCAATTGGGATATCATTTCATTATTGAAACTGTGTTCAGTATGGACATTAAACTTCCAAATGCCTCCCACCATCATGCGACATGAACCAAGCTGAAACTCCAGACTTCTCTGTGCTTCTATGCACTCAGAAGAAGCGGAGGGAAAACTCACAACAGCGGTTGAGAAAGAAGTGGAGAAGCATTTCAGTACAAACTAGAAGCTGATGTCCAACTGTAAAGTCAGTGCTCTCAATGTTGTGTCTCTGACAGTATACAGCAGCCACTTCCACACATTCGACCCTTTGCCTCTTTCCCTTACTGGATGTTGCCTGAATCACTCGTTCAGTCACACCACACGACTCGGTCTTTGTTCCCCGTGCTCATACTTGGGTCGGAAGGAAACCGTGTTAAGCTCAAGCTAAATTCATCTCGTCTGATCTGGACATCAGTAGGTGTGCTGGAGTATGCAGTACCTGGATGGGACTCCTTCTAGAGCCTGACTGGCAGCCTCACCAAGGACCTCTGCCTTCAGGTAATACAGCATTCGCACCCTCAGCAGCACCCTGTGTACATAGACGCATACATAAATACAGAGCAAACTCATATTCATACATACACATATACACACACGTACATACACACATACATATACTGTACATACACACACACATACACACACACAGACATACATACACACATATACACACATTCATACATGCACATATACATATACGGTACATACATACACATACACATATACACAGATACACACATACATACACACATACATACACACACACATATACGGTACATACATACATTTACACATACACACACACACACACACACACACACACACACACACACACACACAAACATACACACATATACACATACATACACACATACATACACACACACACACACACATACTGTACATGCATACACACACACACATACACACACATACATACATACTGTACATACATACATACACACACACACATACACACACACACACATACATACTGTACATACATACTGTACATACATACACACATATACACACATTCATACGTACACACACACAACCATACACACATATACATAAATACATAAACACACACACACACACAAACATACACACATACATATACACATACATATACGGTACATAAATACATTTACACATACATACACACACACACACACATACATACACACACACACACACACACACACACACATACATACACACACACATATACTGTACATACACACACAAACGCACACACATACATACTGTACATACACACACACACACACACACATACATACTGTACATACACACACACACACACACACATACTGTACATACACACACACACACACACACATACTGTACATACATACACACACACACACACACACACACACACACACACACACACACACACACATACTGTACATACATACACACATATACACACATTCATACATACACACACACATACTGTACATACATACACACATATACACACATTCATACATACACACACACATACTATACATACATAAGCACACATACATACATACATACTTATACTGTACACACACATACATACATACATTCATCAATCAATCAAATATTTTCAGATTGCATTGTCAACATTGCCCATCCCTGATTGGTCAGAAGGCTGTCCCTGATTAGCCAGAATTCTGTCCCTGAGTACTCCAAAGCTCATTACTGATAGGTTCATAGCCCAGAGGGCAGTCTCTGATTGGTCAAAGATTGGTCTGGTTGATTGCATAACCCCCCACCCCCACCCCGATGTGACCACCTGATTCCTTACTCTGTGTGCACGTATAGTGCCCTCTAGTGTTTTAAAACATGTCTCAGAAAATCTCAAACAAGCACCCTGGATATCATTTTGCCAAACTGTTATATCTGGGATCACAGCTTCCCCGGAGTAACTGCGAGGTGTGAATACGGCACTATAGAAATGGCAGGTATTACTATTACTGCTGTTAGTGTTACTGAGACAGCAGTGTTCTCCCGAGGGTCTCACTTGTTACAGTGTTGCTTGAGGTGTTTCTTGTAGCTGTCGTCCTGGAGCACCACCTCTGGGTTACAGTGGACCAGCCAGTCTGCATTCTTCAGCTCTGGAGGACTCAACTGGTTCTTCATCTTCTTCCCTTTACGGCCTCGGGGCACCGGAGCCGACAGCCCTGCACACAAACAGCCTCTGGACGCTCAGACAATTTTCTGTCAATGATCTCTTTGTTGTCAAATATTGCAGCTATGTGGTAAAGTCACCCTGTAAAGACTTCAAGGTCTCTTTCCATCATCACAGTCATCCGTTGTCGGGAAACGGGTCAGGGGAACAACCCAGATAATGCTGCTCAGCAAGCTCTGACCAGTGTGGTACTTAAACCGCTTGACAGCAGTGCCCTGCATAAGCAGCAGGTGCAGTTATGGAAGTGGAGAAGCAGTGGGACAGCAGGCTTGTAAAACACTTGCAGGTGTAGATCTAATCCAGGTGTGTGTAGGTTTAATCCAGGTATAAGTAGGTCTAATCCAGCTGTGCATAGGTTTAATCCAGGTGTGTGTAGGTTTAATTAAAGTGTGAGTCGGTTTAATCCAGGGGTGTGTAGATCTGATGTAGGTGTGTGCAGGTCTTATCCAGGTGTGTACTGGTTTAATCTAGGTGGGCGTAGGTCTAATCCAGCTGTGCATAGGTTTAATCCAGGTGTGTGTGTAGATCTAATGTAGGTGTGTGCAGGTCTAATCCAGGTGTGTGTGTAGATCTGATGTAGGTGTGTGCAGGTCTAATCCAGCTGTGCATAGGTTTAATCCAGGTGTGTGTAGGTTTAACTAAAATGCGAGTCGGTTTAATCCAGGGGTGTGTAGATCTGATGTAGGTGTGTGCAGGTCTAATCCAGGTGTGTGTAGGTCTAATCCAGCTGTGCATAGGTTTAATCCAGGTGTGTGTGTAGATCTGATGTAGGTGTGTGCAGGTCTAATCCAGGTGTGCGTAGGTCTAATCCAACTGTGCATAGGTTTAATCCAGGGGTGTGTGTAGATCTGATGTAGGTGTGTGCAGGTCTAATCCAGGTGTGTGTAGGTCTAATCCAGCTGTGCATAGGTTTAATCCAGGTGTGTGTGTAGATCTGATGTAGGTGTGTGCAGGTCTAATCCAGGTGTGTGTTGGTTTAATCCAGGTGGGCGTAGGTCTAATCCAGCTGTGCATAGGTTTAATCCAGGTGTGTGTAGGTTTAACTAAAATGTAATCGGTTTAATCCAGGGGTGTGTAGATCTGACGTAGGTGTGTGCAGGTCTAATCCAGGTGTGTGTTGGTTTAATTCAGGTGTGCGTAGGTCTAATCCAGCTGTGCATAGGTTTAATCCAGGTGTGTGTAGATCTGATGTAGGTGTGTGCAGGTCTAATCCAGGTGTGTGTTGGTGTAATCCAGCTGTGCATAGGTTTAATACAGGTGTGTGTAGGTTTAATCCAGGTGGGCATAGGTCTAATCCAGCTGTGCATAGGTTTAATCCAGGTGTGTGTGTGTAGATCTGATGTAGGTGTGTGCAGGTCTAATCCAGGTGTGTGTTGGTTTAATCCAGCTGTGCATAGGTTTAATACAGGTGTGTGTAGGTTTAATCCAGGTGGGCATAGGTCTAATCCAGGTGTGCATTGGTTTAATCCAGGTGTGTGTAGGTTTAACTAAAGTGTGAGTCGGTTTAATCCAGGGGTGTGTAGATCTGATGTAGGTGTGTGCAGG